>CM076571.1:374934745-375250122 GCA_034641835.2 Pinus albicaulis | reverse complement strand
GAAAACCTTTTAGAAATATATTGCAATCGCAAATTGGGATCAGAGCATTTAATATTAAGACACAAATAAGAAAAAAAATGTGATTTTGTGATGGGAAGATGATGTGGCAAAGAAGTGGGACCGATCACAGATCATGTATCGAAAGTTTTATTATGAAATTCAGGAGTTAAATGTTAAAAATAGTGAAGTGCAATGTCCGATGAGACGGAGGTGACATGGTGGTGAAGGTGGGACCGCCCGCAAATCACATGTCGCAAGTTTTATAATGTGTATAGAGGGGGTTAAATGTTATGTAATACGAAGTGCGAAGTGCTGGTAGGTAAATGTTAAATCTTGTGGGGAGCGAAGTGCGATGAGTAGAGAGGTTGGCGGTGTGAAAAGGTAATTGAGTGTCGATAAAGGTTTTAAACGGAAAGGAGCAGATTGTTTATGATAAAGTCTCATGCGAGAAGGTAGGTCCCTTTATATCGCATCAGTGGCATTGCGAATAAATAAATGTGCCACAGGACTTTAGAAATGGAAAAAATGAAAGGAAAACGAGGGTAGATGAAGGTAAAGAGGATAAATGAGATGAATGAGGGAAAAAATGAAGTTTGGTCACCATTACACCTATCAGCAACACTTTCCCCTTTCTACTTCAATTGAAAGGAAGATTTATTCCTTTGAAGCTCTTTGAGAATTAGGATTTCCCTTCCTTTCTCCATTTTTCCGACAACTAAACTACTCACAAACACAACTGTTGAACTTTGGTTGCAATATTGTCCATGAAGCCTTGACCTACCTGCTTTGAAAACTGAAACTGCTTGCTGGAGGAGTGGTCTTTGTTTACCTGTAGCCTCTTTATTGAGATAATCAAAATCTTAGTGAAATAGCTGCACTTTTCACTGTGTGGAATATATGACTTTCATTTCTAAGAAATATCTGCCCTTTATTAGATTATTGTTTTGACAATGAAATCACAACAATGGTAGCTATTATTCCGAACAAGGTGACTATAACTATATTATCCAACGATGACTAGCCTTCAGCACTATCATAAGTTAAAATAGTTATTTCAACTTATTGTATGACTCTAAAACACTAATGACGCCTATTCACTTAAAATTACCTTGATTTTGGGACTTTTTTTCACCTTTGTTGGAAATGAATCAAACTTGAGCATGGACTAGGACATTAGAAAAAATTTGAAAACAGTGACACAATGGTGATTACACCATTAACATTTTTAGTGCTAACAAGTACCTCCACCTTCAACTGAAAGGGAAGTATGAAAATTCACAGTGATCATAGTTGAAGTTGTGTTCCCAGTCGTGGCCATAGAAATAAAGGGATGAGGATAGGGTCTAGCTGGTCTCTCAGACACAGGCCCAACATACAAAAGATCATCCGGAAAACTAGCAGGAAGGGGAGAGGAAGGAGTACCTAGAGATTCATCGACTTCTTATACTAAAACTTCGTTTGCTGGAAACAAGACTCTAGAGATGAGTGGAGTACTCCTCTCTATATTAACACTAGTACTAGGACCACCCACAGAAACAACAACCCCAGTCGGTGGATCACTCTCTGATGTGTTCACAAATATTGGATGAAAATAACCAACAGAATTGCTCCTATGCCTTCTTGAAGAAGGCTTGACACTCGTAGGATAAAGCACATGAAGCCTTCTCTATCGATGAGGTGATTGATCAACTAATTTTAATAATTTTGAGATTAATTAGACCCAAAAAATTATGAATCTATGGAAATCTAGGAGCAAAGAGAACACTCTATCAAAAATCCCGAAGATATAGTAATCATGCAGCCTTCAGGTATTTCCTCTCTGGGTGATTAGGATCTAACACCAAAATACAATAATGTGAGTAAAAGGACCTTCCGAAAATAGTATAGGGTAATTACGCCCCAGGCCTACTAGTGAAGGTAACAGAAACAGTTACGCTGACCTCCTAACAAAATCCTTTTTCGATGCAAGTACTCGAGCTTCACAAGGGCACCCTCCAGAAGTACTAATTATAGTGACACAACGTCTGCCTCAGGTACCATGGGTATTCCCCCCCCCCGCAATCACTGATCTGATACCTAGGAAAGGAAAATATGGGCACCAGTTCGTATCAACAGCTGGGCGAAACGGTCTTTGGTCATGATTCGGAAAATAGGAGAGGGGGTATCTCTCTTCTCTGCCTTCACTATACCTTGCACTTGACTTTCTAGAGGAGAGATTTACTGGTCCACTTAACGAAGTTGGATTTCACTTATTAATCAACTTCTACGTTTGAAAGTTTTGAGTGGCCTTGGAGAGTTAACTTTCCACTCACCTATTCCAAGGCCCTATGACCTAGACTAGTTGGTGTATATTTAATGACAACGAAAAACCTTCTAGTTAATTTTAACTATCCTTTGATTTTAAATGTATGTTTTTTAAGTCAAGGGTAGATGGATAATGCAACTTATGGTATTTTCGACGCAAAAGAGAAATCAATAGAAAACCTACTACATGAATGTGCAAAATTTCTTTCGATGAAAATATATTTCTACTTGGGTTCTACAAGGCAACTAAAAACAATAAAGTCCTCTTTTAATTTTCGATATCACTCTTCACACACTTCAAAAACTATCAAAAGAGACTAGAATGCTTAACGATGCAACTAATGAAAAAATTACCAATGATAAATGCAAATCCTAGAACTACTCACAAAGGGAAGTAAGTAAGTTTTTCACTAAAATAGATTTGATCACTTTGATAGAGAATTAGAGAGAGTTCCCAAACAATAACTTCTTTGCACAAGACAATGCCAAAACAACCTAATATAAATTAGACAAATCCAAGCAAGGAATCTTCTCGAAACCAAGCCAATGGACCAAAAATGAGAAACTAGAAAATTGCTCCAAAAGGAATGAAAACCATAAGAAGAAAAAGCAACGGAAAACACAAATGTTTTTTGGCTTTTCACTTTTAAAGGGGAAACAAGAAATTTCATAAAGACTAGCACAAAACTACCAAAGGTCGCAAATCAAGAAACTGAGCCAACAAGCAACTTATAATTTCCCAAGCCAACTATGCCACTTTCATAGCAGGACCTGATAAATGAAAGAGAAGTAACTAAATCAAGAAACTAATTTAAAACAGTAGCATCATCTTTCAGCAAACAAAAACTTCAAGAAATCAAGAAAGGCAACTTCAAGATTCACTGAGAAAGCCAATCTCAAGAAACAAGAAAACCAAGAAGGTCAAGAAGGCAAACTTAAGCAATGCATAAGGCAAGAATGATAAAACTAACAAAGAATCATTGTTTTGAACTGTTAGAATAACCATGAACTTCAAAAATAATTCATGGTGCAAGAGCCACCACTAAAACTTCACCGAAAAGGTAAGATCCTAGGTTGATTAGGTTTTCACACAAAAAGGAGAGAAACTGACATAACAGCTAGTTGAAACACTATCTAGACACCTAAAAGATTCTACGGGTATGACTCGCAGCAAGCAGGAAAGACTTACAAGGCTTCGAAATTCAAATTTTCAAATTTTACTGGCCATACGTGGATCCACTGTGTGAAACACGCTTGTATACGCATTTGTATCTAAAGACACTCGCATATACACAGGTTCCTTTGGAAAAAATAGAAGGTATACACGATTGTGTAAACACCAAGCAATGTATAGAAATTGTAGTAAAGAAAAATAAAAAACCAAGGCCTGATCTAGAAGATCAGGGCTTCTGCTTGGATGGGAAAAGAATCTAGAGGACTGAAAAAGTGATTGAAATGTTAGGGAACCCAAAATACATCGTAAAAAAACCCAAAATAGGAATTACATGGATGTAATCCCCAGTAGATTCACCAATTATATTGCGGTAAAAACTACCCTAAGGTATGGGTTGAAGGACCTAATAGAGCGAAAGGCATATCATCACAAGAAGAAATCCAATTATGAATTCAAATTCATGAACTAGAAAATGGAGGATATGTGACCTTACCCGTGTGTCCTATGTCTGGGGTCGATCCCGCAGGGTGAAAACCCTCTGCTACTCCTCGTGCTTTAGAATCCGCAAATCAATCAAGACAAAGCACACAAACTAGCTGCACAGCATATGTGTCCTAGATGTCAGAATGTTAGCATATATTATCTCATAAAAATAACGTGAAATAAAATATCATTCGACATGTATAGGATACAAACAACACAAATACAGTAATAACATGGCACAAATTCTTTTATTGATAATATGTAAAGAGAAAGTGGAGAAATCACCAGAGATTTGCCACAGCTTCGAGCGAAACCATCCTCTGGATCCGTCCAGCCCTAGACTCACAAAGCTTCTTCCATAAAGGGTGCATAAAGGATGTCACATAAAGAGGGGGTGATCATCACAAGGAAAAAAGAGTTTCCTGAACCTGAGAAGTGTAGGAAGAACAGGAAAATATTAGACTTGATCAGGGCTCTAACAAGTTATAATATCAATAACATTCTCTCTCCTCTCTTAACCTATTCCCTTGAGGTGTATTTATACTTCCTTAAATCATTTTTTTTCAGTTGGGAAATAGTTTGGCAACGGGTTGGGGTAGTTAAGTTACAGGAAAAACCCATAAACCCCACCCAATTAATAAGGAGATTTATATTTTTTTAATATTTTAAATTGTATACGATGTTCAAATATGAGTGGACCCGCATCTCCATGCAGAAACTTCTGGGCAGAGTCGCATATGGAATTCAAAATACTATTTTTTAAGAAGTTGTACCAAGTTTGAATGGAAGGGTTGCCCAAGGCCAATGCATAAGTCATCAAGTGTATAGAGGTGATAAATGATGGTATAATCAATCTGAAGAAACAGATTATTTTGATTTTGGAACTTCTAGTGAGAATAATTGTGAAATTACGCCTCGTTGTTCTTTATTCTAAATCTTTTTCGTGGCATTAGAGCCTATTATCTTTCCCAACTTCCCTATGATACCCCTTAATTCAACTTCCTTTCCTTCCAAAAAAAAATTCAAGAAACGTTATTGAAAATTAAAGGCTATTGTCCCCAAATATTGTAACCATTGTACTCCTAGTACAACATCCACACCACCCATTGGAATGGAAAGAATTGGACTATTCGATACATATTCCCCCATAGTTAGCTTGATATTATGGCACTTTCTAGAGAAATTTATAGTTCCTCCATTTTGCACCATCACTTGACACTCTAGTGCTGAGTATAGGAATCAATTCAATTCCTTGGATACCTTAGATGAATAAAAGTATGCGTATTACATGAATCATTAAGTACTATTACATTTTTATTCTTGATATGTCCTTTTATCTTGAGAGTTTGAGGAGTGGTAATTATTTCCAATGCATTATAGGATATGGTCGAATTCATTTCCTCTAGGGTTGGTTCCTAGTGTATATCCTCTTCTTTTGAAGTTTCTTGTTCCTTTTATTCCTCCTCTTCACAATATATGTAAAATAATTACTTCTCAGCACACTTATGACCTTTAGTTTATTTTCTATCACAACTATAGCAAAGCCCCTTTGCTCTTTTTTCTTCCAATTGTTTTGGTGTCAGCCTTGTAGGTTTTGGAAGTTTAGTAGTAGCAACACTTCCATCTTTATAGTTGTGAATGGTAGGCTTCCTTGTCTCCATAATTTCTCTTTCATGTTTTCTTTCTAACTTGAAAGCCTTCTCTAATACATCAGGTTCCCAAAGTCGAACCTCATGTTGGATGTTATCCTTTAAATTCCCTATGAAGACATCAATCTTGTGTTCCTCTGGAATATCAGTTACCCTTATATTCAATTTTTGGAAGTCCTCAATGTGCTCCATCATTGAATCCTTTTGTTTGAGCTTTATTAATTGGCTAAAGAAGGTGTTGCTCTTTGTATCCTCATAATTTTCTATCATTTCCTCTATAAAAATTGACCAAGTGACAATTTTTTTATGAGAGAAAAGCCATTGATACCATACAAATGTATTTGCTTCTAAATATAAAGTTACAATGCGTACCTTTTGTGTGTTTTTCACATTATGGAGATCAAAATATTTCTCTATCTGTAGTGTCCATGTTACAGAACCCTTGCCATCAAACTTCCTCATATCAATATTTGGAATATGGTGGGTTTTCAATTCAACATTAGAGTCTATGGAATAATGATTAACATTTATTTTGATCTCATCATGAATTTCATAAACTACCTTTTCGCCGTTAGGAATCATTTTTGTAGCAACTTTGTCAAAAATTCCTTCAAACCTTCCACATTTTCTTTTAGATCATTCTTCATGTCTTCTATGTTGCCTTTCATTTTTTCATCGATCTTAGCTTCCATGCCATCCATATTATTATTAAAACTATCCATATTAGCTTTCATGTCATTCATCTTAGCTTCCATGGATTTCTTCAAACCATACATTTTAGCTTCCATTTGATTTTGTGTTACTCTTTGTGAGAGTGAAATTATTTTCACTTGGTCTCGTAATTTTGATATATCATGTTTAATTTCTTCCTCTTCATGAGTCATAGTAGAGCCTTCTGAGGGCTTAATGGATGTTAAACTATTTTTAGGGGGGAATTTTAGAACCCAATACTAATATCTACGCTTCAATAAGCCCTTGGAATCACTTCAAAGTGATTTTTCAAACAAGACTTACGTAATGTTTTTAAAAATACACACCTTTTTCTTTCTTTTGAGTAGCTCAATATTGAAACTAGCATATCTCTGTAATTTTAGATCCCCGAGATTTTATATTTTGTCTTATAGTATCCCTATGATTCTTATTTCTAATGCCATGGGTCTGGCCTGATTTGGATTCCTCTAGACAAATTTATGCCTAAACTCCCACAATGAACTAATTATGGACTGGTTCAGTAGAGAAACTTGTATAGCATGTCACGTGTCACTATTTCCTCCTTTGGATTTGAAATCGATATACAAGAAACTGAAATCTGTGTAATTTTGGCCACTTGTTACAAAAATCCAATCTAATTCTCAGAGAGAACGTTATGATTATTTTCCCAAGGTCATCTCTTTGAGATGAAATCCAAGAACCTGCAAAAACCATAACTTCCACAAATCATATCTCCAAAATTATTGTGAACCAAGATCTTAAAAATTCACTCGAAGTTCCTCTGAAGTTCGGTGCAAATGGGGGTTTTTTAGCATCTGAACCTTTGTAGAAAAAAAATTATAGAAAAAATACTGCAATGACCTGTTTGAAGCAGCGAAGCCCTATAATCCAAATATCTGATACCAAATGTTATGAATCCAACTCACAAAATAGAAGAAAAGAGAGATCAAAGACTTAGGAATCAACCTCTTCGAGGGGAAACCTCCTTTACATTACATAAATGAAAAATTATTGGATGATACAAATTACAAAAACATCCTTTCTATATATAGGAGTCCATGGGGTCACAATATAATCCTAGCCGACCTAACAATAATAATGTAAGGGCACAACAATAAGAATAGTGGGCTATTATGGGGCACAATAATTAAAAAATGGAGACTACAAGGGCACAAAAATAACAATGAGGGAGATACACTAACAACAAATAGGGACTACAATAGTAATATAGGGACCTCACAACTCCTTCCCTATATTTTAACTAGTGCTAATGAAACTCGTAATATATATGTACATACTACTAGTGTAGGAACTGACTGAGTAACTGTTAACATTTGGACTCTCTATTTTTATGGCTTTAAAACTCGTGATGATTTTGGAGTTGGTTGTATTGTTTTTGACCCTTGAAATAAAAGTACATATTATCAAGTTTCTTGGAGTTTTATTGCATGAACAACATTGTTGAATGTGAAGCACTCGTTCTAGGATTGAAGAAGGCCATAGACCTCAAGGTTGAAGTACTTAAGGTAATTGATGACTCATATATTTTTATCCATCAAGATACAGAATACCATTCACTATGTTTCATCTAATTTGAAAAGCTACCAACAAGAGGTATGGAATCTCATTTCATTCTTTAAAGAATTTAATATTAATTTTGTTCCTAGAATTCATAATGTTGAGGTAGATATTTTAGCTAATGCAACTACTAGGATGTCACCATTAAAAGATGCATTTTCTATAGAGAATATTTATAATCCATATGTGCCTGATAATGTAACTAACTTCCATGTATTTAATGATTACCAACAGATATTGCACTTCAAGGCCAATGAAGATTTTTTCAAAGATGAAGCTATCGAAGAAGATGAGCATTAAAAGGATTTTTAGGAAGCATATAAGGGGAATACTGTTATAGCATCATTTATCACCATTACATACTTGATGACTTATGCATTGGCCTTGGGAAACCCTTCAGACTTGGTCATATTTCTCAAAAAATAGTATTTCAAAACCCATACGCGACTCTACCCAGAATTTTTTGTGTATACACGCGGGTCCATACAAAGAGAACCCGCGTATGCAATTTAAAATATTAAAAAATATATAATTTCCCTTATTTTGAGGCAGGGTTTATGGTTGTTCCTGTAAATTAACTACCCTAGCCCCTATCCTAGTTGTTCCACAACTGAAAAAACTAATTTTAGCAGGTATAAATACCCCTCAAGTGAATGGCCTAAGGGAAGAAGAGAGAGAATTATAGATATTATACTCTGTTATATCCTTAGCCTCCTGCAATTCCCAAATTTTTAGGAAACCCTTGTTTCCTTGAGATGTTCACCTTCATCCTATTTGACATCCATTGTGTACTGTTCTTGGAAGAAGTTTTGCGAGGCTAGGGCTGGACGGATACAGAGGATTGTTTGCTCGAGGCTATGGCAGATTTCAGGTGATCTTTGCAATATTAACTTATTGTACATGTTATCAATAAAATAAATTCCATCTTGCTCCTGATTTTTACGTGTCATATATATCTTATACATGCTTAATGATCTTAAATAGTTCATTTATTGTTATTTATATGACATTATGTATGACTTTTGCTAACATCTAGAACATATATATGTTGTACAACAAGGCTTTTGTGTTTGTTCTTTGTTGGTTTGCAAGTTCTGGAGCACAAGGAGTTGTAGGGGGTTTGAAGCCTACAGAATCTTCTACTACCAAAGGATAAACGGGTAAGATCTGCATTCCTTATTCCCTATTTTAAAGCATAGGAGTTGGTTAATTGAGTCCTTGTGATGACATGCCCCTAATCTGTGAAGGTTTATCAACCCAAGACCTCAGGGTAAAATTTCCCATAAAAGAACTGATGATTCTGCTGGGGATTACATTCATGTAATTCTTAGTTTGGGTTGTTTTATCTGTCTTGTAGGTTCCTTGACAGGTTTATCACTTTTTACAGTCTAGTGAGTCTTTTTCCAATTAGGCAGAAGTCCTGATCTCTTGATTAAGCTTACTTTTCCTTTTTTCCTTATTTCTGTTTACATATGCTAATTAGTCTATACACATTAGCATATACCCCCTGTATCTTCTAAAATAACCCGTGTATATGGGAATTTATTTTGTTATAGTCACGTATACACGCTAGTTGCACATAGAAGAACCGCGTATGCTTGGGTAAAAATTGAAAATTTGAGTTTTTGAACCTATATCACTTTTTCTGCCTATGATTGAACACTTATATGGTGTCTTTAAGGTTTCTGGACTATGCTTATTGTGGTTGCATATCCATTTCTCTCTTTTTCTTGTGAAAACCTAGCCATTTGGTAAATTTCCTATTTTTTGTGATTGAAATTGCGACTGCAGCACCAAGAGCTCTTCCTAGTGTTCTTGGGTGTTCTGACCATTCAGAATATTAAGCCTTTGCGTCTTTTCCCTTCTTGGCCCTATACATTGCTTCACTTTTGGTTTTTTCCCTTTTTGACTACCTTGGTTTTCTTGATTTCTTGGACTACCCTTGTAGCGAATCTTGAAGAGGCCTTTCTTGGTTTTTTGAAGTTTTTGTTCACTTGAAGAGTGTGCTACTATTATGAATCAGTGGTTTGATTTTTTTTCTTCTTCTTTCCTATTTGGGTCCTATTATGAAAGTAGCATAGTTGTCTTGAGCACTTTGAAGCTCTTCTGAGACTCATTTTCTTGGTAGTTTTATGCTTGTCTTCTTGAAATCTTTTTCCTTTCCATTATAAGTGAAAAGCCCAAAAACATTTCTTGTTTTCCGTTGCTTTTGCTTTGAGTTCATTTTTACAGTTTTTTCATATGTTTTGAAGCATTTTTTGGTTTCTAGTCTTTGGTTCTTGGCTTGGTTTTCAAGGAAGCCTTTTCTCGATTTCTCTCTTTTGTATCAAGTACATTTTGGCATCCTTTATGCATAGGATTTCTAGTTGGAACTAGTCTTTCTTTGTTGTCAAAAGTGATTGAACCATTTCTCTCTAGAGACTCTTTTCACTTCTTCAAAGTTAGCAATCTTAGAATTTGCATGTCATTGGTAGTTTTGCATTAAGTGCATTGAAGCATTTTTAGTCTTTTTCATATTTTTCTGGAATGTGTGAAGTGTGAGTAACTGAAAAGAAAAAATAAATTATTATTTATTTAGCTTCGTAGTACCCATATAGAGATCTCTTTTCATCGAAAGGAAAATATTGCATTTGCATGTAGTAAGTTTTCATTTATTTCTTTTACATCGACAAATACCATCAATTTCACTTCCGTATACCTTTGACTTAAGTAACAACCAATTTAAAATCAAGAGATATAATTAAAATCAACTAGAAGTTTTTGTTTCATTGTCATTAGTCATACACCAACTAGCTAAGTTGTAGGGCCTTGGAATAGGTGAGTGGAGAGTTAACTCTCCAAGGCCACTCAAACTATTAAACATAGAAAGTTTATTAAAGAGAAAATTCCAACTCCCTTAAGTGGACCAAGAAATCTCTACTCCAGAGAGTCAAGCGCGAGGGAGAGTGCAGGCAGAGAAGAGAGATACCCCCTCTCCTATTTTTTGAATCTTGACCTAAGACCATTCCACCCAGTTGTCGATACAGATTGGTGCCTTTAGTTGCTTCTCCTAGGGACCACACAAGTAACTATGGGGGGGAATACCCATGGTACCTGAGACAGACGTTGCATCACTTTCATCAGTACTTATGGAGGGTTCCATTGCAAAGCTTGGGGACTTGCACCATGTTGAACTCTTGTATGAAGGCTCAGAGCCCATAGGGTCTCAGTGAGGAGGAGTTCCATCTGTTAAAGAGGATTCTGGTCTTTGGTATTTCATAGTCTGTAACTCTCCCTTATGTGTTATTTTAATAGATCATTTCATTTCATCCATCTTTCCTGTATCATGTTTCTGGAATGCGAGTGGCTCACTGATTTTTGGTATGGATTTATCCTAGTTGATACCCATGCTCAGATTAGTCAAGCGCTTTAAATATGGCTCAGGCATGATATTTTGTTCCACTATTCATCTAAACCGTATTTCTGCTATATTAGTTGCTTTGGGAGGGTGTTTTTAAAACGCTATTGTCATGTATGGATTCTTAGATTGGTAAGCCCATGCATGGTGGTATTGTGTATTTGGATATCAGCTCAATGACAACTAATATTCTCTCAATATTTCATTCACTACATACACCTTCTGATAATTTATTTCTGTGAGGTATTTCTGAATTGGCCCTCTTTGCAGTAAGTTGTCTCTGAATTGTCTGTTGCTTTTATATTGGAGTTTTGCATGTTGCCTCTGCAGTATTCCTTTCTCCGTGTCAGTTTCTGAAGGTCTTGGTCCCATTCACATTAATATTCCTTGTTTTTCAGGAAATAGCATGAGAGCTTTTTATTGATAACTTCCTCTGTTATACCATATGCTCCTTGCTAATATAAGATGTCCTAGGCACTGGTCTTTCACAACTCAAGGCTGTCTCTAGGAGCGACAACACACCGTAAAAGGCTATTGTTAGGACGTCAAAGGGACTATTTATGTTACCTTCGCTAGTAGGCCTGGGGCGTAATTACTCCATACTATTTTCAGAAGGTCCTCTTATTTGGCTTTCTTGTATTTTGGTGTCCGGTCCTCATCACCCAGAGTGGAAATACCTAAAAACTACTTGATTGACTGTATCTTAGGAACTTTTTAGAAGTGTGCTCTTTGCTCCTAGATTTCTTAGCTTCTTATATTTTTTAAGTCTAAATTAATATCTTAAAGTGGCTGATTGATCGCCTCGTCGATCAAGGAGGCTTCGTGGGATTTCTCCCATGAGTTTCAAGCCTTCTTCAAGAAGGCGTAGGAGTAATTCAATACGTAATTTTTACCTCGTGGTTTCGAATGCAGCAAAGAGTGATCCTCTGTCTAGGCTTGTTGTTTCTGCGGGTGGTCTTGGTGTTAGTGTCAGTTTAGAGAGGAGTGCTCCACTCATCTGTAGGGTCTTGTTTCTAGCAGAATAAGTTAGAATAGAGGAATTTCCTTAGCCTCTTGAGTCCCTTCCATCTCCTCTTCCTGCTATTTTTCCTAACGTCCTTTTTTACATCAGGCCTGAGTCTTAGAGACCAGCTAGTCATTTTCCATCATATCCCTTTCTTTCGATGGCCACGACTGGGAACACAATTTTGGCTATGAGCACTGCAAGTTTTCATACTCCTCTTTTAGTTGAAAGAGGATGAACTATTGCCATATCGACAATCACTTCTAGTGTTGTTGTTCTTGGCTCTGATTCTACTCATTTTTTGGGTGGAAACACCCAAGCACATGCTTTTCAATCTAGTGGAATTCCTTCTTTCTCCCTTTTTGATGTCTCAGTTGTTTCTACACCCATACCTTCTATGGCTAGTGCATAAAATTCATTTCAAGGGTTCTCCTTTGGAATTGTTCATATCCCTCATTCGAACCCTTCCTTAGGATCCATGCCCTTCACCTCTCAGAATCAAGGTTTCAATCCTTTTTCTAGGGGTCAAGGCTCTAATGTATTTTCGGGATGGAACCCTGCTTTTACAACATTGGGAGTATGGAGTCAGTTTTTCTTTGGTCAGCTAAGGAATGTTCATTTCCCTTCAATGGGTGCTTCAGAGGCTTTTTCTCCATTTTCAAATTATTGGAACCATTACCAAGGGGTTTCTTCTTCATTTGATACCTTAGTTGGAGGGAATTTTCATGTTTATAGTAACCCTGCATTGGGAGGGGTTCCTTCTTTGAATGTTGGGTCACAAGGTTTTTCCTATGGTTCAAAATTTTCTACAAACCACATCTGGAAACCTGGTGCCTCAACAAATCCAGGTTATTCTTTTCAAAATGTGGGGAATCCTTCCTATGGGGGATAGAATTCCCAAGCTCCTCCACGCTTACCATTTCTAGAAACATTAAACTTGCTAGATTTGTCAAAATTGACTAACAATCCTATTTGATATAGTATAGGATGGCCTCCAATCCCCGCTAAAATGCCCTCAGACATTCCAAAGTTTGAAGGGAATACTGGTGAGGATCTGGCAGATCATGTCACCATTTTCCATTTATGGTGTTCGTCAAACTCCTTCATCGAAGATTCGATTAGGTTGAGATTATTTCAATGAACCCTAACTGGAAATGAGGAAAAATGGTGCATTGAACTGATTGGGGGAAGTTTTGCTACTTTTGGAGATTTTTCTACAATTTTCTTAAACCATTTTCAGTTACATGTCTGTTATGACGTCGGGACTGACCTCTTGGCCAATTTTCAGCAGCACAAAACAACTCACATTTCTGATCATATTCAGGAATGGAGAAGAAGAAAGAGGCTCATTAAAGCCAAAATCTCGAAAAAATTCCTTCTCGAATGGTTTTTGAAATCAATACAGCCAAAAATTTCAAAAGATGTATCCCTTTCAAGGGTATTTTTTGAAGAGCGGGCTATTTTTAAGGCTCAGCAGCTAGAACTGATTTATTCTCAGTCTAGAGTCCTTAATAAAAAATTTCCAGATTCTCCTCACTCCAAATTAGATTTAGCCAAAACTAAACTTGGTCCTCATGGTGACGGGATTATCGATTCGATCGATAGTGGTATGGCTAACCTGCTAAATAAATTGCAGTGGTTGTCTATACAATCTGCTCCTTCTGGACAAGTTGTGACTTCAGTGTCAGTTCCCTATCAACACTTGGAAATTAATGTTGTTCAACCTTCTAACCCTAAATGAAATAAAAAATATGATGTGAAGAAGAAGGGACAAAATAATAATAAAAAGGGAAAGGATGGGAAGGGGAATGCGAACAAATCCAACGATCATGTTGGAGAGGGTAAGAAGGATAATAAAAAAAAAGTTAAGTTTCCATTTAAATTGTGCACTGGAGACCATCTTACTCACATCTGCCCTAAAATTAAATATGTGCAGCACTTTTTAGCTCAACAAGGTTCTTCTAGTTCCCAGGTTGTGCTGACAAACCCTTTTCCCCAAGGGTAGAAATTACTTGCTGGCACGAATGCTAATACTGGGACTCCCTCCAAGGGCAACTAGGAAGGAAAAAATCCATAAAACATATACATGATGAGTGCTCATGCAGATATCACTACGAGATCTCATTATTATGGCGAAGCTGAGTCTTTGAAAGCTAAGGGTGCTCCTAATAATGTTGAGCCACTCTATATAGAGAGGTCTACAGTTGAGCCTATACCTCAGATGTCGAAAGGGCCTATAAAGCATATGACGATCAATCCTAATGCCAAGGCTACCTAGAACTACTCAATTGTAGAATATCTGGCTCAAAGTCCTTATGCCATGTCTGCGTTAGAGGTACTCTAGTCGTTTCTTGCACAAAGGAGTGCATTGCTCACTTCCATTGGAGCTATTGATCTGAAGAATTCTCTTATTATCACATTTGATATGTAGAATTTTAAAAAGATACTTCCTCATCATATGGCTTTTCATATCAATTCAACATATCGGAAATTTAATATTTTTCGGACAGTTACTGATGATGGTGCTTCCACGTGTGTAATATCTCTTGCATGTTGGAAGGCTATTAGATCTCCTTTAGTTTTTCCTTCAGCCACTCTTCTGATTATGTTTGATGGTCGTTCTCACAAGACGCATGGCATTTTTCCAACTTTACCCATCTGTGTTGGGGGTAAAACTGCCAATATCGAAGTTGAGATAGTTGATGCAAGCTTAGACTATAACCTTTTGTTGGGGCGAAACTGGATCTATGAGATGCATGCTATTGCATCTTCATTATTTCATATTGTTTGTTTCCCTCACGAAAGGAGAATTTTCATAGTGGATCATCTGGATTGTTCTCTTGTAGATCCGAATGCTTCTTTTGACTTGACCCTTCCCTTGGTGAATGATACCAAGCCACCTATCGAGAATTTGGGGGTTGGAATGTATACATCCTTGATGGGTACTTTTGATTTTTCGCCTCCTTCTATTCATACTAATGCTATTTCCTCCTCCAGGGCCCCTACTTGGAGAGAGTTCTTCTGAACTCACTATTTTTCAGACCCTTGGAACTTGTCTTCTCCTACCTCCACATTAGGAGAAGGTAAAGTGGGTGGAATGCCATTTCCTATGTCTGTAGCTAATATTGCTTATAGATCTATTGTTGACTTTATAGATTCCATACCAGTTTATTTTTCACAGGAAGAATTGGATGGATATTTGGCTCCGGCTTGGACTCTTAGTTCATCCTCTGCTCAGGATTGCCTTTATACCACTCTTCCATCTGAAGAGGCCATTCTTGAAGAAATTACTAGTGTAGAAAGATTGTGGGATGATTTGCATCATTGGTCTTATTTTCTACTAGATTTGCGAGAAGTTGAATCAAGTTTCTCTAGCCTTCAGTCTTCTGGTCCTATTCACCCAATCCTGAACACTTTAGCACCAGCACAAGTATTTTCTGGAGGGAACATGGTTGTCATTTCTGCTACTACCCCGATGAACATCTCTAGAGATCCCAACATTATTGAGAACATCTTCATTGGAGCTGAATGTTCCCCTGAAGAAGTTCAAACTTATACCAATATTTTTCAAGAGTTTAGAGATGTGATTGCTTGGTCTTATGAGGAAATTCCTAGTATAGATCTATCTATTGTCCATCATGAGATCAATACATAGGAAAATGATAAGCCTATTAGGCAGAAGCTTCATCTAGTCAACCCTAGGAAGGCAACAACTATCAAAGCTGAGGTGGAGAACCTGCTTAAGGCGGGTTTTTCATTTACCCCATTCCATTAACTGTGTGGGTTTCAAATCCAATTCTCGTGGACAAGAAACAAGGAATGACCCAAGTTTGCATCGATTTTAGGGACATAAATAAGGCATGTCCTAAAGATAATTACCCCACACCATTTATAGATCAGATCATCAATGAGTGTGCGGGGAATGAGATTTTCTCCTTAATGGACGGTTTCTCAGGGTATAATCAAATCACTATCCGTCCTAAAGATCAACATAAGATTGCATTTATTTTTCCCTTGGGTACCTTTGCTTACAAGAAGATGCCTTTCGGCCTTAAAAACATTGGAGCTACCTTTCAGAGGGCTATGTCTTACACCTTCCATGACATCAAGCATATTATTGAGGCATATTTGGATTATTTAGTTGCTCATTCTCACAAGAGAATTGATCATCCCTCTCACCTCTGTTGGGTTTTTGAATGATGTCGATACTATAAAATTTGTTTTAACCCTAATAAATATGTTTTTGCTGTCACATCCGGTCATTTGTTGGGATTCATCATGTCTACAGAAGGGATTATGGTAGATCCCTTCAAGGTTGAGGCAATACTTCAATTGCCTCCCCTGTCTTTGATTCGTCAAATTCAAAGTCTACAAGGAAAAGCTAATTTCTTGCGGAGATTCATCGTAAATTATGTCGATATTACAAAGGGATTTATGAGGTTGTTAAATAAAGGAGTCCCTTTCTTTTGGGATGATTTTTCTCAACGTTAATTTGATGCTTTGAAAAAGGAATTGACCTCTGCTCCATTACTAAGTCCACTTGATTATAGCAAGTATTTCCTCTTGTATTTCGCTGCAGCATAATCTACCACTGGTATGGTTCTGGTTCAGGAAGATGATGCTTTTTCTGAGCATGTTATATACTACCTTATTTGAGGTTTGGTAGGTCTTGAACTCTGGTATTCTCTGATAGAGAAACTTGCTTTGGCAGTGGTTCACATTGTTCAGCAACTCATACATTATATTCTCCTCCGCAAAACATATGTTTTGGTAGTAGCCAATCCATTTCAATTTGTTCTCAGTAGGCGAGTGATTGGGGGAAAATACAATCGATGGATTGTTATTTGTAGGAATTTGACCTTGAGTTTTTGTCTGCCAAGTCCAGGAAATCACCGATATTTGCGGAGTTGATTTATGAGTTACCCCATGGAGAAGAGAATGTTTATGAAGAATCATTTACTGATGAACATATTTTTCTCATCTCTTCACACGATCCTTGGTATGGAGATCTCATATTTTAACTCTAGACTGCAAATTTTCCCTTAGCTTTTTCGAAAGATGAGCACTGAAAGTTGCATCACTTAGCCAAAAGTTATTTTATCATTGGTGACACTCTATATCATCGTGGGATAAATTCGTTCCTTAGACATTTCTCAACTCTCAAAGAAGCTGAGGTTGTGTTGAATGATTGCCACAGTGGAGCTTGTGGTGGTCATTTATCTGGGCTTGCTACAGCCCAAAAGTTATTTCATGCTGGATACTTTTGGCCTTCGATTTTCAAATATTGTATTGAAGCAATCAAAAAGTTTCACCCTTGTCAAGTTTACACTCGAAAGATGCGTGCTCATCCAGCTCCACACTTTCCTATCATCACTGTTGGTCCTTTCACAAAGTGGGGTATTGAATATACTACTTGTAACATGCCTTTGGCTTCTGTGGCTTGGGTAATCCACTATCCATCCAGTCAGTTGTTAGTTTCAAGAGGTGTCTGCATTGGCCCTGCTTCGAACAATGTAGCAGAGTACATGCAATAGTGGTCAACCTACTTTCAGAGGCAATATCTTTTGGTGTTGATTCATTAGTATTTTATTTGGATTCACAACTGGCGGTTTCGCAATTGAACAACACCTATCATGTCAGAGACCCATTTTTGGATCGATTGTTTTTTAGGGTATATTTGTTACAATGTTCATTTCGATTTATTAAATTCATTCACATTCCTTGATCTGATAATTGGTTGGCAGAATCATTAGCTAATCAAGCACTTGATTGGCCTATTAATCATTCATTACTTTAACACATCAAAAACATAATTCAATATTGTACATTTAGGACATCACATCATACAAAATCACTATGTGTGTGTGTCTATATATATATATATATATATCAGAGTGTTCAAAATATATAAAATCTAGACCCTCATGTCCTACAAAATTGGGGCTTATGCCCGATCATGTTTATCATCAAAAATATTACATACATATGTTCAAATCTAAAGTCCCTGCCAAACATTTGTGTTCTGATAGAACACAATGGCAGTGGCTACATGACGGAATAACAGCACCCAGTCTCATGGTACCCCTACCACCCACCTCCGGATAGCCTTTGGTAGGTCCTCTATAGCATCCATAGGCTCTTGGCAAGTCAAACTCTCCAACTTTATATGTACTTCATGAAGGGTCTTGCATGGGTCTTCAGCATCCGCCTCACCTCTGCGATGCTTATGCCTTGGGTAGCCTTCTGGCCTAACTGGTCCCATGTCTACATCATGATAATTTAAATTTTGTAAGTCATGTTTTCCTATCAAAAATATTTTTTCATTTTTCTATATAAGTTGAAAAACTCAAAAAAATGAAATCTTACCAATTGCACCCTATGCTGCTCCGGGTGGAAGGACTAGATCAAGATCTACTCGAAAGTTCATCCCAACATAGGGATAGTCCTCCACTGCGATGACTTGTTCTTCCCACCATTAGAAGAACTCATCATCCCAGGTGGTTCAAGGAACTTCACTTCCCCCTAATCTCTTCATCGGATCTTTCCATCGAGCTATTCTTGGATCTTTAGGGCTACTAATTGTAGAGGTGACCTTGGGCTAAAGTCCTGGTACCCTCTCAAAGAAGAATGTTATCAAAATTGTTCCGTATTCAAAATGTTTAGTCTTTCACTTCTGGATAGAATTCAATTGTTTTTTCAGATTGTGCAGCAAGGCTATGCACCAATCATAAATATGTATCAAGAATTCCACTACTATACTCATGTGTGTGCGTGAAGCCTGATGTAGAGAAGTTGATCCTACCGCTCTACCAATGGTAAAAAGAAGGATTTTCATGTACAAATCCTCCATATCTTTGATGGGAATCTGAGTTCCCACCTTCTTCGCATCATCTACGTAATAGATTTGGACATAATCCTCTACGTTAAGCCCTCCACCGGGCTTGTCGTGCAAATCTACCGGGTCTCCCCTTTGGGAAAGTCCAGTAATAAATTAAATGTCTTCCACCTCTATTTGTAGTGACATCTGATAAATCATAAAAAAAATCTTCTTCCAGTTCCCAGTAATCAACTAGCATCTGAAGCAAACGAGCATTGCTTTTCATATTTAGAATTTTGAAAAATTTTAGCAACCCACAACTCTGAAGAATATCAAAGGACCATTGGTCCTCCATCACTTCATTATCAATGGCACTATTCTCACGTCCTCTCCAACTAATCGACATCCAGGAAAAATTTGTCGATTGACTGATTAGTAACAAATTTTTTAATTTTCCTCTGTGCATACGCGACCTTGTTTTTATAAAGTTGCATGTATATGCGTGTTTCCTGAATAAAACCCATGTATACTCAGAGGGTTTCAAGAAAAATCTATTTTTTCCAGTCAAAATTCTAAAATTTTTCCTAAAATAGGAAAAAAAGTGATAAATACGATGAGTTTAAGGTTTACCTGACTAATTCGAAGTGATTTGATGGTCGGTTTCTCCGTATTAAAGAAAAGGATTTTTTTCCCCAGAGCTCCTTTTTCCACTTCAGCAATGCACGAATGACCAAAATGTGAGTCAAAATGTTTGTTTATGGCCAGAATTTGAAATTTTTTCACAAATTTCATTCGTGTTTGTTTTTTTAAGTTTCTTAAGGTTGTTTAACCTTTTGGCTCGTAAGAGGTGGGAAAGTATTTTTTTAATTTTGGGTGACTCGTTATGGCGGGCCGCAATTTTTTCGTCGTACTTGTTTAACCTTGAGAAACAATTCCTTGCTGTGTAAAGGAATCCGTGCTCAAGACATTAAAGATTATGGTCACAAACGTGGTGTATATCTATCTCTATTTTTTAAACCCCCAAATATTAATATAACTTCCAAACAACAAACTTTATTCCGTAAATGCTGTTCTTTTATGTCAAGTTGTGATGGAAGAAAGAAAAGGATTTTCAACTTGATACATTAAAACAGACCCACCATTATAAAACCTCGAATATGAAAGAATAAAGTTAAAACAGAGGATATCCATTACGATGTTTAACTTTAGATGTTGCATATCAAGACCCGTAGCTCAAATCACCTTTCATTTTTTATTCATAGATATGAATGAAATGAAATCGGAAAACTATTCAACATAGATAGACCAATAAAACCTTTAAAAACCCCTATTGATTCAATATTTTTCCACACAAAATTAGGCTTCAAGGTCCAAAACCCGTAACCTTTCTTAAAATTGTCTTTAAATACATTATGACAAAACAGCTTTCTGTGAATGTAGTCCTTCATCTTAACTATTTCTAAATTCAACTTTAATCGCTAAATCACAATCGTCGTGTACATGCCTTTAAAAGTTTTTTTAAATACATTTACAACTTTAGAAATGACATAATGAGGATTTTTAAAACTTTCAATTCATGAACAAATCGTCCTGGCGGGTCATGCGAATCGTCGTTTACTTTGATTTGTCCGTTGAATCTTTTCGTGTCAATGGAGAAGGTTTTGCATTTTTTTCCATGTTTACTTTGAGTTGTAGACATTCGTAGCTTTCTAGGTATTCCAATCTAAATGCAATCGCTCGATTGTGAGGAGCTTTTCCGTGAAGAGTTCCTACCATCCATAGCAAATTGAAGTGCTCGTAAAAAGTTAAACATTGTCTTTAAAACTTGTGTCTTTTTGTGTCTCCGTTTATCCGTTATGTTTTTGCTGTTAATGTATCTTTTCATAAAACTTCCGTATCAAAAATATTTCCCTTTTTTCTCGCTGAAGATGAAGGGCAAACTATTCGATTTCAATTGAGTCAAAATTTATACTCAAATTTCTTTACCGTCTCCTTAATTTTGTAATTTTCTTCCGGTAACTTTTTCGTACATCATTCTTAATTATCATTTTATTAACTTTCAAAACATAAAAATACATGTCTTATATCTCAATTTCTTTCTAGCTTCTCATCTCGATTTGGAGTTAATAAAATTTAAAAACCCTCTAGCCCAATTTGTTTTCTTAATGAGAGTTTGTTTTTCTCAAGGACATCTTCCTCTTTCATGGTCCTAGATGATGCGTCGTAGAAATTATGTTTAGGGAATCCCAATTTGACTTTGCTCGTACATACCCTGTACCAAATATCTTCAGCTCTTAAAAGTGATGTTACCAGCCTTTTCTTCCCTAGGCTCTTAATTTTCATCTCTTACCTTTGTAATTGTCGCTATTTTCATTTGCTTTATTTTCCATCTTCATCATCTTAATGCTTCTAAATCTAAATGAACTCGTTTTTTAAGATCACCTTTCAGCTATCTTCAACAAAGGAGTCAACGATTTATTTTGACGTATCCATATCATCGTCACCGTAGGAACAAATAAATATGTAAGTATGGTTTGAACTGACTCATAGATATAGCAAATTGCCTACTTTGGACAACTCTTCATCTTTTTCGTAACAATTCGCATAATTTTCCTTTTTTCTGTCTTAAATTACCGTGTAACCATTGAGTGCTCTATAACTGTAATTAACTTTCTCCTTAGTGAGTGATATTTTCATCGTACTTTTTCATGAGTTTTTGAATTGTTAAATTTTATCATTTGGATCTGTTACCCAATTTTCAATGATCTTCTTCAAATCTTCATTTTGTTGTTAATGCCCTTGAATTAGCTTTCTCCTGGCTTCACTGTCCCATGACCTTTGCAAGCATGTTTTTGCCTTGACCTGTTGTGGCATTAGTCTTGCTTCAACTATTTACAATCAATCGCCCGACCGTACATGAAGGTTCATTTTGTCCTACACTTGGACATATTTTTAACATCCATGGTTATGTCACTTCAAAGCTGCTCAAGATCCACATACCACGATGCGATAGAGCCACATTAAACCCATCTTTTTCAAGATCCGTTCGGCGCCTGTCAATCCTCGTCCGGGCGTGCGCCCTGCGGTGCCTCCGCTTGTGCTTCACATTGCTTTATCCTCCAAGCTTCTTCCTCAATCCTAGCGAGCTTTTCTTCGATCAAGAGACTTTTCCAAACAAAGTTCGGTTTCAGGAGATGAGGAGATCTTTGTTCTTTATTTAATTTTGATATAAAAACTGGTGATTTGGAAGAATGGTCTTCACTATTTGGTTCTTTTTTCTCTCGGGTTCTCATCATCTATTTCAAACAACATCGTCTCTACTCTCTTTGCTTCCGCCCTTTCCAAATTGGTGCTCAAATGTCTTGATGAACTTCTGGACTCACCTCGGATTACAGCCGCCCGCACTGTGCCCACGTACATGGGAACATACTCATATTCCTTTTCAACCTTTTTCCTAGAAATTATTCTATGCGGATCATATGTCATTTTTCTCCCAACAAATAAATCGTGTCCTTCCAATATTTTTGACATTTATCAA
This sequence comes from Pinus albicaulis, assembly GCA_034641835.2. Taxonomy (NCBI): domain Eukaryota; kingdom Viridiplantae; phylum Streptophyta; class Pinopsida; order Pinales; family Pinaceae; genus Pinus; species Pinus albicaulis. The sequence goes on along the minus strand of CM076571.1, from coordinate 375,227,468 downwards.
AAGCTGTCTCTTGTTGACCAAAGGTCCACACCTATAGGCAATTTGTATATCAAACTCTTTTCACAAGAAAGTGAACTTGTCTATTATCATTTTATGAATTCTGAAAAGCAAAGTTTACGTGGTACAAAGGTTGGAGCCTGTAGGCTCAATGTTAACTCCACATGCCTTTATTCTATATTCTTCGAACACAACCTTAATTCCAAATTTGCAATTGGGTCCCAACCGTAGGAACTCCCGGCTTTTTGCAGAAAGCATGAAGGAAGAGTTCCATTCAAAAATTTATAAGAAAATAGATATGAAAATGGCAAATAATCTTAAACAACATATAAGCTTATCTTCTTTTCAATCACATTTTGCCTACAATAAACCATTGTCATTTTTATTACTATCAAATTGAGTATTGGGTAACCTAAACCTATGAACTCTTCAACATTTTGATACAAAAATAAGTAAACAACCAATGACAAAATCAAGAAATCACAGAGCAGTGTTATCATTGGGAAATTTACTATTTCCCTCACAAAAAGATGAAATGTCAAGGACCACCTTTTGTTTCATCAATGTTGCAAATATCCTTTAAGATCGATTTACCAATTTTGGCTACTGCTTTTTCCAAATTTTGGCCTAAGAACCCACCACCAATATTGTTTGATTTCTGTCTGAATTTTTCTTCAAATTGCTTTCTTCTTCGGATTTGATTTCTAAAATGACATATTAATTAACTTTTATTTTAGTGTCTTGTAACATTAAACCAATGAACTCTTCAGAGAATTGTAATGGAGACTCATTCCTCTGAAAGTACAAAAGCTTGGTTAATTAATTGTGTTGATACCGCAGTGATATTTTTCTCTGAAAATCATGATTAAACATTTACTGGTGGCATATTGATGAGACGGACCATGAGATGAACTGGAAGAAGTGAGTTTTTGAACAGCAGGCCACAAATACACCGTAATCCTTTGCACAGTATAACATGGTGGACGAACAGTATTAGGTCAGTAAATGGCAGACAGGGGATGACTGACGGATGACATGGTATCATGGACGCCCTTTATCATCTGGTGAGGGGACCCAGGTTTGAAGAAACAAGATGCGATATTTTTTTTGCCATTAATTAACAGAATCGGAAACACCTATGGTACGAACAAAGAAATACTGCTCGTTAGTATGGTGCCATCACACATGGACAAAATGACTAAAGAACTCTTTAATAAGCAGGAATCTTAATAATGTCGCATACGATGTGGACAAACCGCGAGGGCGGATGACAAATCGCCTACCGCTTAATGACATCACTCTGGGTCCTGAGTACCAGAGCGTAACTTCAATCCTGACCCCCCGCAGCTATTCGCGAAATGATGATCACCACCCGGCGACCTACCAGTCACCAACCACAGAAGTTGACCATAAACCACGCAGCTACTTCCCCCCCCGCATTAACCTATCCGAAAGACTTTTCCACGATCACCACCTACCTGGCAGTTGCCTCTGTTTAATCTTTAAAATCAAAACATATATTCTCCAATAAGGTTAACATTCACTCTAGCTAAATGTTATTTTATGACATAGAAACCACTATAACATATGATTTTTTGATTTTCTATTTTTTTTGTATTTTTTTATATTCAAAAATAAAATGAAGATATGCAGATATGATCTACAACATCCGGCTCCACCTCGTATAAGAGCCATCAGGAAACACTAAGAACTCCGTACTGTTGCTCATCAAAAAGGGAGTCACATATTGCTTGATGGAAATGGCAATGATCACATCGGATATATACAATGATGATGAACTGCTTCTTAGTGCTTAGTTAATGCTTTATTTCCATTCACATATCTAACATTTTCCAAGATTTTCACATATGTTAACTGAATATCCATTGATTTTTGAACGGACCATACTGTTAAGGATCTTCAATTTTCCGTGTTTACCTTTGTCTTCCTTTTATATCCCACCTCAATACTAAGTCTATCATTTTGTTTTCTTCTGAGAATTGATAAGTTTTCCAACTTGATTTCTATTTTCATTTAACTTCATTATATTGTTCATTCTTCAATCATGGTATTCGGTCTGCTGAGTATCTTGGAGAAAGGAAATCATGGTTACCAACTTGCGAAAATGCTTTGAGTACCACATACGAGCTCATGAGACTTGCCAAGAGATCTTTCATTAATTTTGGTTACAGCAAAGAAAACTAATTTCATTCAATTTTATGATTTTCACCGATTGTCTTTCAAAATTTTTACCAATGTTTTATTAGAAGACTTCCGGCTAATCCATTCCCCCATGATGATAAGCTATAGAATGAGACAATATCACATCAGAAGTTCATGAAATTAATAAACCTTATTGAGTCAAGACTTGGAAGTATTCCCACATAACTTTTTACCTAGCATCTCAAATCCATAAACATATTTTTTCAAAACTTATTAAAACCAAATCGATTGCTTCTGTGGGACTTTCCACCTACTTTGTAAAATAATCCGAGCTGAATTCACCAATTTTCTGACTGATGGTGGATTGATTTCCAATGAAATTTATAATCCTATTGCTCGAAAGGTTCCTTTCAACAAAACAGGGAGAAGAGGTATGAGCTGCACTGTAAAAACACCGGGTATTTTTTGACACTGATCGTTTATACAAACATTATGCAATGAAGATGGGCTAATAGAATTCCCCGATTAAAAAACTTTATGGCAAGCATTTCAACTATAGCACCGTATGTTATCGATATTTTGATGATTGAATCTTTCCACAAATAGCAATAATACCTTGTGGAGGATTTTTCCAATGCACCTTGCTTCGATTATGATAAGGTTGAGCCTTAAGCTTTGTTATTCCGTATTTGGTTCTATCCATGATGAGTGATGAAAGAAAGCATAAATAATGAACAAATGTCCTTATACCAAATTTATTAGAAATCGTGTATATTTGACCGAACAGCTTTGACTCGACTATCCTCCGTTCTTCCATTGATTTCTTCTATGTGGCTAAAAATTTAATTTCATGTTCTAAAATTTAATTTTATTAATAACGCCACAATCCCTAACCCTTTGACCAATTTGTGTTTAGCCCGCATCATATTCTGGATTTTTGTAATCCATTTTGCCCTTTTTTTCCTTCTACATCGCTTTCTATACCAGGATGTCTTCACATGAATTAGGAACCATGCCAATATTTGAGAATGACATAGGTTTGAACATTTATCAGCTTTTCACCATATAATATACTTGTTTCTCTGTGATATTATACCTACAATCGTATCCTTTTTAGGAACTTAAATGAAATATGCTGTCTGCTGTTCATTTTGTCTTCCTTCAGTTAACATGTTTTAATATTGAGGATATAAATGAGAAGATTTGAAGTATTTTAAAGAGTCTGACCGATTAGAATAAAGCCTTTTGTGCCTCTTTTAATCTCCTCAAAAAATCCTTTCTTTGTCCGTTCACCTCGTGTCATTCTTTAATAATTTATCTTTTAATGATTCTATAATTAGGAACAAACCTTTCTTAGAAAATTATTTTTTCTAAGAAATCGTTGAATATCTTTCTCTACTTTAAAGGTATGAATTGACCGAATTTCTTCGACCTTGGTCGTGATCAATCACCCTTCCTTAGAAACAATGTGGCCAAGTAATTTACCCTCTTCTACAAACAAGAGACTTTTTAGGATTTAGTGATAACCTAAAATTTCTACATTTCAAAGGTTGCATAATGATGTTTCTACCGTATTTCTAAAAAATTTAACTATAAATAACCACAAACTTCATCTCTCCTACGAATGCAATATCCACTCATTTTTAATTATTCTGACCAGGCTAAATGGCATTCTCGTATACATGAATGTCTTTGCTGCATAGTAAAAGCAAGCTGGGTCTCCTTTCCACAAAAGAACTTACGTTATACCTTAAAAACTATCAACTATAGATAATCCACCAGCCTTTCAAGCCATTTAGAAGAATAACAGCATTTTTACAGAGACAAATTATCTTTCAAATGAGGGGGCCCGATTCAAATTTCAAATCTACACACAACCTTATCTTCGTTTTTCTTTCAGACTGCAGACAAGATTGAAACCCAACCGAATATCTATGAGGAACAATTATTTTAGCTCGTAAGTAATTTATTTATCTCTTTTTCTAACTGGAGCCAACAACAATCGTATTGATTTGGTTCAAGCTTCTGCTTACGTGTTTGATCTAATTTTTAGTGGGATTTTATGTTGTAAGGATACTTAATTATCGTTTCTAAATCATCATAAGACCGTGAACACATCTTTAATTGCCTGAATAGACCAATATACCTTTTACAACTCGCGGACACTCGAACAACTTATCTGGCTTCCAGTTTCGTTGGAGTTCTCGAAATTACACCTTCTACATTTTCATCTTGGTTTGCTTTTCTTCCGACTCAACGCGTCGCTATTTGCATTTCAACAAAGATTTCTCAAGAGGCACCAAGCTTCTTGGCAAAATATTGCCTCAGAAATCGAATAATTCCCCTCGCTCCACCAATTCCTTAAGAGTTTTATCACCACCTATCTTACCGCTTCTAGGGGAACTGTTCAAGGATCAAAATTCCTGCTCCTATTACTGAAGGAAATCGCTATTATTTTCATCAGTTTTCAAAGACCCGTTGTTTACATGAAGCGTGAACTGTCTCCAAGTTCCAGCCTCACTTTCATACCAGTCTTGGATCGATTTTAGCTAATGTACTTCCTACGTAACCGCTAAAGAATCAAAATGGTCTTATTTTCCTTTGGAACAAACTATAATTTGAAGGTCGTGCGATTTCGTGATCAGACCCGTACCTCATTCCGATATGCTTCAACTGGACAAGTTTAGTTTGACAAATTTTTTGATCCTATTATAATTAACTCAGACCCCAAATACGCTAATTAATTTTATTTTTTGACACGTTCAAATTCAACATTAATGCTCATATTCGCAAATATTACTAGTGGAATCAAACTTAATTTCAAGAAAGGCACATAATACCAGGAGAAACAAAAAATGAAAACCACTTTCTAGTGCCTTTTAGAAAATGCACCATCAAAATAATATCACAGCTGTTCAATGTTTCTGGAAGGAACTATTTAAGGAAGCTACTCTTTGCGATTCTTCAAGAACTCGTATCTTCACGCAGCGCCGAGAGTCATCCTTCTCTTGGGCTACAAATTGCGAATTCATCTTTGACTTTTGGTATATTAAAATCTAGTCTCTACACAACCCTCCTTTCACCATCGAAACGGGCGATAGCATATGTAAAGTTACAGCTTCAAAAAACTTCAACTGTCTTTCTTCCCCATGATCTGGGATACAATACCAAACTTCATAAATATTTAAGCACACAACATCCATCATAATGTCATCGGGATTTGAGCCAATGTAACAACCATATCCTTAACCGTACCTACGTACTCACTTTTGAGTCAAATGAATAAAGATTCGATATGGTTAGTGATTTGCAATTCAACTCTTTTCATCACACATAATGGCACCGTATTATGGGACGTACCTTAACTCAGCATGCGCTATGTAGAACAAATCATGTATGTCGAAATTAGAAAGGAGGCCACACCCTACCAACATGAGGTCCAAAATGGTAACTACCCTGTTTTCTTCCGTATTTACCATATCACCTACTTTCCACTGCATCTGGGATAAATTGATAACCAAAACTTTCTTATATTGGGGAGTTGTATCAACCTCCAAGAAGAGGTACTTAATCTCATCAACTCTTTGACAAAACTAAAAGTTTGGATTTGATTTTGCCAACTTTTCAGTTCTTCTTGATCTTTCTTGAATTTGAGTTTTGATTAGAAACAATAACCACTTTCTCCAAAAATATTAGAATTTTGTCTTTGTTGAGAAGTCACTACTGCTCTTCTCTTTTTTTCTTCGTTCATATTTTTTCCTTGAATCGTTTTCTTAGTTTGATTCTTTCCAATGAGCCATTGGAGCAAAATGCTGACCTTTTTTTCTATTGTCTTGAGTCTCACTTCTCTTTCTTTGACCCTTTTCAAATCAGAATTTTTATGCAACCGTACTGCATGAAGTCCGTGAACCGTCTGCATAATCATCTCATCTTTCTCGATCAAATGAAAGATCATTTTCTTCCACTTCTTTCTTCACCTGTCCTTCGTTCACTGTTTTCCACATACACAAAGAGAATGACATCATCTCATCATCATCTTCATTTAACCAGACGGGTCGCTTATGTACAAAGGTGCTAAAATTCGATCTTGACCGTTTTTTCTTTGTAGAACTGGCAGGGTCGTTTTTTTAAAATTGGGGATTAGAAATCCCTCATTCGCTCCACAGCCTTACTATCTATTTCCAACTTTACCAATTTATTTGATAGATTTTTTGCGACCATTTGCTAACACCCCCATATTGAGCCGAGGCTTCTTCGTACTTTTCCTTTATCTCTAAACTTTACTGAACAGACACATAGCCTTCAATTCTGAAGAGTACCGCCTTGAATCGCTCCAACGTAGGGGACCTTTTCCCTCAATGTGAAATCGAATTCTCGTTCAAAATACCGTAAACAACGGGCTCCAATAGGAGGAGGCTTACCCCATGAACACACCACAACTTTTCAAAATCACTCATATTTCTACCGTACTTTTCGATTGTATTAAATTCTGTCAAACAATAACCGTGGTCCTCTTTTTTCGCCCATCTTTCAATGAAACGTATTTTCAGGGCATCCCAATCGTTAATGCAACCATTAGGTAACTTTCACTACTTTCGCTCACTTGAATGGACAAAGAGTCTCATAACAATATCCAAATGTTCAACATTTGAAATTCTCTCCGTAAAATGTGCAAAATAAAAGTGTTGTTTCATGTTATTTCCATTCTTTGAACGTAGTGGTGGGGACAAATTGAGGTACTCTTATATGATTTTTTTATGTAAATGTATGGTTACATTTAATGGATATCTATTTACTGTTGTGCTCAGGGACCTGCCATATTTATTACTGGTTAACTGAGCGGTGAATGAATACCAGCCAGAGAGATGAATGAGGAAAAAAATGATATAGGAGTTGGAGAAGGAAATGATTGCAAGAGTCACAGCCTACATAAATGTAGTTTCTATAAAAGGAAAGACACAAACTCAAAGTACGCCCAATGTGGGTTCTGAAAATGAACGGTGATGATGATTCTTCTTCCCAGAAATGAGTTTATTGAAGCTGGATGAGAAATGTGAACCATCGCTCGGTGCGAGCAAAGAAGCTCAGTATCTAATATTTTTTGGTTTCTGCCTTCTTTAAAACAAGTTTTCAAGACCGAAACAGAAATTAATGTAGAGTGAATCCGGCCGTGTGAGGTTTCGAGCCGCAGCTATTTTCAAACAAATGATGTCGTACTATTTCTCCCCCTCCTCGAACAACCGAAGAGGAAATTTAAAGAACCAGGAAAATCTTCGAATCTTCTTTGGCCTCAAGAACGTACGCTAATTAATGTTGTTCTTTGAGAAACAATTCTTTGTTGGGTATGTTGAACTGTGGTTTTAAGAGCATTAAAGATTACAAGCAAATAGGTGTATATCCGTTTCTATTTCTTTAAACTCTAAATATTAATAATATAACTTCCAAATACAAACCCAACAAGTTCTTGTAAAATGCCATGTTCTCTTTATGTCAAGGAAAAGGATGAAAGAAAAGAAAATATGATTTCGAAATTGATATGCTTAAACAAATTCAACAATATAAAATTTAATAGCAATAACACCTCAATAGAGGAGCGCCTATTAAGATGTTTAATCTTTAGACACATACATATCAAGAGACCTGGCATCAAATTCACTTATTTTATTCATAGACATGAAAATGAAATGAAATCGTAAAACTATTCAACAGATAGAACAATAATCAAAATCATTGATTCAATATTTTTTGTACAAAATTAGGCTTCGCGTCCAAAACTTCCGAATTTTCTTCAAATTTTTCTTTTTAAATACATTACATGCCAGCTTGTGTAATGAAATTTATCCGAATTACCTAACCAACTTTAATTGGTTTAAATCATGAATCGTCATGGAGGTGGTTATGCCTGGAAAAAGTCTTATTACATTTTATAGAATTAGAAACATATAATGAGGATTTTTAAAACTTCTAATCTGTGTTGAAACAACTAGTCCATACTGCGAACTGGGGTTAAAATGAATTTTTGTCTGTCCGGCCAACCTCTTTGCTGTGCTGTCGTGAGAAGACTGTATTTTTTCTAAAGTTCACTTTCAAAACAGACAGTTCGTAGTCGAGGTATTCCAATCTGAATGCAACCACCGTACTGTGAGTGAGCCTTTCCGTGAAGAGTGCTTCTACCATCCAGTAGCAACTGAAGTGCTCAGAAGTTAAACATCCATTTCTCCCTTTTAAAACTTGGCCCTTTGTTCGCTATATGCTCGCTCTTTTGTTAATGTATCTTCATAAAACCTACGTCAAAATATTTCTTTTCTGCCCGCATGTATGTAAACCTGTTCGTGACTAATTTATCAAAAGTTATATCAAATTTTTACCGTTTCCTCAATTTCATATTTTTCTTCCTAAACTTTTTAAGATTATCTTTAATTATCATTTAATAATTTTCAATATATTCGTTTTATCCAATTTATTCTGAAATTTTCTTCATCCGATTTAGGATACGAATAAAATCTCTAGCCCAATTTTCTCTTAATGATGTCCGATGATATTTCCTCTTCATGTCCTATACATTTTGAGGTGCAATTATATCAGGTAATCCTAATTTGACTTCATTTTCAGATATAATCTTAGTCCAAATAATATCCTTAGCTCTTAAAAGTGAGATGTTACCTTTAGCTTTCCTTGAGCTCCTTAATTTCATCCTCACCCTTTGTAATCGTACTTATTTTCATTTTCTTTATTTTCCATCCTCTCATCATCTTAGAATGTTTCAAACTAAATCGAACTCGCTTAAGATCACCTTTTCACTATCTTTGCCTTTAGCCGAGTCGAATGATTTGGGTTTGGAGGACCGTACGACCGCTGCTCTCGTAGAGAACAATGCGGCACCATGTTTTGAACGATCGCGTAGATACATAAACGTCTACCTTCGACAACTTTTCATCTTTTCGTAACAATTTCGTACGTAACTCTTCCTTTTTCTTTTTTCCACCTCAACCATTTTATTATTGAGGTCGAATGGCAATTTTAACTTTTTCTTAGTGAGTGATATTTTTACCGCACTTTTCTGCGAGTTTTTGAAATTGCAGCTTATCGTTTGGATCCACACCTATTTTCATAATATCTTCCAATCCCTTCATTTTGAGTTGTTAATGCTCTTGAATTAGCTTTTCCATTTTGTATTGTTCCACGACCTTTGCACATGTTTTCTACCTTGACCGCTGTGGCATTAGTCTTGCTTCAAATCATTTACAATCAATCGCTCACCCACATGAAGGTTCATTTTGTCCCAAAATGATCTTTTTAACATCCATGGTTATGTTTAACTCCTTAAAGTCACCAAGAATCAAGGGACATTCTTGCCGATGCGACATAGCCATCCAATCGACATTAATCGTTCACATTCAATAATTCAGTCTATTTTTGCCTATGTGTGCTCGCTTTGTGTCGTTACGAAGTTTTACCTTGCGGGTTTTCTCAATCGTGTATTTTCGCGATCAAGGAGCCTTTTCCAAAATAAAGTTCCTTGCTTTTCTAGGAGATGAGGGGAGATCTTGTTCTTCTGGCTGACCGGAGAGTAAAACTGGTGAGTTGGAAGAATAGTCTTCTCGCTAGTTTGGTTCTTTTTTTCCTCTCGTGGCTCTCATCATCTATTTCAACAACATCTTTCTACCCTTTTGCTCGCTCTTTCAAAATTGCGTGTGTTTGAATGTCCTTGATGAAATTGACTTCAATTGGATTAGTTAGTTTCTCTGTGATTAGGTTTACTTGCATGGGAAAATGCGAGGAGTACCCATTCTCAACCCTTTTTGAGAAATTATTCCATGCGGATCATATGTCATTTTTTTCCAACAACAACTATGTCCTTTTCCAATATTTTGTAGACTTCTATCAGAATCTTGTCTCGTGTTGACCACAAAAGGTCCCACACTCATAGGAAATTTGTATCAAACCTTTCTTTGCGAAGAAAGAACAAGGGTTCACATTAAGACTTTTTCTCTTTATGAATTTAGGCCAAAAGTCACATGGGTACAAAGGTTGGGAGCCTATAGGGCTCAAATGCTAACCCACATGCCCTTACCTCCTATATCTTTTCTTCGAATACAAAACCAACTTCAAATTTTCAATTGGGTCCCACAATAGGAACTCGAGGATTTTACAGTGCCACAAGGAAGAGTTCATTCGAAAATTTTATAAGCAATAGTCATGAAAATGGCTAGCAATTCAAACAAAACTGCTTTCATTCCCTTCTTTTTCAACTACACTACTCGTTAATAAAATTGATTGCTTATTTTTATTAACATTAAATTATATTTAAATCCAAAACTCATGAACTCTTCAATATTTTGATACAAAAATAAGTAAACAAATTCAATAATGGAAATCAAGAAACCTTTAGAGGAAAAGCTATCAATTGGGAATTTACTATTTCCCCTACAAAAGATTTAATATGACCACCTCGGTTTCATCATCATGAAAACATCCCCAAGACCGATTTATCAATTTTGTCACTGGCTTCTTCTTGCACCCGTAATGCGCCTAAGAATTGGCTCTATACCGAAAATTGAACGCCCAAACTAAACTCTTCTCCTTTCAAAATTGAGTTTTTTATGATTTGATTTCAAAAAATGACACAACTAATCGAACTCTTCGTTTATGTTGTCTTTCAAAATATCGAATTCAATGAACCTTTCGGGAGAATTGTAACAGACTATCTTTCTCGAAAGCACAAATCTTGGGCGAATTAATCAAAGACACCGTTAGTGATATTTTCCCTCGAAAATTCATGACCAAACATTTACTAAAGAACACAGAGACTAACCATGAGATGAACTTGGAAGAAGTGAGTTTTTCGGAATAACAAAGTGAAAAACACACTAATCTCATAGCAAGAGAATACAGGGACGATATTTGCTTAGGGTTACTTGCACGCAGGATGATTACGATTGACACAGATTGCGGATGTCCTTTTTCACTATCTGTGAGGGGACCCAGGTTTAAGAACGGTATGTTGGGATATTCGTTGCCATGATCATTATAACCAAAATACCCGTGGTAACGGGAAATGCAAAGGTGAAAGAACACGGTTGTAAGTGAAAAAATAGTCACACACAGACAAAAGGACTAAAGAACTCTTAATAACATGGAATCAGAAGTTGGGGGCCGCCGAGCATGATGACAAACCGTTGAGGGCAGATGACAAATCGTTCTCCATCACTGGCGACGTCGATCGTGGGGGGTCCTGATACGATAACTTCTACCACCCTGGCAGCTATTCATAGTCACGATCACGCTCACCCGGCGATTCAACCAATCAACCACGGGGGTCGAGATTTACAAACTACGAGCTACTTCCCCCGCAACAACTTGGTTCAAGAAATCACGATCACCACCGCTCACAAATTGCTCGTAGCTTGCTTAAACGAAACATATTTAAATAAGGTTAATATTTAATGTAGCTCGAAAATGCTTGTTTTATGAATAGCATAAAACTTCATATCACAACATATGATTTTTTGATTTTCTATTTTTTTGTATTTTTTATATTCAAAACAGCACCGTGTACATGATATGCAGACATGATTGTCAGTTACACCCATGACTTTCACCTTTTCACAAAGTACTGATTTGAACTGCACAGGTTAGGAATCTACTTAGTACATTTTTAATACTAGCCTCCATTCGGATTACTTGCCATAGGGTCGATCCCATCATGTCATGAGTATTTAACCCATTTCGTACTCGCTAACTTTTAATCATGACTTGGTGGTAGGGGAGCCATCCTTACATGGGCTTCTAAGGTTCCTCGCTACATTTGCTTGCGTCGTAATTTATGTAGGCTCAGGAGTCCTCTTAGTCTCACTCATGACTTATGCATTGAAGTCGTATTCTTATTCTTCTTTGTTATCTTTGTTCTGCCTATTTACCCACAGAGGCTCCAATATGTTGTTGAGTTGTGTAGTATCATTGCATATTGACCATTTTTTTATCTTGGCCTTTTCGCTCATTTGGACTCATGTTTAAGCTCTTTTTGACCATGTTCCTTTCCATGTTGTTTGTGCAAGCACTTAGCTTTTGTGACCTGACACATTTACCTATGGATGAACATTCTTTGATGTCACTTGGTCAGCTTTCCGCCACCTTTTCATTTATATAGGATTGTTCCTATCACGACAACTAAGAGAACCTGAAGTCGACAATCATTCTATCCATTGTACCAAGTATTATTTTATTCTTTTTCAAAGCGTAACATGAAAGAGAAAGACCAAATATTTAAAAGAGGAATGGGATATTACTTCCATACTTGATGGCATTCATAATGTCAGCTTGTGTCGTCTTTGGAACAAAGTACAAAAATCCAAGTCTTTCTCCATTTTGGGATGGTTTTAGTTACTAGGAGATGCTATAACCTTGTTTTTTTTAGTTAGTACTCCTATGATTGGTTATCTCTTCCAATCATATGGAGCATTTTTTTGTGCCTCCCGATGAAAAACTTGGTAAAAATTTATCATTTACGTTGGTAGTCAACATGAGCTGTGCTTTTGTTCAAGGGAAGTTCACTTGAGCTCGTTCTTTCCGTGGTGTCTCTTGACCATTTTTTCAACTTGCTTTTCGTGGTCTTGTCAATATCTTGTTCTATCACATCATTTATTTAATTTCGCTCATGCTTGCTCGAAGGGTTCCATTTTCTACTTTTGTTGTTGTTTGTCTCTTATCGTACCGAATACATATTGTTTCCTAGAGCAAACCTAGAGCCGCACTCAGCCCTATTTACACTGCTGACAGTGACCTTGTACTCGCATTTGATCAACACTGCGGGTATTTAAGGCGTAAGTGGTTTCTTGTGTTCGACTCACCACGTTACACCGAGATTCGTAAGACATTGATTTCCATTTGTCCCTATTGGTGGACATTTTCTTCGTCGCATTTTCATTAACGTTGGTTCATAGGTTTCTCTGTGCTAACTTCATTGTGCATGCTGCAACGTTCTTCGGGTTGGTTACTTCACTTTACTTTGTATGATTCAGCCACAATCTTGGCTTGTGGGTTACACTCTGCGTCTTGGACCGATGGGATGCCTTAATGCCTTCCTTCCAACATACCGTCAACTCGACTCATTGCTCGGGAATACGTTCTGAGTCCTTTTTTCGCACTAGGTTTGCATTCATCAATGGAAATTTTTATTATCGTACAAAGTGAGAACACATCATTATCTCATGATTGAGTGATCCTTTCAAGTGTTCGACTTTAACCTATTCATTCACACTTAGATTGCACCGGCACCCGACACCATTATCATTACTTGCAATATCTTGCGTTTTTTAATGGTAGTATACATTATGACCGTAACTAGCACCTCACATGGTCTACCTCAAACTCATGTATTCCCATTGTGTAGAATTGTTCTGTGATTGGTGAAGACCTTAGGTTCGCATCAACATGTTTTGTTTTCACTTTTAAGGGCCTCTTCAATTTTTTTTCTCTGACACCATCCACCCTCGTATGTTGTAGTTCCATCACAGCAGATCTTATATGTTGTCTTTGTGCTGCATGTTGTACCATTTGTTCCACCACTTATGATTTGGGTACTTGGAGATTCATTTGTGGCTCTAATGATCAAACATTCTGTAAACATCAACGATCACCAGCATGATACTGGGACATGATTTTGACTTATACTTCTCCGCGTGTTCGTATGATTCACTATGTACTTTACATTTCAACTATACTTGTATACATATTGATCCGCTATATACTTCATATGCACACATGCTTTTCTTTCATTGAGCATGGGGTATGCCTACCCGTACATGAGCTATCTTTTTGATTTCTTGGCAGACTGGGATTTTGGTATTATCAAACTGAAGTTTTCCAGTCTTTACAAGGTTCTTTCTATGCACACATATTTCGGCCATCATACTTCAACCTCATATATTAGAGAACATATTATATCATCATTATAACTATTATATACTCGATGAATTATGTATTGCTTAAGGCAACCCTTCATTCGTACCATTATTTTCTCAAAAAAACAAGATTTAAAACCCATACGTGACTTTAACTTTAACGTATACACGTGTCCACACATACAAACTCGTTGCGTATTCCATTTAAAATATTAAAACATAATATAATTTCCCTACTTTTTGAGGTGGGGTTTACGCGGTTGTTCCCCGTAACTTAACCACCCTAGCCTACAGCCAGTCAGCCCCTAAATCGAAAAAATTTTAGGAGGTACAAATACCCCCAAGGAACACTTGAGAAGAAGAGAGAGAATTATAGATATTATACTTTTTTATAGCCTTATCCAAGCCTAATACTTTGTTCCTCCCGTATCTTAGATTTTCGTGAAACCCTTATTTCTGGAGATTTTCACTTCATCCCAGGTGAAATCCATTGAAAATCGTTCTTGGGAGAAGTTTTGCGAGAAGAATGTGGACATCTTGGTGTTGACGTTTGCTTGAGGTCGCAAGCATTTCTGGTGATATCTATACTATTTACGTATTTTACATGTTATCAATAAAAGAAGTGCCATCTTGTTCTCGATGTTTACATGTCATCTATCTCTTATATACGTTTGATGATCTTAAATAGTTCATTTATTGTTATTTCTATGGGATTATGTATGATTTTTTGTTAACATTCAGAACATATATAGTTAAACTAGCTTTTATGCTTGTTTCTGGCAGCCTGGCAAAGCCTTGGAACACAAGTGAGTTACAGTGTTTGAACCCTTGTGACCCATTACAAAATCAAGGATGTTACAAGACGCTCTTAATTCTTATTCCATTTTTTAAAGTACAGAGTTGTTAATTGAGTCTCTTGTGATGATACGTTCCTTATCCGTGAAGGTTATTAACCCAATACCTTAGGTAACAATCCCTATAACAATATTATGCCTAACAAAGTGAGTGTTCTAAATTATATGACTCGTAAGACCATTTCCAAAGGACGAGGAATGCAAAGAATCGTATTCTAACATTGACACATGAAATAAGTCAATTTGGGAACAACGAAGATTTAAACTTTGTAAACCCTGGTACATATTTTTTCTCTACATGAACAGTGATGTTATTCATATTTACAACATCAATATTTTTTCACATGGAAGCATGATGATCTAATACACATGACACATGTATCATCCAATATGTAATTCCTAACAAAGAAGGGTGAACTACCTACCAACAGAAACTAAAGGACATTCGACTCATTTAACCCCCCGATTCACAAAGAATTAACGAAGTTGTTGGATGGACTCAGATCATCTTCAAAGTTCATCATTCTACGGGTTTCGGCTATTCTTCGTAAAAATTCCAGCTGACACGCTTATGTGTTGATTTGTGCAACCTCACGGGCTTCAAGTATGATAATTACTGCAGGGTATCTATGGACAGACACCCGAAGATATAGGTTAGAGATGTTATCACACCGGATTTATTTTCTAGATACAATCATGTTGTAGTATAACCACATAGACTAAATACCACCTTTAGGATGAAGTGGGAATTTTATCTTCAAGCATGTCATTTGGACTTATTATTACTGTGGCTACATTTCAACAAGCCATGTACATCACATTTCATGGATTGACCCGCAAGAGGCTATCTACTTATATTACAAGCAATATTTTCCAAGAAGAGTAATTGACTGGTATACAATAATCTAAAACTATTTTTTTAGCCAAGCACAAAGTATGGAAATATCACCAAAAACTCAAAAAGAGAATATTTGGGTATCCTAGGAACCTTTAGGACACATTATTTATAAAGAAGAAATAAAGTTTGATGTGGAAAAGGATCAAGACTATTACCCAAACTCATTTTCCTATGTAGTCACAGGTACAATGCATCCTTCGAAAGATTAACTTACGGATATTTATCCGCAATTGCTAGTATAAATACTAAATCACTACATGATTTTATATGAAGGATGCCACATATAACCAAAATATTTAACGTATCCATTTTTTCGTCAAGAAAAGTTTGCTGTTTTTTTCTATACCTTGTTGCCACTCGAATTTTGGAAAACATTTTCACATACACTTTTTCTTACAACATGTCTATGGTGTCACACACCCAAACATGACCGATGAAAATGAGTGGGCCTATATCTTTCTATGAGTATATGTTTGTATGGATTGGAACCGAATTATCCAACCATCGATAAGAAATCACAATACCAGATACAAGGCGTACTGGAAACGTTTTGTGTCTTAGCTCTCTTAAAATCTCACATTATTATAGTGTACCTCACCCAACATTTAGATCACTATGTGTACAACAAGAGCTAGGTTAGAGGTGGGTGAACTAGATGACATGATTACAACATGATCATGAATTAAATTTGTCTATACTATCAAAGGCCATGGGCCCCTTTTTAGCCTGAAGACATGGTGAAACCCACCAAAAGAGGATTAACCGTGGGTAGGTTAGAGATGTATTGTATAACATTAAGAAAGTTCCTCCACAAGTACAACCATGTCTGCATGTACCATATGAAAATACTTCCAGAGAATTAAACATTTCTTCATACATATCAATTAAAAATGAGAGATAAATATTATTTAAATATTTATCTTATCAACTTGCATAGGATTTTTTTCAAGGGCACCACAACAGCATGTTGGGAGAAGATTTTCAGAGCCTCTAGATTCGCAGAAGGGTGTTAAAAGATATTCACGTATGTGACCGATGAAATTTCCATAGATGATACTAATTTCTACTTCCTTGCATATGAAAAGAAGGTCTTTCCTCCCAACACAGCCTCTCGCCTGAAGCCAGGAACTTACAAACAGTATTTCTTTTTCGTAATAGGAGGAGACCTTTCGGGTTAGAGGAAGAAAGGTCAAAGAAAAAAGAAAAGTTTGAAATACACTAGAACCAAATTAACCATTGGTTCGAATAAAAATTTCCACAGAACAAATATTTTAGTTAAGAACACTTATTTTTGAAGTGGGAAAAGGCCTACGAACAAGAAGGAAAGTAATACCAAATTTGAATACCTGGATTGTACCTTATACTATAAATTGAAAATATTGGCCACCATTATTACAACCTAAAATACTTATATGGGAGGATTGATCCTCTTCCTATCAATGGTTGAGATATTAAGAATTACTTCTAGTAGTGTACCTAGGTTGCGTTCCTACCTCTATACCATTTGTATTTTTTTATTTTTTCTTATTTATCCCTTCATGCCTTGTGTTCTTTCTATTTTTTTTTGTCAGCACACAACAGTGGTACCCTGTGTGAGAGTATTTGCACGAATCAAAATAAGAATGTAAGTAAGAAACGAAAGGGATTGGGAGAATTACAATGTTTAGCTATTTGTTAAGTATCCTTCTTTTTTTTGGGTCTAAATGTTTATTCAAGTGGTGTCCTTGTTAGAAAATATGAGTCATGAAAAATGGAAAAATATTAGGCATTCATGACGTTCTAACCTTTGACCTTTCATTCTAACCTGGAAGTCTATTCATGGTGTCCATTTGTCGACACCGATTGAGCAGAGAAAGGAAAGGGAGAACCCCCAAATGATCATGTCAATTTAGAGACCGTTAATCCCTTTTAAGCAAGGAACAACTCTTTCATACAAAATAACAGTGGGATCCATTTACCCTTAAATAAATAAGTTCCTTTTCATATTTTATTAGTAACTAAACAAAGAGGCAAGAAAAGAAAGGCTACCTACCTAGAGTTGAAGCAAGCAAGTCTACTTGGCATCGTAACACCTTCGATGGAAGAAAATTAATGTTTGTAATTCCTTGGAGGACTCACCAGGGTACCAAATAAAGCCTGGCTGAAGTGGAGTGATACCAGCATGTGCTTAAACATTATTATAAAACTTGCAGACATTAATATCCTTTCCAATCGGGAAACAGTTTGAGTTTTTGACATATCTTGAAATGTGTTTAAGCCAAGAAAATAAGAGGAATTTCATGTCATAAAACCGGAGCAAGTGGTGAAGCTAGTGATTCTTATTATGATTCAATACTTCCTAAAGGCTATTTCTATGCTGAAATATAGACCTAGATAGAGAAGTTGAAGTCATATCCAAAGTCATGTTGGTTAAGCCACCACATACCCAAAATTTTTTGTTATGTTTAATTTCTGAGCCACCGCTATCATGCAAAGTGTCACTTTTGGTCTTCGTTGCCGCTTATGTTTTCACACATGTTTCAATTGTCCCCAGCCCTTCCGTAAGGCTGACCGAATATCCAGTACACTTTTGATTCATACCACCATAGCTGCAAAACAAGACTTGGTAGCGTCGTAGCTTCCCATGTTCTATATGTTGCACTTGGAGAACAAGCTTGTGAACTATAACTCTGATGTATATTTTCTTATTAATAAACAATATTTTATTTATATATTTTTGAGCTGAGATGTATAACCTTGATCTTTCTCTCAACTCACCTGTTTTTCAACGTTCACCCTTCCGTACTTAACATTTGGTATGACCTTGCAAACTCCTCCTGGATAGGAAGAGTTTCATTGCAGCCTTATGCCCTATCGGTGAACTCTCTTGTCATACAGAACCACAACTTGCTCCACCCTAAGCCCTCTCCCCTTTCTCTATCCTACGCACCACGCAACTACAGTCACAAGACCCCAATCCCTATGCTTACTCTTTCTTCCGTACCAATATTTCCTTTTCATCTCAATGTAACATAATCGTGAACTTCTCTTATGGCAGTGATGCCTTTCATATTACACTTCAACCAGAATCGATGCTCTCCTGTGGCCTCCGGGTTTTCCTCCCTATCACATGGCGTAGTCCTAGTTAGCAATCCATGTAGCCTTCTCCTTGTAATTGCTCCATCGGTTTACCTTGCTCTCCTTCCATAGTTAAAGGTAGTCTTATTCATTAATACCTACCCTCCTTGTCTCCTTCATGTGTGTTTTTTCCCAAAATACCTTGTCTTCCCTAGTGCACTATTTATCTATAGTCATTAAAATTGCATGAACGCGCTCATAGAACAGGAGACTATGGGATGATGTTTTTCCATGATGATCCATACTGAAAGTGTTTCAATAAGCATGGAAAAGTATATTTGAAGAGATATTTCAAGATCATTTATCTAAGAACGAACTCGAAGACAAAGGAAAAAGGCACCATGTTGTTGTGTTTTAGGTAATGTTGAATAGTACGATAAAAGTGACTCATGAAGACCTACAATATTTCTATACCTTTGGAGGAGAAAAAAATTACAATGCACAGGTAAGTGTTACAAATTATTTAATAAATAGGTAGTGTTGTCACCTCAAAGAACTTCATGATAATAATACCATGGTCAAATTCATATATGAAATGAATTAAATGGTTGTCTTCATATTATGATGTTTAAAATGATGATTTAATTTTGGAAATTATTGTAAATGTGAATGGCTAGAAAGCTCCGGGCTTAGGCTGTTACACATGGACAAAACGGCTACTAGGAAAACTCAAAGAAGCTCACAAAGGTCATATTATAACTTCAAGAGTCAGAGAGGTTAATTCAAGAGTCATGTAGTTGTGGTGCGTCATCATATAAAAAGTAGCCCCATTACTCAATCAAAGGAATTTTGACCTTTGGCTTATCCAACTAGGCATTAGAGAGAACATTGTTCTTTTGGGGGAGTGCGCAGTGGCTTAGTGCTCCACTACTGGAGCTAGTGGTGTCTCACCTAGAACCGTGTATCTTAGAACTTAGCTTAACAATTCTGCTTGTTGAGCCAACAATACCTTCAACACGTATTTTTAAGCATTGTAAGCTTTCTTGAGATGTTTGTGGTATGTTTATGTTTATGTACCAACAAATGGAACTATTTTGTTGGCTTTGGTGTCATATTTATTATTGTTAGTTGCATTTCCTTTTCTTTAATCATTGTTATGTATATATGAACTATTTTGCTAGATGGTTAATGATTCTTTCTGTGTATATGGATGTTAGTTTGTATTATAATAGTACCACCAATTTTCTCTAAAGACTCGCTTTTTTCTTCCCTCGTAGTAAGTACCTTGATAAATTTTTGCAATTACACCCACAAACCTTAGTTACCAAGTAATTTGAAAGTACATATGTATTGCCTTCTTGTGTTCACTATTGTATTCAAAGAAAATACTTAACATAATGCTACTATGTTGCTATTCGTATGGGGTTCGAAGACCAAATGAAAGAGGTCTAATTGGGACTTCATATTGAGGAGACCCATATGTGTTGGCTATTTCTTAGCACTGGCCAACAAATTCAAGGTGGGAATGCTCATTAGTGGGTGTATTAAGTAAGGTATTATCTCTTAACAAGATCTAAAGGCAATAGTAATATTCTATATTGTATGAGGTGTGCTGAAAAGTGTAGAACTTGTCGCTACATGTAGAAGAGGAAGGATCCTTAAGCAAGGGTAAAATTCAATAACTTTATATAGAGTGACTAGAGGAATTTTAAGAATTTTCAATTTCAGGGACATTCAGTGACCTTCATTAAGAGGAAGTATTTTAAATTAGAGAACATGTTTTTTACAATAAATTAAAACATCAATGAACTTGAAAATGAGTACCACCAAAATAATTAATGTGGTTTGATCCAAAATTTTGGAACAAAGTTTAACAAACTAGTGTATAATTCACCAAAACATATTCCACAAAACTAATGTGAAAGTAAGTTATATTTTTACCTCAGGGATAGAAGTACGTAAAAAAGGACAACAAAGGATATCATGCCCTATCATGTTCTACTTAGAACATCCAAAAATCACAAGGAGAAGGAACAAAGGTTACATCCAACAAGACACTAAAGCAAACAATTCATGCAATATTTATACCTAGATTTTTTCATAGTAGTATGTGATTGCAGATCCTAGAACTAGATGTTATAAAATATTAATAACATGGAAAATATTATTGGATTAAATGGTTTTTATGTGCTCTAAAAATAGTCATTTTTTTCATTTATAGTTGGCATTAAGATCTCGCTATGAGTTGATAACCCACAAGAAACCCCTACCTAGTTTGAAAAAATTTCCCCATTATCTATTTATATATGGTTCTTAACCACTATTGAAGGGGGAGACTTGTATTCATCAGCCCATTCATTTATTTCCATCATCCCTTATAGCTTCTTTAATTTCTTCTAAGTATTAAGTAGTAGTTTTTTGACATGGAGAACAGTACAACTATTTGTAGTATGGCCATGAGGATATGAGAGCTCGAACTATTTTTCTAGTATATTGAATGTATCGTACTGTAGTTACCAAGAACATGAGATATTTGGCCCATTTTTCCAAAGAGATGATGATTATATGTAAGTAGCCACCAACAAAATTTGTTATACCAACAAATAAATGATTTTGGAGCCTTTCTAAGGAATATATTTTTATTAAAAAGTAATATTTTGAAGAATCATGACAGATTCCAAGTTGGTTATTAGTCTTAAATCTTTCACCGTTGTTTCCATTTCACATCGTAAAATTATGTTGTTTCCATATGAAAACACCGCTAAACACCCTTTTTCCCTCCTTCCATCACGAAACTAACCTTTCACTTTTTACCCTTTTCACCCTACAAATTCTCTACTTTTCATTTTCCCCCGTTCACCTTTCATGAAACCCTTGGCGAGTTTGAAACTTTCTTTAACTGCTTTAAAACTCTCAAACCTTTGAAAACATTGGAAAAATCCAATAAAAATCCATGTTTTATGTTTTAGTAACAGCTCCCCTCAGCCTAAGCCCCCCAACCATCAGCACACATGCCCCAACACTAAGAACCAAGCGCTAGTCCCACCGCTTATCGCACTGTAATGGGAAATCAATTTGTGCAAGTCTTTATGTTTCACTGGAGAACCAAGGCGATTGTTTCGGGTACCAAAGCCCCGATCTAATCACCGTTCTGCGAAACTTTTGGGCTCGTATCCGGCACTTAAAACTTAACAAACCATCCCGCTTTTTTCCTTTGTAAAAAATTAAAACCACTTTTTCTATGTTTTGCTTTAAAACCCGTCGTTCGTGTTATTACATAAAGAGAACCGTTGATTCAGAATCCGACCGACCATGATAGAATATCGCACCTGAATTTTTTGGAATGCTGATTGAAAGCCCAAGTCCGGGCGTCCTATCTCACGAGTCCACATACATAAGCCCCGTGCCTATTAAAGTTCCATACAGACCAGGCCCCTAATTGGGCAAATTCTCCATCGTACTCAAGTTTTTTCGATGTGTTTTCAAATTTTTCTCTCACCTTCGATTGCGATGGCTCGATCGCACAATTGCGCCGCACCTTCTCGATCGTTACCGATTGCACTGGCAAGTTTCACTTTGGTTATGCTATTTTCCCGATCATCGTATCTCCACCGAATATCCACCGTCGACCCTCAGTACATTTACGATCCGACTTATTCTCTCCCCCGGGCTTTCCTTTGATTCCGTGCGCGTACTCACACCATTGGATGAAGCATACAATCGCCATGCTCTCTCTCGACACTCCTTGCCAGCTTTTCCCGCAAACGCATTTTACAATATTTCAGTGTTCTTTTGTAGGATCTAAAATGGATTTCTAATATTTTAAAATAAATTGAAGCCAAGATGACGACCAGGGCCTTGCTTAATAAAAGGCATCTACTTAAAAAGGTTTCAAATTTCCATGTTTGGCTTAAGCGTATCATAAAACAAACATATCGACAAGAAACTCTACGGATCAAAGACATCAACAAGACACAAAGAAGATTAATAGACCATATATCAGACCTAGGGAGAAGGGGAATTCAAAAGGAAAAATATTTGGGGACTATTAACATAGTTTGAGGATTAGGCCATTTATTCGACTAAATCAAAGACTTGATTCATGATTAAACTGAAGAACAGAAGATGATTAGGTTTTCGTTTAAACTAAAACACAAAATTCAATAGTATATTAAAAGTTTTTTTAGGTTAAAATAATAATATATATCACTTAAACTTAGCTGTCATATCAGAAAACGAAACTTCAAGCACACCTACCAAACAATTAAAAGGATAGTTTAAAGTTATGACCATATCGAGAGAATTTCATCATCATGGCCGAACAACTATTCAAATTCGTGTTGAACTTATTGTAAACTAACAGAGAGAAGTTAATAAGAGGATAAACGTAAGAGCCTTAAAGTCAACAAATTCTTTCAGCAAGCTTGATAGTTAATATAAACAATTAATATAGAAAATATCGTATCGTTCTCCATTAACTTCTGTGCTATTGCAGAGACAAGAACTGTATTAATTGAACTTAGAAGATATTTTTTTCCCATTTCACTCTCATTTTCTTCTATAAATACTTCTAAAAGGATGAGATAGAGGTTGGTTGTTGCTTGATCACTAGTTGTAATAATCGAAACTTCCGGAGCAAACATACAGTCTCGTTGTGTTGAAGAAGAACCCAAGTCTTGGAAGCCTTAGCTGAGCATATGCTTGTTTTTGAGAAGGTTTACTGTCAGATCCATGAGCTTGGCTATTGGTGAAGTATTCTAATTGTTTAGTTTTCCTTGTTTTCATTTCCGTTCCATGATTTCTCACGACAAGAGGGTTGAAATTTTTAGGCCAAGAAATGACTTCCTAGAAGCACCTAGACTCGTTCATCCTTTCACCGTTTCATGTTTTTTTCTCATCAAGTATTTTAGAGTTCTTTAACTTTCTAGTTTCCATGATTGCTTATTTCTTGGTTAGAACAATTGTTTCAGTGTCGATTTATGGTTCTCTTGCTTGTCCTGCTGTCACTTAAAGACCGCCACAAAGCTCCTTCGAAGTTATTTGCTTATAGTAAGCTGGAGGTCTGCCAGGATTCTCGCTTGGTCCTTGCTTGAAAAATTGCCTAAAGGTCTTCATAGTTGTGATCATAGATGTATTTAGGTGTTCCCTTTCACAGATCGTAATTATCACTAAATCTTTATGTTTCTAAGCTGAAATAAAGTCTTGAGGAAATAGTACCCTTAATCTTAGATTTCATTTTAAAAGTTGCTTTAAAATCATTATTTGCTTAGAGGTGTGATTTGTGGAATTCATGGTTAGCTCCGTTCTACCAAATAGCTCTCCTTTGTTCAAGTTGTGTTTTCAAATTCCCTTCGTTGAGAATTAATTTTCACTTCTTCTAAATCATTGATGTCCATCTCATTCCAAAACAAAAGGATCCTCCACAGCCATGAGATTTTGGTTTCCTCTAATATCCCATATCCACCGATGAGCATGTTGGTGATATATTTTTGCCTCCATTACCTAAAATGAACTTATATTTCCCTTTTTTTCTATCTTTCCTAGACTTTTCAGCCATGTTCGCTATGTCCTTTCAACCAACCAAACAAACAAACAACACCTACACTTAAACTAGTCTAACCATATTTCCAAGCACACAAGATAAACTCTTGCAAAAAAATTTGAGAGATCCTTCGATAGCTGTGAGGACTAGATCCCCGGGACTTAAAATATTAAGCAGGATGTTCCCTTGTCTTTTGATTTTCCAAACTATCAAAACACAAGGAGACCTCAACATACCATGATTACCAGACCCATCGAGAATACAAGAAGTTTGAAAACCCTTCTTCAAACTTTTTTAGGCTCACATTATAATAAGTAACCTCTTCAAGCACTACTTAACAAATGGTAGTCATGATAGGACTTAATCAAATCAAATACAAACTAAGTAACCCTTAGGATTCCCGCTAGTCTTTATCAAACTCGAAAGAACTAGCGATTTAGCCAAGAGTAAACTTATTTGTTTGAACACCTTGAACAAGAACACTTTCTTAAGTGAAAAATAAAACTTAGAAATACCTCTTCTACCTTTCTAAGACCGGAAGAATTCCGTAAACCCAAACATTTCACTAGCCAATAAACATGGTGGTATCAAAAAACTTTTACCTAAAAGAGCAAACCTCTTTCCACCGTGACTCTCTACCACAATCTCTAAAACATCTGAAAGACCCATCGTAAAGACCTTGGCCCTTACAATACTGTTACTTAATTCAGTTAAAGGGTTTTAATATTAAAGTTTCTTCTTTAAAAAATCGCTTAGCTTCAAAATTGGTTGCATTCAGGTTAAAATTTTATCGGGTCTGAAAAATAGCATAGTGGTTTCCAGAAAGATTCATACTATTTCACTTTAACCAAACTTCACTGAAATAGGGGTTAAAGTGAGAACTCGAAAGTATACTTAGAGCTCTTTAAGATTAAATTTTTCAACTATTTTCGTATCACCTTGAGAGCCAATTCAAATTTCCGAAAATTCTACAATGTGAGCACCAACTTTATAAGTCGCTCAAGAAATCATTTTACAATTCAGGTCGTTGATGATATAACTCCAGATAGACTCGAGTCTTCACCTTCATTCCGCAACAAAGGAACAATTTCGGTAGTAGAGAAACCACACCACCATCACATTTCCTTCTCAATTAGGTGCTTTATCCAGGATCAAATTAAAATCTATCCTTGCGTATACATCCACATCCGTCCATCCAACATCCACCGTCCAACCACTATTACACCGATTTTCCCTTTCATAAATCCACCCTCTTTGGGGTCTACCCATATTTCAGCCCATGGCAACATGAAGATGTCTTATTAGGGGTAAGGCCACAATCACTTCTTTACCAAATGACTACTAATCCAAAATCCCCGCACTGAAAAGATTCTACAACAACCAACAACACAAGAGATAGGATGGAGGATGCACGATTATATGAGACAGAAGAGAAATTTGAAGATAGTGGTCTTTGCCTTCAAATTTCTTAGGAGGAGACAAAGATGGTTTAAAAACCTACTCTCCTAATAGCATAAACGATTCTCGCCTTGCATCAAACATTCATCAACAAATGGAACTCGGTGAACCTTCAAATACTAGCAGTATAGTAGCCTAAGAGAATTAGGGGAGAGTGTTCAAGATTATTCTACTAGTTCAACAAAGTTAAGCTATAATGCTCTCCCACCTCACATGAAACTCCTCAAGGCATGGCCTCAAAAGGCATCTCGTTACCGTACGCTCAAATGACTTATGAGTTAAGGGGGGATTACTGGACCAGAAGACAGCAATGTTTTAAGCGTAAAACATAACCTCGAAGAAAATAGGTTTAGATTAGAGAAGAGGGCAAACTTATAAAGAGACCACTACCTCAACTTCAACTCGACATAAACTGACAACCTAGTGAAGGTAATGGAGATACGTTTGAAAAGATAAATTTGAATGATAGAGTGCTACCAAGAGAACCCTAAACAACCAAAATAGAACAGAAATCAGAATTATAGAAGAGAAAACAACTAGATAAGTAGAAAGAAAGGATCATTGCATTAGACTCTCCTTTCCAACAAAACTATGTAGACCAATATGAGTGAAGACAGATGAAAAGGTCGAGAATCCTATGGAACTTGATTGACCGTAGTGGGGATGATTTTTTCACCGTAAAATAACAAAGCTTTTTTCCGATCAAAGTACAAATAGCGATGAATATTCCGATGATTATAGAATAAGGTTTAAAATGCAGTAACCATGAGGTGCACAAATACGATCTTAGGAGCAAGGGAATGACAAATTAAAAGATAAGAACACTAATACTCTGTCGAAGAAGAAAATGCTTAAACTTCAAAACAAAAGATACAGAGAAAGCCAAAATTTTGGCCAAGAAAACCCGAGCTTAAATAAAGACAAGGTGTCGACCAAACGTTGAATACAAAAAAGACTTAAAGATCACTAGTGGTCCTAATAAAATCAACAATTACTATCTCCAAACAAGGTTCGGCAAATAAAATTTTTAAAATAATTCAACCGAAACACAACATGTAAATATCAACAAGTCAATTATTCTTTTAAAACCGAGGGAGAGATTACGCAAGATAAAATTTCATTTCTAAATTGAATTAGTGACCACAAATGTTAAAACCAAGTTTTAATTCTTGAACTTAAAGTGATACCGACACCTTGAACTTGACAGATGATCAAACTATCCGTACTTCTCACTTAAATCGCAATACACAGAGTTGTTCAAGATGAAAGACACTATTAAGACACACAGATTCGAGTTCGGGCGATACTGAAGATTATCTAAAGACAGGATCTTTGCAGACACCAAACTCACTAAACTAAAAATAAGGAGAATCAAATCTATTTTATTACCCTGACATGTTAAAATTGAAAATATGCACGAGGTCGACTATAGTACCTATTTAGATTTTTTCGTAGTGGTATTCAAACTTAGTTTCTGTTAGAAAGAAAACAGGGGAAATCAGGCTCTCTATTGATTTTAGAAATTTAAATAGAGCTTCTTTAAAAGACAACTACCCCTTACCCAAGATGGACCATATAATTCAAAGGGTAGTTGGGTCAAAAAGGATATCCCTCTTAGATGGGTTCTCAGGTTACAACCAGGTGTTAGTGCTCCCAAGTGATCAAATCAAAACTGCCTTTACCACACCTTGGGGCACCTTTATGTATGTCAAAATGCTTTTCGGATTAATGAATGCAGGGGCCACTTTCCAAAGGGCCATGGACATAGCCTTTTCTGAAGACATTGGCTATTTCATAATCATTTACCTTGATGACATAACCGTTTTCTCAAAAACTGATGAAGAACATTTGATTCACCTGAGAAAAGTTTTTGAGAAGTGTAGGAAATTTGGCTTATCATTGAATCCCAAGAAGACACTCTTTGGTCTCCAAGAAGGTAAAATTCTTGGCCATATAATTTCAGAAGAGGGAATCAAAATAGACCCTACAAGGATAGATGGCATATTACAAATCAGCCATCCAAGAAGCCTCAAAGAGTTGCAATCTTTCATTGGAAAGATTAATTTTCTGAGGAGGTTCATCCCCAACCTTGCTGAGCTATTAAAAAACATTACAAACATGCTTAAGAAATATGTAGGTGTAAAATGGACTTTACCAGCTAAACAATCATTCGAACTGGTCAAACAAGCTCTTACTCAAACACCAGTCCTGATTAGTCCAGATTTCACCAAAGACTTTTATATCTTTTCTTTTGCATCTGAGCATACAATAGCTGCAGTTTTACTTCAAAAGAATGATTTGGGGCAAGAACAACCAATATCTTTCTTTAGTAGGGCCTTAAGAGATGCTCCTCTCAAATATAATATCATGGAGAAGCAAGCCTTAGCATTAGTGAAAGCTTTAAAAGACTTTAGGGTCTATATTTTACACTCTCACATAATTTCTTTTGTTCCACATACTATTGTCAAGGACATTCTAAGTCAAGACCCTGATGGTAAAAGGGGAAAATGGATTGCAACTATTCTTGAGTATGACTTAGAGATTAGGCCCACCAAGCTAGTTAAAGGGCAAGGATTAGCAAAACTTATGGCTGAGTCTAACTTCCAAGCACTAGACATGAATATGGTAGATGTGTTGGAAGAAATAGAAGAATCTACTGCTCCTTTTATTGAAGAAACATTTCTGAATTCTCCTTGGTATGCTGACATTATTTATGTGCTTTTATATTTAAATGCCCCTCCTTCTTTGTCTAAAACTAAAGCTATATTTTTGAAACAAAAGGCTTTGAGTTTTTGCATCTTAGATGGGGTGTTATATTGGAAAAACGCTGTTGGAATTTTTCTTAAATGTTTACTTGAAGATGATGCAGGGAAAATCATGCATGAGTTGCATGACGGAGAATGTGGAGGACACCTCTACTGGAAGGCCACAACAAACAAAATTCTTAGATCAGGTTACTATTGGCCTACCCTTTTCCCAGACACTCAGAAGTTGGTCATGTCTTGCCATAAGTGTCAAATATTTGATGGCAAAAGAAAACTTCTTCCCTTACCCCTACATCCTATCAGAGTTGAGGCACCTTTTCAACAATGGGGTTTAGACTTCATTGGGGAAATTCACCCATCCTCCTCAGCTCAACATAAGTGGATCTTCATAGCCATTGAATTCTTTACCAAGTGGATAGAAGTTATACCTTCTAGAAATGCTAATGACTCTGTCATTATCAAGTTTCTTGAAACCAATATCCTATCCAGATTTGGTTGTCCCAGAAAAATCATAACAAATAATGCTGTTGCTTTTAAATCTAAGAATATGGTTGATTTCTGTTACAAATACCTCATAACCTTGGGCCATTCCAGTACTTAATATCCCCAAGGAAATGGATTAGTTGAATCTTCAAACAAGAGTCTCATGAATATCATCAAAAAGCTGTTGGAACAGAATAAAAAATCATGGCACAGTAAGCTGGTTCATGCCTTATGTGCTGATAGATTAACCAAAAAGGAGTCAATAAATATGTCCCCCTATCAGCTAGTCTATGGTATGGATGCATTTTTTACCACCTCATTAGGAGTTACAGTCATGAAACTCCTTCAAGAAGTGAAGATTGAAGAGAATGATATGCAGAGGAGAATCAATCAAACCATCCATCTACAGCAGACCAGAGAAGAATTTTATGAGAGAACACAGTTAGTTCAAGAGAATATGAAGAAACTATTTGATAAGAGAACCAAGGCAGACAATTTCCAATCTAGAAATGTTGTTCTTAAGTGGGATTCAAGAAGAGAAGATAAGGGAAAACATGGAAAGTTTGAGAACTTATGGAAAGGGCCCTATATTATTCATGCTGAGAGGGGTCACAATGCATTTTTCTTGAAAGAATTGAGTGGAGAAGATCTGTATGGAGGTCCTGTCAATGGCAAGATGCTAAAGCATTACTTCTACCAAGAATCTTGAGTTTCAAAGCATTTTTCATTGTAAATATCATAGTCTAACCATTGCATTCAAAGTTAGAAAAATAAAAAATACAAAAACAATGAAACAGAGAAAAGAGGGCAGATTGTAAAAACAATAAAGGTATAGCCCCATACCAAAAAAGAGAAACAAATTCTGAAAGTGTGCAAGCTCAAATGCCACTCTTGCAAAACACACTTCTAGTTAGTCAAACAGCCTAATCTTGACTAACTAGTTTTAAATTTTCTGCTGATAGGATAGTAAATTTGATCTGCCAAACTGTTTAATCTTGGATTATCAATAGATAGATTAGGATAGAAATTAAAGGTTCGAACATGCTCAAAAAACTAAACCTAAAATTTCAAAAGGATAGTGACTCAAATCTGTTTCAATTTATGAGTCAAAGGATGTTAAAATCTGGTTCTAAAAACAACTCAAAATCTGGACCAGAGAGAAAGGAAGAAACAGTTCAAATAAGAGTCAAATCAAATTTGTAAAAGGATGAAGGAAGTGCTTTGAATTTTCAGATCTTAAGCCTTCATCATTTTGATTTAATTTTTAAAAAATAACAATCTATGTGTAGCTTGTTTTTATGCCATTAATCAGCATCAAGTTAGACTGTTTAATCCTAACAGATTAGTAGATTAGGTAGAAAATAATATGGGCTCAACTTCTTAATCTGAGTCCATGGAGAAACAAGAAGTAGAACTAGATTAGATTTTTTCTGTCAAAATAATAAAATGTTGTAAGAGAGTTTTCCAATCCAAGTGCACTCTAAGGAAGAAAAAATGTTAGATCAGTAGGATTGGGTAGGTAGAAATATTGTTGATAAAAGATCCATTTTTTCCCTGGTTGTTACCATTTCCAGAGCGAAAAAATATCATTGAATAAAAGAAAGGCAACCCAATGGATTAGGCACTGATCAGCCTCCCAAAGAATCCAAGTCTGAAGTTCTTGATACCTTCAAGAAGGCACCATCCCTAAGTGGAGCCACTGTTAGCCACCAATAAAATTTGTCATACCAAATGGTGGCTAAATGATTTTGGAGCCTTCAAGGAACAAATTTTATTGCAAAAAGTGTTATCTCTTGAAGACTCATGAAGGCATCTGGTCATTAGTCTTAAATCTTCACTAGTGTTTCCATTTCATACTTTGAAATTATGTTGTTTCCATAAGTGAAAATACTGCTGCAAAGACCCTTTTTCCCTCCTTTCACCATGAAACTAACCTTCACTTTTTACCCCTTTTCACTCCCATAAATTCCTCTATTTTCATTTTCCCCCATTCACCTTTCATGAAAACCCCTTCACAGAGTTTGAAACTTCTCTTTTAACTCTGTTGAAACCCTCGAATCTCTTTGAAAACATCGAAAATCCATAAAAAATCCATGTCTTATGTTTTAGGCTTTAGCCCCCTTCAGCTAAGCCCCCTAACCACTTCCCCACACATGCCCCAATGCTAAGACCCAAGTGCTAGTCCCATCAGTGCTTATCACATCGGAATGAATCAACGAGCGCAAGTCTTTATGTTTCACGAAGGTTCCGATGCGATTAAGCCCTGAGTACTAAAGCCCCGATCTAATCACTGCTTCATGTAACACTCGGGGCCACATCCGGCACTTAAACCTTATAATAAACCATCCCCGATGATTTTTTCCCTTTGTAAAACATGAAACCCACTTTTTCCTATGTTTTCCTTTAAACCCTCTGGTTCGTTTTATTACATAAAGAGAACCATTGATCTTAGGAACCGATCAACGATGGATAGAATATCACATCGGAGGTTTTGAATGGGTTGATTGAAAAGCCCAAGCCCGAAGGCCCGATCCCGATTAGCCCATATATACATAAGCCCCGTGCCTATTAAAGTTCCATATAGACCAGGCCTCGCAACCAGGCACCCATCGCATCAGAAGTTTTCTTTTGGATGTGTTTTAAATGTTTTCCCCACCTGAGATTGCGATGGCCCGATCACGCAATTGTGTCGGCCCTTCTCCGATCGCGCTAATTGCATCACAAGTTTCCTCGGCTGCATTATATTTCTTCCCCCCATCCACGATCTCCGGGTTAATATCCACCGTCGATCTCTGCAGATCGACGGATCTGACTTATTCTCTCCCCTACTCTCCTTTTGATTCCGCAAGCATATATACACCATTTGAGGAAGCCATCCAACTGCCACGCTCTCTCCCAACGCCCTCTGAAGCAGTTTTCCCAGTAAACATAGGATTTTATAATATTTGTGTGTTCTTTTGCAGGATCTAATGGATTTCTAATATTTTAAAAAGGAAAATTGGAGCCAAAGGATGACAATCCTTCAGGCCTTGTTTATTAAAAGGTATCCATTTAAAAGGTTTAAATGCCACGCTTTGTCGACGCATCATGAAGCGCTGACACCATAAGAAACCTCCGCGGATCTGCACATCAACAAGACACAGTGAAGATTAATATAATCAAAGAGTATCAGACCGATAGCATGGAATCAAAGTGGAAAAATATTTGAAGACTGTTAACACAGTTTGGAGGGATTAGGCCATTTATTCGACTAAATCAAAGACCTAATTCACGATTAAAGAAAGTTTGAAGAACAGAAGACAGAGATTAGGCTTCATTTAAACCTAAAACACAAGATTCAAGTATATTAAAGGTGTTTTAGGTTAAAATAATAATATCTATTAGTTCAAAAAGCCTACGCTGCCACATCATGGGAAAATTGAATCCCCCAGCTACCACAGAGCCACCTACAACCTCAAAATTATTAAAAGGAGGCCGAGTTATGACCAGACCAGGACAATTTGCATCAATGCGACTGAACAGTTAATTCAACCAAAGGAACTTATTATAAACTGATAGCAGAAGTTATTATGAGGATAAAGAACAGCCTTAAAGTCAACAAATTCTTTCCAACAAGCTTGATAGTTAATATAAACCAATTAATACAGGAAAAATATCAGAATGTTCTCCATTAAGCCCCTCAAAGGCCGAGAGACAGTAAACTATATTAATTGAACTTAGAAGATATTTTTTCCCTTTTCACCTCCTCATTTCTTCTATAAATACTTCTGAAGAAGATGAGATAGGGGTTGGTTGTTGCTTGATCACTATTTGTAATACTGAAACTCTCTGGAATAAATACATAGTCTGTTGAAGTTGAAGAAGAAACTGAAGTCTTGGAAGCCTTGATGATGTTGTTGCATGCTTGTTTCTGAGAAGGCTCTATCATTGGATCCATGAGCTTGGTTTTTGGTGAAGTATTCTGAACTGTTTAATGTTTTCGCCTGTTTTCATTCTGTTCCATGATTTCTTACTATAGTAGGTTGAAATTTTTAGGCTAAGAAATGACTCATGGAAGCACCTTAGACCTGTTCATCCTTCACTGTTTCATGTTTTCTTCTACTAAAGTATTTTAGAGTATTTAACCTCTCTCTTTAGTCTTCATGCTTGTTTATTTCCTTAATAGTTAGAAGAGTTGGTTTCAACATGATTTATGGTTCTCCCTGCTTGTCTGTTGCCACTTAAAGACTGTTATTGAAGTCTCCCTTCGAAGTTCTTTGCTTATAGTAAGTCAAGGAGGTCTGTTCTGATATTGCCCCTTGTCCTTGCTTGAACAATTGGCTTAAATGTATTTATAGTTGTGATCATAGATGTATTTAGGTGTTCCCTCTTCTATGATCGTAATTATCAGTGAATCTTTTATGTTTTCTAAGTCATTTGAAATAAAGTATTTGAGGAAATAGGGTGTTCCCCAAATCTTAGATTTCATTTTAAAAGTTGTTTTGAAATCATTATTTGCTTAAAGGTGTGATTTGTAGAATTTATGGTTAGCCCTGTCTACCAAATAGCTCTTTATTGTTCAAGTTGTGCTTTCAGATTCCCCTTGTTTGAGAATTAAACTTCTCTTTCCAAATCATTGATGTCCATCTCATTCCAAAACCAAAGGATCCTGTGGCCAAGAGATTTTCCCTCTAATATCCCATATCCATTGATGAGTATGTTATGATCTCTTTTTGACTCCATTACCCAATGAATCAGACATTTCCCCTTTCTATCTATCTTTCCTAGAACTTTCATGTTCTGCTATGTCTTTCAACCAACCAAACAAAAAAACAAACACCTACACTTAAAAAATAGTATAAATCCATATTCTAAGCACACAAGATAAACCTTTGCAAACAAACATTCGAGTGATCCCTCTCTGAGAACAGGAGGACTAGATCCTGGGACTCTAAATGTTGGTTACGATGTTGCCTTGTCTTTTGATTTTCCAAACTATCAAAACACGGGACCCCAACGATGGAAACCGTTAAGAATGTTAGAAACCTCATTTCAAATAGTTGACAATTAATAAATTTAGTAAAGAATGCTAGTGAAGAAATAGTCTGTGACCAAGAATGTCAAGAAATAAAACAAATCGTTGGCCCAAGGAGCCATAGAATAATTCATATGCCAAGAACACTGAAAATGAAATCAAATTTTCCCTTATACCTAAGAGGGTAGTGACCTTGGGAAATAACATTGACAAGGCAGCAATAAACCTCATCCTAAACAATCAATAAGGTAATCATGGGTGCGTTGCCAAATTTATAGTATTAAAAATTGTTTCGATTACTTGAGAACATCTTGCAATGATAGAAGAAAACAATATTGGAATCAAACATACAAGAACATGGTTTTCCCGCACAAGCTCCGAGTTATTGGATCATTATGGATGGATGGGTTGGTTGGTTCCTTTGTGTACATTTGGTCTCAATCCAATATTAAAACTAGTGTTAAAAAATATTCATGCAAAGGTTAGGAGGTACGATTTCCACTTCAAAACTAATGTTAACTACATCATGATTTATTTTGTTATGGAAATATCAGCTATGTTCTTGTGCACAAAGGTAGAATTAAACTATGTTGATTTCTTCTGTAATGAAAATATTACCTTTGTTCTTGTGCACAAAGATAGAATTTAACTAATAATTGAAATAGTATTTGTTAAATTTTATTAAATAAAATAGTCTATTCCAAGTAATAAATTATACTATTCTTAGTTAACCAATTCTATAGTTCATTAACTTGGTATATTTTAGTAAACTTTCGTATATTTAATAATGAATGTAAATAGTCATGGAATTGTATAATGCATTTGAAATTTATTTGCAAATGTTATTATATTGGTAATAACAAGAATAGTAGTAGTTCAAGTAGTAGTTCATGTTGATAGATATGATTTAGTATTGAAAGGAACAAGTGGATTGATATCCACAGTTTTGCAACAAGAAAAAGATAACTAGGGATTGTTACCATGGTTTTGTGGATTTATACCCATGGTTTTTGTTAACTCAAAATCAGGCCCTGATAGGCTGCTAATCAAGGAGACCCTGAGTAACTATTTCAAACCAGGCTTTTAGCTAAGACTTAGCCTCCTCAGCCTGAGAGGGCTCTCTCAAAGTTTTTATGATTTTCAAATAAAAGTCAGATGGCTAACTCTGTGAGTAAATGGATTAAATTTAGTAATTGGTTGTACTACAATAAACAAGCATACATTGGGCTTATGGGGTCACTTTATGTTTTTACTAAACATGGATATCAAATTAATATGGAAGTTAGGGCATATTAAGGCTTAGATGCATCAATAAAACAATAAAAATTAGTTCACACAGTCCATGAATATATGAAGGAAGTTAGAGCACCTTCACAGTAAGTTCTAAGTAACATACACTCATGCCACTACAAGTAAAAGATAAATGAGAAATATAACAACATCAATCATCCATAGCCTTTTCTGAATCCTGAGTAACAAACTGATACTATTGTATTAAGATAAAAACAGAGTTGCAGATAATACCAAATAGTACACTTGTTCCAGAAAAATTCCAACCCTATGCTATTCGATTTCCTCCATTTTATAGAGTATTCATTACATCTTAGGATTCTCTCCAATCCTTTGAGGAGAATTTGAAATTTTACACCTAACACTTTTCATAAAACAAACTGCATTTGCAACTGACAGTTAAACTGTCTATTTAGACTCCTAATACAATTAGGACTAAAACATCATTTATTAAAACATAACAACCTTATCTAAATACTTAAAACAACACTTGACAGCTATATCTTCTAGTCTTCGACTATGATCATATCTATCTTCTTGTTGTTAGACCCCCTTTATCTCTTCCTTATCTGTCCCTGTAAAATAGGATAGTGCTTCCTGTATAGTAGCTGAGTGCTTCATTAATACCAATTCGAACCATTTGCTGCATAATTTGAACTCAAAACACGTGCCAAATGTATTAAAGTATTCATAGAGCTTTTACCTTCCATTTTTTTATATTTCAACTTTTCAAAAATGATGTGGAAACTGCCATAGTGCTGCGCTACGAAACTGTCTGTGTTTTCATAGCGCAGACCTTTCTTTTGAAAAACATGCTTTAGACTCCCATTAAATGTGCCAAAACCCTCTGAATCTTCATTAACATTCAATATATACCTCCCATCAGCATCAAGGCTTCAAAACTGAACCATTTCTTCTTTGAAATTTACAAAAATTCACAAAACTGCATCCTACAGCAGTTTCATAGCTATGAAACTGCCGAGTCTTCATCTTTCTCAGTTTTTTCCTTAAAGTTTCAAGTCAGAAACCTTTAAAACTTAGTCTTCAGGTGTAGATCCATTCTTATAATAAATAACCATCAACCTTGAGCAGTTTCAAAAATGGAGCATTACTATATAACCTTCAAAGTTTATTTCAAAGATGAAACTTACTGTTTAGGCTGTAGCTCATCTCCAAACTGATTTAACTGTATCTCTAAATCTTCAATTCTCCTCTTGAGCCTTCTGTTATTAGCCCTTAATTTTATGTTAACCATCCTGATGAACTTGGCTTCCCTAATTGCAGGTAGGTTCCAGATGAAAAACTGAGCTTGACTGTCAATCAGTTCAGGATTTGGATTTTTCTCAAGCTCCCACAGCCCTTTCATCCTTTCAAACTTGACCTTCTCTTCAGCATATATTCTTTCTCTTTTCTTCAATGTCTAAATTTCATTATTTTCAAGCCTGAGTTTATTATTTACCTCTTCATAGCTGCTTTTTTCCTTTTGAACCTTGAAAACTCTGTTTCTATCTTCTTCAGGCATTGCAGATGATGCATTTGTAGTTTCTTCAAAAACAATAGCACTTTCTTTCCCTGTTTTCTCTATCACAAAATCTGACTATTTCAGCTTCTTAGATTGCCTCATTGAGGGTCTTCTGGGTTTAAAAATAAACTCTGCCATCTCTTCTTCAAATTCTGACCTTTTATATGTCTTCAATTTTTTCAATTTGCTGGCACCTGTATCTAATTTGATGAATTTCGCTTGCATTAGGGGAGATTCCTCTATGTCAATAGCCTAAATTATGTCATTCAAATTTCCTCTTGTCTCCTCTACAACTATAGTCTTACCCTTTTATTTTAACCTTTGACTTTCATTCAACTTCTTTGGATTTGCTTTGCTAGTTGGTTGTTCTAATTTTATTCAATTCTGCCTCGCTTGAAAAGTTAACAGCCTCGCTTGATAAGAACTCAGGTTTCACAGTAATGGATAATATAACCTGAATTTGAATCAGTTCTGCCTCGCTTGAAATATAACCTCTTTCTTAATTAGCAATGAGACAACATAGCCTTGCTTGATAACTAGGAATCTCACCATGAATTGTTTCTTTCAACACTTAAGAATGCATGCTATGTTTTCTTGCATGAGACAAATGAAAATGGCCAACTATTTGAAATTTGAAAGGAACAATACTGACTGACCTCTAATTTATGACAAATAACCTCTAATGATGACAAATAATGGTTGCATGCATGGAAGACAACTCATGAAGGACACCCAATGATGGAAAAATTAATTGTATTTGACAGATGTGACAGCTCAGAGACAAATCTGCGAATTCTCGATTTCGTAGCACATGGTGTGCAAATTCTGGTTTTTGCGCTATGAATTCACCAGCGTTTTCGTCACACAAAATGGAATTTTTACACTAGGCGCGCTACAAAAACGCGGTTTTTGGGCTTATTCAATCAAATTTTCGAAACGGACTTTACAAATGGATTTTAAAATGTGGCATAAGACTTGTGAAGAGTGAAGTGAGGTTAATAAAAAATTTTCAATGATGGTATGAGACCTTTAACCATGAACTAGACCTTGAAAAATATTAAAATGACTCTAACCCTATCTAACACTAAGACTTAGGAAAAAATGTAACTAACCAAGTTTCAGAGATTTTTTTTATAGTGATAACAGTTTTTACATTTGGTTAAATACAATAACAATGTGAATTGCAGTAGTAGTTATACTATTGTATGTGTTAAAGGAAAAAAATGTATGGTTTTTGTATTTGATAATGCATTTAAAAATAAAAAGGTTATTTGTGGTTATTACTTTAATTTTATTTATGCAATTTCAAGAAAGTGCTTTCATGCAAAAAGGTATAATAATCGGTGGAGATTAAATCTTTGAGATAGAGAGATCTAGATTCTCTCATATTATATTTGGATAAAAAGCCATAAACTTTTTGGGTTTTTATAATTCAATATTTTATGTAATCTGACCTTAGAGCTTTTTCTAATGATAGTGGTTGTATGGATGAAGTAATGACTTACCACAAATTGACTAGTTTTTAAACCAATATTTTTTACAAAATTTGAACAGTGGTTTATAACTAATACTATTGCAGGAAAGGGGATCATTATATATAAATATTGTTAAATGCAAAGTGATAAATCATCTTATGCAGTTTTATAATAGGCAACTTGGTGTATTGAGATATATAGCTAACTTTTGATGATTTGACAATGGTGATGAAAGAAGGGGAAGAAGGATATTGCGGTAAAAACTCATGTCACGACGATATTGTACTCTAAGAACTATTGGGTAATGTGTTTGAGAAACATAATGACATTTATAACGTATGGGCCTCTAGTTAATAATACTTGAATGAAAATTTATGTTTCTCTTCTAAAATCACAATAATGGACAAGGGATGGATCTCTTGTTGCCTTTGAGTGAGGGATGAACTCCCTTATGAAACCTTTTTAATAAATAAAATCTTTTGTTGGTTTTTCCCTTTTAGGTTTCCATGATAATATTGGTGTTAATTTATGTTCTTTCCTATTTGGTTATCTTATTGATATTTTCACCTTGCATAACATTGATAATTATATCATTCGTCATGTTTTAAATATGCCCTGACTAATTAAACAATGTTAATGATGTAGAGTTGTACCAGAATGCATTATGTTAAAAATTTGCACAAATGATTATTTCCTTCATGAAAATATTTATTCCACTTCTACTATTACTTCACTTTATGATTTTGATTATATAATTTGATGATTAGTTAAATATGATGTGATAAGTCATTCATGGGATGCTACATGCTCGTAAAAATTGTAAAAAAATTAAACTTGTGTGTTTTGTACAAGGTATACTGATGAATGTGACAAGTGCTATCCGAGCCTAGGTTGAAACAGTGACACCTCTTGGGTTCTATAAGAATGAGTGGTAAAGGTATGATGATATTAGGTGAAGCTCGGGTATGATACTAATAAAATTACATTGCAATGTATGCAATAGTCTACATTTAATATGAAATGCATAATATCGCTAATGGAATTGAGTCCTGGTGTTGATAAAAGATAGTTCAAAAATTATGTTACAATTGAATATAATTAAATTATAGACAATATTGAACACTCATACCATAAATATTCATAGTGTGGACTGGGATTGACTATCAGCCTTTATATTCATACACTTATGATAATGTTTAATGATGCATTAAAATAAAATGTGTGTCATTGCAATGTATTGCTTATAATTTTTGGAAAATAACGAGTGCATTCATTGCTTTGTCAATAATTAAAATAGTGTGATAGTGAAAGAGCATAGGAAGGAATGGGTTGTCCTTGATGTTGTTGATAACATTATAGAATGTTTAATAGCTCTCTTTAATGTTTAGAATAAGAAATGAGACAAATGATAGGTTTTCTTTAGTGCTTATTAACAAAGTATAAGGATGCTTATTATGACCATAATGGATAACATTTGATTGTATCTTGTTGTGTATTTACTCTGAATGTCAATTGAATTTATAATAATTTGGTGGAATTGTCTATTTAGTATATTTAACTATTCTCTTGTGGATTAGTATTGCACGATATCGTATGTTTTTTAATGGCATACTTTTTTTGTGATTGCAATACTAATATATTGCATGTGATATGGTCGGCAAGCTATTATACTTATCCCTGAAGGTATATTTCAATAAGGTTATTGGAATATGCATCATTTGATTTTGTTGAAGATATTTGTTAAAGTTGTAAAAAAATTGATAGTGGAAATTAATTCTCGTATTATTGGTTTAATGGTGAAAAAACATTGTTCCAATTTGAGTATATCGCTAGCTTCTAAACTACTACCGGTATTTGTTATCAACACTCAGTTACTAATATCCTTGTATGATTAAATTTTTGTATAGGATTCTGTGTGAATTAAGATAGTATGCAAGAACAATTGATGGCTACGAAAGTAAATATTTGTTTAACCATGCATAATTCCATTCTAATTTTTGTACATCATAAAGAACTTAGATCATGATAGCATTAGTGCCTTATAAAATGACTAATTTAATAGAATTTCATTATTCTTTCAATCATAATAGTATAAAGGAAAGGGTTGTGGTATTTCATATGAATTTAAAAACATGCATAAATAGTAATTTGTGTGATAAAAATAAAAAAATTATTTGATAGCTTAATAATGTACTATCCAATACACTATGCATGTTCTAGATATTTAATGATAAAACTAGTAATAGTGGATCATGATTTGTATGGGAGAATCCAAGCAATTGTTGAATAACTAAAATGAAGTGTCAAAGACCTACCAATGGCGAAGTCCATGCATTTTATTTTCCCAATAGGGAATGCCACCTAACACATATATGACAGGCCATATAGTGGAAAAATTCCTAGGAAAAAGTGGTGGGGTTCTTATACATGCTACAAGGCCTGGGAGGGGGCGGCTTAGTGCAGTTGAACCAGAATGAAAATGAATGTATGATTTCATGAGAGCATCGAGGGATGCATGGTTCAGACAGATTTTGTGATTCCACTATCTATATTAAAATAAATCTATATACAACCCAGAAGGAACTTTATGGTGAAAAGTATCGCAGCAAGGTTTTGGAAGCAGGGAGGCTAGATTCATCTCTACAAAGTCATGATGCCATATTTTTAGATGTCTCTATCATGGACTAATATAGTATTCACCTTGTGCAATTATTGCTAATTTTATCATTCTTGTGATTAGAGAAATATTATATGCTTTATAAGTATTATGCAGAGGTATTGTGCCAAATGGTTACACCTGGAATTATGTAAATGATTGATAGTTAAAAATATTGTGATTGAAAAAAAAGCGTGATTATGAAGACTTTCTTTTTTTTTTAAAAGATTTAACAATGGTTGAAAGGTTGGAAGTAAAATTTGAATATTTTCATAGCTTGTAAATATTTACGATTATTAAAAAATTATTGTTTTTACTTATTGGTTTTTCCTGAAAAGTACAATAGGAGCTAGAGCTTAAGTAATTTGGGCTCCTAACTGTCAGAAATAGTTAAAGAATCAAATATGTTCCTAGAAAGGAAAAAAACGCAAAAAAACCTTCATTTTGCAGGGGAAAGATCCCCTTTTCGTTTTTCTGGTTTCAGAACTATCATGACTACAGATACAGTCATGAGTGAAAGATGATCAAAAAATTATATTGTGGGAAATAGAAGAAACCTAAATGAAAAGACAAAGTTCCAATGGGGGATAAATACTTGACAAATATATAATGATGATGAAAAGAAGAAAAGAAGAAAAGTAAGGACGATGCTATTTTTAAGGGGGGAGTATGTAATATCCATAGAAGAAAATCTTATAACAAAATGGAAATATTATTGGATTAAATGGTTTTGACATGCTCCAAAAATAATTAGTTTCCATTCAGTTGGTGTTGGTTCTCGAAGGTGACTATTATAGGCAATCTCTAAGCTTCCCATTCAATTTTCAACCCCAGGTAAGTCTTCTTATTTCAAGAGTGTGAGCATAGTATATGCGAGTGGCATCGGAAATAAATACTCTATATTACTATGAAGAATATTAATTAATTCTCGAAGTTTAATCAACTCAAGAGGAATGGAATTTGTAAATTACCGTTAACTATCCTGTCTAAATAAGCCTAGTGAGAATAATCTATGATTGAATAGCACCCTCAATGAATTGAACAGTGGTCCTACTGAATGGAACATCAAACTCAATGAATTGAACAACAATTGTGTATCTTGATTTTGCAATGGAATTCTCTTTGAAAACTAACTAGCTAACATTATTTTGTATTAAACACAACATGAAATCCTACAGTACTGATGGAAAAAGGTCTAATTCTTGGTGATATAAAGCATTGAACAGAAATTGTTATAGCATCATTTTCACCCTCATGTGATTCATGATTGCATGGCTTTAGGCACCCATATTCCAGACGAACAAAATTCTGCTAAAAAGCAGTGTTCAAAACTCCTCTATGTTTCTAAATGCCATGTAATATACGCGAAGTCCATATGTACTTTTCTGTGTATGCCATTAAAATCATTAAAAAATATATAAAAATCCTTGATGGTTACTACGGTAGTTCAACCACCCCCTTCCTGTGTGTGTTTCAATTAGAATTCTAGTCTCAGTCTAAACCTCATGTGCATGGCCCTAGGGAGAGAGAAATTATGACGGTCCTCTGTGTTGGAATCATTCAAGTCTAATTCCGTGCCTCCACTGCTTTCTGATTTATGTCGAGCTTATGTTCTGGAGATGTTCATCCATTTATATGCCATCTCGAGTGCACAAGTCTTGGAAGAATCTTAGCGACGCAAGGGCGGGACGAATCCAGACGACGGTCTGCTCGAAGATCATGGAAGGATTCAGGTGATCTCTCCACTTTTACTACTG
Source organism: Pinus albicaulis (assembly GCA_034641835.2). Classification (NCBI taxonomy): domain Eukaryota; kingdom Viridiplantae; phylum Streptophyta; class Pinopsida; order Pinales; family Pinaceae; genus Pinus; species Pinus albicaulis. The sequence goes on along the minus strand of CM076571.1, from coordinate 375,184,634 downwards.
TACATGTTGTTCGTGATAATGAAGAACCATCTTGTTCCTAAACTCGTGTGTTAATGTTTATTTATATATGTGAAAAGATTATCATTTAAGCATTTATTATGGTTTATATAATGTTTCACATGGATTGCACTAACGTTTAGGAGAAGTATATGTTGTACGACTAGGTTTCCGTGCACGTTATTTCTTGTTTTCCAGGTTGAAGGCGGAAGGAGAGTTGCTGGGGGTTTGGACCCCGCGGGATCTACATCGAACGTAGGACTTCGGGTGAGTTCTGCTATCGTTGTTAACTAGTCTTTTGCATTCAAGTATGGTTGTGTGTGAGTCCTTCTGAATAGCATGCCCTGCTCTGTGGAGGTTTAGACCCAACAAACCTCTAGGGTGATTTTTCCCGAAACAGAACTGGCGACTCCGCTGGGGAACGCATTCTTGTGATTCCCCTGTTGGGTGGTTTCAGCTGTTTGATAGGTTTCCAACAGTTTTAACTTTTATTTCCAGTCCAGTTTACTCTTCCTCAGTCAGAATGAAGTCCTGGTTTCTTATCTAGGCTTGATATTTTTTAATTTTCATTATTTACCTTTGCATACGCGGGTTAGTCTGTACACAGACGTGTATACACGCAGTTTTTGTTAAAGGGAGTCGCGTATACGCGGGTTTCCTTTAGCACAGTCGCGTATGCACGCTTGTTTCTAAACTGTCCAGTCGCGTATACCTAGGTCAATTTTGAAATTTTAGGTTTTTAGGCTTTCTAGCCCTGTCTGCCTGTGGAGACCTATTTCTGCAGTGTCTTTGTACCCTCTGGATTGTGTAGAAAGTGGTCTTTGGTCTTTTCTCTCTCTGGTTTGGTTGAAAACTAGCTTTTTTAGCAAATCTTGTTCTTGTGCTGGCATTTCTGGTTTGAGTACCAAGATCTCTTCCTGGGGATTCTTAGCTGTTCTGCTTCATCAGAATAGAGAGATTTTGCTCATTTACTCTTTCCTACCTTTGTGTCTTGCTTGCATTTCGATTTTTGCCCATTTCTTGGTTGGTTTTCTTGAGTTCAGTTGACTAGCTCTTGTTGCAAATTTTTGAAGAGTCTTTCTAGGTTCTTTAAAGTTTTTGTTTGCTGCAAGGTTGTACTATTCTTCTAGGCTGAGTGTTTGAGTTTCTTGTCTTCTTTTGCTCCTATAGATCTTGCTACTAGCTAGCCCTATAAGGTTTAGAGCATTTTTGAAGTTTTTTCTTGAAATTCAGAGTTGTTTGGCTTGGAATTTGATAGTTCCTCTTGGTCTTTTCGAGCTCTTTCTTTTTATAAAACTCAAAAGCTCAAAAAAAATTTTGTTTTGTCATTTTCTTTTGTTTTGCATTTTTGTTTTTGTTTTGTTGTATCCGTTGAAGCTTTGTTGAGGTTTCTTGCCTTTGGTTTTTGACTTGATATTGGAAAGGAATTGTCATTGGTTTCTTCCTCTTGTTTCAAGCATTTTTGGTGTCTTTATATTAAGAGTTTCTGATTTTGGGAACTAGCTTTCTGGACAACCAAAAAGAGATAAAACTGAAGGATCTTTGGGAAATTTCTCTCTGCTTTAGTAGATTTTGCATCTTAGAATTTGCATGCTCTTAGTGATTTGCATCAAGTGCACTTAAGCATTTAGTCATTTTCATATTTTTTGTGAGTGTGAAGTTTGTTATCTGAAAAGAAAAACAAAATTTTTTTTTAGTCTCGTAGAACCTGTGTAGAAGTTTCTTTTCATCGAAAGACATTAACTGCATTTGCATGTAGTTTGGTTTTTATTAATTTCTTTTCTGCGTCAAAACACCACAAGTTTCATTTCCGTATCCCTTTGACTTAACATAACGGCCAATTAAAATAAGCGATATAATTTAAAAGCAACTAGCAAGTTTTTTAAGTGTCATACACCAACTAGCTAGGTTGTAGAGCCTTGGATTAGGTGAGTGGAGAGTTAACACTCCAAGGCCGCTCAAACAAAACATAGAAATTGATTAATTGAGCGAAATCCAACTCCGTTAGGTGGACCGGGAAAGCTCTCATCCAGAGAGTGAAGCGCGAGGGGAAGTGAAGGCTGAGAAGAGAGATACCCCCTCTCTGATTTGTTGAATCTGACCTCAAGACCGTTCCGCCTGGCTTCTGACACGGATTGGTGCCCATAGTTGCCACTCCTAGGTTCCACATAGGTGACTGCGGGGGGGGGGGAATACCCGTGGTACCGGAGGCAGACATCGTATCACTTTCAGTAGTACGTCTGGGGGGTGCCCTTGCGAAGCTTGGGTACTTGTGCCAGCAAAGGCTGTCATTAGGAGGTCAGCGTAACTATTTCTGTTACCTTCGCTAGTAGGCCTGGGCCGTAATTATTCCAGACTACTTTCGGGAGGTCCTATATTTTCTCTTTCTTGTATTTTGGTGTCCGGTCCTAATCACCTGGAGCGGAAATACCTGAAGGCTGTTTGCTTGATTGCATCTCAAGGATTTCTTTTTTTATAGTGAGTGATCTTTGCTCCTAGCTTGCCTAGCTTTATATTTTTTGAGTCTAATTAAAATTTGTTAAAGTGGCTGATCAAGCGCCTCGTCGATCGAGGAGAATCCGGGGGTTATCTCCCGAGAGTTCAGAGCCTTCTTCAAGAAGGCGTAGGAGTGATTTAGCAGGTGGGTACCACCCTGTGACGTCTGACGCGGTGGAGAGAGATCCTCCACAAGGGTCTGAACGTTTCATAGCTAATTCTGGTGTTGGTTCCGAGAGGAGCGTTCCGCTCACCTCGCGAGTTTTATTTCCGCAGGAAGAAGAAGTTCAAATAGAGGAAGTACATGAACCATCAGTGTCACTTCCATCTCCTCTTCCTCCTGATTATCCGTTCGTTGTTGAATACATCGGACCTGAGTTAGAGAGACCGGAAGATCCTTCGTATTATACATACCTTTTGATGGCCACGACTGGGAACGCGGCTTCTGTTGTGAGTGTTGCAGGCATTCAGACTCCTGCTTCTGTTGAAGGAGGGGGCACTATAGCTATATCTTCGATTGCTTCTAGCGCTGCTGTGTTTGGCTCTGGCTTCACCCAAGCACATGCTTCTCAATCTGGTCCCTTCTGTTTTAGAATGTCCACTAGTGGGATTCCTTCTTTTTCCTTTTCCGCTGCTGCAGCTGGATCTACACCCATGTCTTCCATGGCTAGTGGATCAGCTTCTTTTCAAGGGTTCCCCTTCAAAACAGACATATTCCTAGTTCAAATCCTTCTTTAGGGTCCTTTCCATTTACTTCTCAAACTCAAAGTTTCAACCCTTGGTCTGGAGGTCAAAATTCGACTACTTTTACAGGTTGGAACCCTGTATTCACTACAGCGGGGGCAAGGAATCAGTTTTACGTTGGTCACCAAGGGAATGCTTCTTTCCCTTCATTGAGTGCTTATCAGACTTTTTCTCCTCTGTCTAATGCCTGGAACCCCTATCAGGGGCTTTCCTCTTCATTTCATACTTCAGGGGGTGGAACTTGTCTGGGCTTTGGTAACTCTGCGTTGGGAGGAGGTTCTTCTCATTTTTCTACGAGTTCTTTCTGGCAACCTGGTGCCTCATCAAATCCACGGTATTCTTTTCAGAATGTTGGGAATTCATCCTATCAAGGATGGAATCCTCAGGCTCTGCCTCATTTACCTTTTCTGACAACGTTAAACTTGCCAGATCTGTCGAAATTGACTAATGATCTGATCCGTTATAGTTCGGGGTGGCCTCCGGTTCCCACCAAACTTCCTTCAGACATTCCAAAGTTTGAAGGCAATAATGGCGAGGATCCAGCTGATCACATCACCACCTTCCATTTATGGTGTTCTTCGAACTCCTTGATCGATGATTCGATTAGGTTGAGATTGTTTCAATGCACCCTAACTGGAAACACTGCCAAATGGTATATTGAGCTAACTGGGGGCAGTTTTGCTACATTTGGAGAACTGGCTGTTACATTTCTAAACCATTTCCATTTGCCTGTCTGATATGATGCCGGGACTGAACTCCTAGCTAATTTTAAACAGGACGACGCAACCCACATTTCTGATCATATTCAGGAATGGCGGAGAAGGAAGAGGCTTACTAAAGCTCATATTCCGGGTGAATTCCTTTTGGAATGGTTTTCGAAATCTACGCGGTGGAATATTTGAAAGACGTATCCCTCTCGGGGTATTTTAAGGAGGCAGGGCCATTTTAGGGCCGGTTCGTTTGATATATTCCTCGAGTGCGAGATATCCATAAATATTTTCCCAATGCTCCTCGCTCAAATTAGATTTATCCAAAACTAAGCTGGGCTTAGGTCCTTGTTGAGTCAATTTGCCTCTTTTCCATACTTTCCATATCTTTCACTCACCTAAACCCCCAAAATTGTCAATATCATGTGAAAAAGGGTATCTAACATGGTTTTTAATTATGTTTTTGTGTTTTCTATTTGATTTAGATTTTGTTCATACAGCTGCGGAAACTTGCCACTTTCCGCAGCTGCTGCAACTTTCCGCAGCTATTTTGTGGAAATCTATGCTACAGTTGTCTACGAAGGAAACGAGCCACATGGGCAGGCTAGGAATGACGAGGACATGGTTCGTGTCCTATTGGTTCAAGTAAATTCGTCAAAGAAAGCCGCGGTCCAAGCCATCCACGTGGAAGTCAACTATGGAGTTCTATGTCGGCTGGACTCTGTTTCGTGGCATATAAACATCCATACGGCCGTTTCCAAGCTTGCGGAGGTTAATTGACATCTGTGCAAAGTTCTGGAGTTGAATTCAAGTGCCCACCTTCCATAGATCCGTTTTCCAACATGGCCATACTCCTATATCCGTGGCCTTAGTGGTCTACGTGCTGGCTGCTATCATAAACTTCAGGAGACAGTTACATTTTATTGCTTTATATAAAGCGTTTGCATACGCACGTAGAGTTAGTTGTTGAGTTGTTGAGTTGTTAATTGATAGTTGCTGTGCGTACTCTGTTATGTTAGCTTTGTAGTGATTACGCTGCCTTGAGCCGTAATACTACCAGTCTGTAATGAACTTCTTTTTAATGTGAGAAAACTCTGTTTTATAACTTAATTCGTGTTTGAGGATCATACCAGAGCTATGTAGAGGGCCCCTGCTCAGCCGAGGTTCTGTGTATTAATGTATATATATTTCATTTCATTTCTTTAAAAAGTCATTGTATCATAATCCATTACATGTTCATATTTCATAGTTGTTTCATTTATGTTCATACATTTCTATAATTTCCATTGCATTCTTGTTTCTCATGTTTTTATGATTGTTAAATCACTGATCAGTTTTCTTGTGCAGGTTTTAGGTAGACAGCCCGGGCATTTTCATAGTATTTTGGTTAATGATATGAGACTAACATTATTCTGCTGCTAGTTTCCTTTTCATAGCATTTGTTTAACTTCAATCTTGCTTTGTACATTTCAGTTTTGTTTATCTGATTCAGTAGTTAAATTTAAATATATTAAGCTACTCATAGTGTCTTCGGTTACCTCCGAAAGCCACAGCTGGACTGATGGTGAGGGGCTGCATGATGAAATGTGTAGTTTAGTATTAGTTTCCTTTCTGCAAAATTAGATATATTAATCTGCTCATAGCGTCTTCAGTTACCTCCGAAAGCCACAGCTGGACTGATGGTGAGGGGCTGCATGATGAAATGTGTAGTTTAGTATTAGTTCCTTTTCTGCAAATTTAGATATATTAAATCATGTATAACATCTTCAGTTGCCTCCGAAAGCCACAGCTGGACTGATGGCGAGGGATTGAATCATGTGTGTATGGTTTAGTATTAGTTTACTTTCTGCGAATTAAATATCAGTTACACAAGTTGTTTATGATTACTTCCGCAAGTCATAGTTGGTCTAATGATGAAGGGTCAGAAAATGAATTGATGTAACCTGATTTAGATTTATTTCATTGCAATTTTGAATTTCCGTAAGCATAGTTTCTTTTGTGTTCAGTTGGCAGCAAGAATAGTTTAGTTTTCATGATCACTAGTTTCTTGTTTTGATTCATTAGTTTAGCAGCACCTTTTCATTTCAGCAGTACACTTTTACTTTCTTTCAAGTCTTGTCATTGTAATTTCAATTTGCTTTTAAAGTTTCAAGATTGGTAAATCATTATAGGGGATATCACTTCCTTGAACAAATATAACCAAGCTTGTTTTTTTCACTTTAGAATTTCCATTTCACCTTAGAAAGACCAAAAGCGACAAAAAGTTAAGAAAGAGGTTATCTTGCACATATAGTGCGCCGCACTTCATCAGCTTACGATTCCCGGATTGACAATTAAATGCAGCAATTTAGGACACTATTGACCAAGCAGTCCTCATGGTGACGGACTGATTGGATCGATCAATAGTGGTGCGGCCAGCCTGCTTACTCAATTGCAGCAGTTGTCTTTACAATCTGCTCCTTCTGGTCAGGCTGTGCCTGCTGAGTCATCGCCTTCCCCCTCTTTGTCCATAAATGTTGTCCAAGCTTCTGATCCCAAAGGAAATCAACAATCTGAAGGGAAGAAGAAGGGACGAAATAATAAGAAAAAGGGCAAGAACGGGAAGGGTAATGCGAATAAAACCAACGAGCATGTTGGTGAGGGTCCAAAGGAGAAAAATAAAGTGAAGTTTCCATGCAAGTTATGTACTGGAGACCATCTTACACACCTTTTCCCTAAAATTCAGGATGCGCAGCGCTTGTTAGCTCAGCAGGGTTCTTCCAGTTCCCAGGCTGTGTTGACAAACCCTTTTCCCCAAGGGCAACAACTAGTTGTTGGCGCGAATCAAAATCCTGGGGCTTCCTCTGGGGGCACCCAGGAAGGGGAAATTCCATCAAACATATTCATGATGAGTGCTCACGTGGATGTCGCTACGAGATCCCGTGATTATGGTGGAGAAGAGTCTTCGAAAGCTAAGGATGCTCCTGATGCTACTGAGCCGCTTCACATTACAAGGCCTACTGTTGAGCCTATACCTCGGATGCCCAAAGCATCTACCAAGCGGTCGACGATTAATCCAAACGCTAGGGCTGCCCAGAACTACTCTATTGTGGAAGATCTGGCACAGAGTCCTTGTGCCATGTCGGCTTTAGAGGTGCTCCAGTCTTGTCCGGCTCAGCGCAGTGCTTTGCTCACTGCCATTAGGGCTATTGATCCGAAAAATTCTCTTCTGATTACATTTGATATGACTAATTTTAAGAAGAGACTCCCCCATCATATGGCTTTTCATATTAAATCATCGTACCGGAAGTGCAACATCTTTCAGACGGTTGTTGATGAGGGTGCTTCCACATGCGTGATGTCTCTCACATGTTGGAAGACGATTGGATCTCCCAAAGCTGTTCCAACTACCACTCTTCTGACTGCGTTTGATGGTCATCTCACAGACCGCATGGTATTGTCCCAGCTTTGCCTATCTGTGTTGGGGGCAAAACTGTGAATATAGAGGTTGAGGTAGTTGATGCAAGCTTGGACTACAACCTTCTGTTGGGGAGAAACTAGATTTATGAGATGGATGCCATTGCATCCTCATTATTTCGGATTATTTTTTTCCCTCACGAAGGGAGGATTGTTACAGTGGACCAACTGGACTGTCCTCCTGTAGACCCGAATGCGACTACTGACTCATCTGTTCCAAAGTTGGATAATACTAAGGCACCTGTTGAGAATTTAGGGGTTGGAATGTATTCTTCCTTGATGGGTACTTTCGATATTCCTCCTCCTACGATTCATATTAATGCAATTTCATCCTCCAAGGCTCCTCTTCGAAGAGAGTTCTTCAGAACTCATTATTTTTCGGACCCTTGGACCTTACCTTCCCCTACTGCCACATTAGCGGAAGGTCAAGTGGGTGGAATGGCATTTCCAATGTTTGCAGCTGAGATTGCTTATCAGTCTATTGTTGACTCTGTAGAATCCATCCCAGCTCCTCTCTCACCGAAAGAGTTGGATGGAGATGTGGCTCCGGCTTGGGCACTTAGTTCTTCTTCTGCCCAGGATTGCCTTGATACCACTCTTCCATCTAAAGAGGCCATCCTGGAAGCTATGACTGGTATAGATAGACCGTGGGATGATTTGCATCATCGGTCTTACTTTTTACCTGATTTAAGCGAAGTAGAAACGAGTTTTCCAGGTCCTCTGTCTCCTGGTCCTGTTCACCCAGTCCTGAACCCTTTAGCACCAACACAGGTTTATGGAGGAACATAAGCTATGAATTTCTTCTACTATCCCGTGGAGTATTTCCGGGGATCCATTGAGAATGTATTCATCGGAGAGCTGAATGTTCCGTGAAGAGATTCAGATTTTACTTAGGAAGCTCTTGAAAGAGTATGGATGTAGCCAGCATTATGAGGAAATGCGGTATAGATCCATGTTATTGTCAACATGAGATGAAGACCACAACCTTCAGCTGTGAGGCTAAAAACTTTTTGTCAGACAAATCTGGGAGGCGACTATCGGCGAGGTTGAGGAAGGCATTTAGCAAAAAGAGCGAGATTCATTTTCCAGGCTCCTTTAGTTGAATGGGTTTCAAACCTATTCCGATGGGCTGCAAAAATCAAAGAGAACGATTCGAGTTCATCGATTTCGAGACCTAAATAAAGCATGTCCCTCAAAGATAATTACCCCACACCATTTATCGATCAGATCATTGACGAGTGTGCCGGTAATGAGATTTTCTCCTTCATGGACGGTTTCTCTGGATATAATCAGATTACTATCCGTCCTGAAGATCAGCATAAGACTGCCTTTATTTGTCCCTGGGGTACTTTTACATACAAGAAGATGCCTTTTGGTCTTAAAAATGCTGGGGCTACCTTTCAGCGGGCCATGTCATATGCCTTCCACGACATCAAAAAGATTATCGAGGTGTATTTGGATGATTTAGCTGCTCATTCTCGAAAGAGGATGGATCATCCTGCTCACCTCCGTCAAATATTTGAACGATGTCATTTCTATAAGATTAGGTTGAATCCGAACAAGTGCGTTTTCGTGGTTACATCCGGTCGGTTATTGGGATTTATTGTGTCTAGGGAAGGGATTAGGGTAGATCCCTTCAAGGTTGAGGCAATACTTATGTTGCCTCCCCCGTCCTCTATTCGTCAACTTCAAAGTCTACAAGGAAAGGCTAATTTTCTTCAGAGATTTATCGTAAATTATGCTGAAGTTACCAAGGGATTTATGAGATTATTGAAGAAGGGAGTTCCATTTTTTTGGGATGACTTCGCTCAACGCTCATTCGATGCTTTGAAAAAAGCATTGACCTCTGCTCCTTTATTGAGTCCACCTGATTATAGCAGGGATTTCCTTTTGTATATGGCAGCAGCAGAATCTACTATTGGTATGGTTCTGGTTTAGGAAGATCATGCTCTTGCAGAGCATGTTATATACTATCTTAGTCGAGGCTTGGTAGGACCTGAACTCCGGTACACTCCGATAGAAAAGTTAGCTTTAGCAGCAGTTCATGCTGTGCAGCGACTCTGGCATTACATTATTCTACGAAAAACTTATGTTTTGGCAGCAGCCAATCCATTTCAGTTTGTCCTCAATAGGCGAGTGATTGGGGGCAAATACAATAGATGGATTGTGATTTTGCAGGAATTTGATCTTGAGTTTATGTCTGCCAAGTCCAAGAAATCATTGGTTTTCGCGGAATTGATCTCCGAGTTGCCCTGTGGGGAAGAGATGATCTATGATGAATCCTTTCCGGATGAACATTTGTTTCTTATCTCTTCACAGGATCCTTGGTATGGAGATATCATTGTGTATCTTCAGACTGCGAAGTTTCCCTCTACTTTTTCGAAAGATGAGTGTCGTAAGTTGCGTCACTTGGCTAAAAATTACTTGATTATTGGTGATGCTTTATACCGTCGAGGGGTTGATTCAATCCTGAGACGTTGCTTAACTCTCGAAGAAGCTGAGGCTGTGCTGAATGATTGCCACAGTGGAGCTTGTGGTGGTCATTTATCTGGGCTTGCTATAGCCCAAAAGATCTTGCGTGCTGGGTACTTTTGGCCTTCGATTTTCAAAGATTGTATGGAGTCGGTAAAAAAGTGTCATCCGTGTCAAGTTTATACTCGAAAAATGCGCGCTCATCCAGCTCCGCTTTTTCCAGTCATTACTTTTGGTCCCTTTACAAAGTGGGGTATTGATTATACTACTTGTAACCCGCCTTCAGCTAAAGGTCACAAGTACATTATTGTAGCAGTAGACTACTTTACGAAGTGGGTCGAGGCTATGCCTACTTTTGGGAATGATGGTGAGACTGCAGCTCTTTTTCTTTTCAACCAGGTTATTGCTCATTTTGGTATTCCTAGAGATATTGTCACTGATCATGGCAGTCATTTTCAGAATAGCATGATGGCTGAGTTGGCTCTAAAATTAGGTTTCCGGCAGGAGCATTCATCTCCGTATTATCCTCAAGCCAATGGGCAAGTGGAAGCCGTGAATAAATCCTTGAAGACAATTCTTCAAAGGACAGTCAATAAAGCTCGATCCCACTGGCATATTATGCTATATCCTGCACTTTGGGCATACAGGACGTCAGTGAAAACTGCAACTAGCTTTACTCCGTTTCAGCTGGTGCACGGGTTGGAATCCTTATTTCCCATTGAATGTGAGATTCCTTCTCTTCAGTTAGCTGTTGAACTTATTCCTGACACTTCTAGTCTTGAAGAACGTCTCCTTCATCTGGAACATCTCGATGAGTAGCGTCAGGATGCCGCCACGATGAATGAAGCGCATAAAAACCGAGTTAAAGTTCAGTACGATAAGGTGGTCAAGCCTAGGGTTTTTTCGGAAGGTGACCTTGTTTTGGTCTATGCTCAAGAAAAAGATGCCCTGGGGGCAGGAAAGTTTAAATCTATGTGGTATGGCCCCTTTATCATTAAAAAAGTCCTTAAGAAAGGAGCATATACCCTGGTTGATTTTGAAGGGAACGAGTTGCCGGAGCCCATAAATGGGCTCTATTTGAAGAAGTATTATGCCTAGGCTTCGGCCTAACATGTTGCTTTTGTATATAGTAGTTTTGCTTTGTACATATCTGGTTGTTTTTCGATCTTTGATGGGTTGGTGATGTTTTTTATCTGCTTTGGCAGGTTGTGTCGGATGTCATGAGTCATTTTGGTTTCGCCGATGGTGCTAGTAGACACACCGAAGGCGCAAGCCCATGACTTGGGTATGCATTATCCATTTGGTCGTTGTTAGTATCAGAACACGACACTGTTGGTCACACTTCTACTAATATATAGCAGAATACACTGCGGTTGTTTATCTACTCTCGGAGGCAATATCTTTGTCTGAATTCGATTATAACCACGAAACCATCTAGGTAAAACCTTCTTTCTGCTAATGTGTCTAACACTTGATCTATAAAAGGTAAAGGAAAATGATCTTTAAGAGTATATTTATTCAATTCTTGATAATCAATGCATACCCTCCATTTACCATTTTTCTTGGGTACAATCACCAAGGGAGACACCCACTGACTGCCTGAAATTGGATAGATGAATTTTACATTTAACAACTTAAAACTCTTCTTTATAATTACAGTTTAGTTCATGATATTTGAGTTATATGATAGGTTTTCAATTTTCCTCAATGCAGATAGTGTATACTGATCTAAGACTGTTTGTATCTTTAAAATTGTATGAGCTAATTGGAACATGATTTTATCATATCATCTAGGAGATGAATAAAATGTGGTTGAGACCCATGCATTAGGAATAAAATCCCTCATAGTGTGAAGGGATCAATGGAGTAACATTTTCACCTTCCGATTGTGAAAAGGGCAAATGCATAAGGACAAGATTCGAGTTTGACCAGTCAACTACTACCAAAGAGAGTTAACGTGAGAGAGCAACCACTGAGTTTAAGAGGGAGGAAGATCACTTGTGGAAGAAACCCTAATGTGTGGGGTCCAAGGCAAAGAGACATTCACTTGCATAAAAGGAGGAAGAAGCAGCCATAGAGAGACATGTTTTGAGTATTTTGATTATTGGTCTAGTAGACTATTTGCAGTCTTCGACTGTTCAGCTGAGTTGCAGTGCTGTTTAGCACGAGGGATTCCCGTTTAGGATTTCCTCTCCTACTTGAGAGGCCTCTTGAAGGATTACACTTCATTTCTCCACATCTTGGCTCAAGGTCAAAGCCACCTCCTTTAGTCATAGCGTTATTTCTGCTGAAGTATAACGTTGTGTTGCAGGGTGTTGCAGTGGAGGGTTCCACAATACCATTCCTTGGCTCATCTTTTAGAGGAGGGAGCTTCTATTACTCGGTAAGGTTAGTAAGGAAGGTTTCAAAGCTAATTTTCATATCTTGGCATCAGGCTAAGCATCTCCCTCAGCGATGTAGTACCTTCTCAGTGCATTATTCGGTGTGTCTGCCGGTGGGGTTCTGACCGCTTGACTGAAGGTGAGATCTGGTTCCATGTTAATCCCCCTTAGCCTTGAGGAGGCAGTGGAGATGCTTTAGATTGAGCATAATCTTTCTTGACCATATCCATGTATGTCGGTTTTGAGTTGCAGCGCTACTACCCAACCGGAATTTACGCTAGTTTTTCCATTTGTATGTATATCTGACCCGATCCTTCAGGATTGTTTACCATTGTTTTCGGGGTTGAGAGCTTGCTCTTATTTGAAACCTTAGTTAAGCTTGAGAGGGGGGTGAATCATTTTAACACCTTCAAGAATATTTTAAAACTTTTCAATTAAACTTATTTACAATTTATCTTTCATGATTAATTTTATATGGAACCAAACTTATATGTGCAGAAATGTTAAGACAATGTAACAGTAGAATTATGACAAGAGCAGTAAGTATTAAGCAGACTGAATAACCAACTCAACACATAGACATCACACAAAGAGACACCAGATATACGTGGAAACCCATAAAGGGAGAAAACCACATCTTATTATTGTTGTGATGTAAAGGCAAGCTCCAACTCCCTCTCACCACTGATTTTCTGTAAGCACCAACCTACAGGAGGCTTTAACCTCGAATTCTGCAAGCTACAACTTGCAAGAAAGCTTCAACTCCCTCTCTTTTCATAAAAGAAACATTTGCTGATTTACCTTGGATATCATCTCTATTCTGTACCTTTGATTTCTTTTACTGTACTCCATTCTTCATATCTGCTTGATTATTTCTTTTTCTTCAATTCTGCATTCTCTTCTCTTTTATCAATTTACTTAGAGAAATGTACCATTTCAATTTTACAGCGGGATTTTATCTTTCTCCAGAGACTTGCCAATTACATCACAAACAATATAAACTGTTAAAAAATTTCATTCAATTACAGTATATATTTCGAATAGCACTCCTCTCTTTCTCTTTTCATTATGCCTTCATCCAACCCCACTCTCTTTTTCGTTTTCTATTTTAGTCAGTTCCCTATTCATTGCAGTTATACAACTGCTGTATGTACAACTTCCTTTTTAATCAAACATAAAATAACTCTTGGCGTTATACAAATAATAAAACGTTTTAATACTTAGAATGCCCTTACGGGCCCACTCGCTGAACTTTTTCTATCTTCCGATGCGATGCATTACTGTCCACATATTGGAAATGTGCATGTATTGTTTTGTGTATACACATATGTGCCGCAGTGCTTTCCTTTCCTCTTAAACTTTGGATTAATTAACTTGGATAAAACCTGTTCTTAGTATTATCTTCTGGATGGACCCCACATGCCAACTATACTCCACTTGTGACCTTTCACATATTTCCAATTGCGATTAATCGCAATCGCGACTTCCATTGAGTTGCTTCGATGCTCTACTGCTTATCCGGTGCAATCAACCACTGTTCATTTTGATGTGCCAATGCGATTAGGTTGGAACTCAAACATATAAAAACCATATTTTATACGCCCATCGGGTCCGGAACTCAATCGCAATCGCAATCTATTGTTAACCTATTCCGCTATCAATTTTCCGATGCGATTGGGTAAGGGTCCCACCATATAAAGCTTTGGTTGTATTAAGGTTGAACAATAGAGTGCCTTTCATGTATGTATATAGTATGTTTTAGACCTTTTTGTATGTAATGCACTGCATACATATAGGCTTTCCGCTTCAGCTTTAGTGTACCTTCCAGCTGGGGTAATGATTCTCGGAATTTATGAAGGGGGGGGGGGAGGGTCACACATTATATGTATAAGATATTCAATCAACACTTAATAGTTCAATAACCCAAGGGTTCTCCGCCGATGCGATGAATGAAAAAATAGTTATAAAACCATTGAAATACCTCGTTACATAGAAATGTTCAGTCTTTACTTGTAGAATTCTGAGTGTTTTTGAAACTTTGGATTAAACACCCAAGTTATAATATTATTCCGCAACATATATTAATTTTACTACCAAACTTCATATTTAATGCTCTCGGGCCCACAGTATCCATATAACGTACCTTGGCTTAAGTCGCCCTTCTCATCCGATGGTGGAGAGCACGTCGCCTTGCCCCATGTGATCCAACGGATATCGCTTGGCTTAGATGCACGAGTGATAATGCGCGATGAGGGGTGGTTTTCCAAAATTTCTTAGGGGCACGTGTCGCCCAGCATATGGAATCGCACTGATTTTCTAATTACCACTTGCCCAACGAAGGTGGTGCGATCAAAACCAGAAACCCGCCTTTACTGTTCACTCCAGTCATGGTTCCACTGCTTTCTCCCTCAGGGCTCCATCGCGCTTATATATTTATGAACTCTGCCTTTCATGTGTAATTCCTCAACATAGTTTAATTAACAAACACCAATTCCATTATTTCTTTATATGATTCCGCTTACCCCTGACTGTTCAACATTACAATTAACGCACAACATATTCAATCTTGTCGGCTTCGCCAGTGGTTCCTCTGTAAATGCCAGCAACTTCTGATTTCCTTCACCATAGGCAAACAACTTTGACACTAAGTCGACACTTCCACAGTTTAGTGGTTTCAACTCTGGATTCTTATTCAGCTACGCCTTAACTACAATAGGGGCTCATATTATGCATTGTCGAATACAACACCGACATAAATGTCGATTATTTCAATAACCCAAAGAACAAAATTCACCCCAATTACAGAGATTATTTGCACATTATTTCACCATTTCTTCTTGACAGTCAAAGCCCATTCACACAGATTTCAGAACAGATTCTTCATTTATACAAACAGGTTTAATTACAAACCCTTGATGCATTCAAAACTAGAGTACCATCCAAAAACCCTATCACAGAGTCTTATTCATACATGCCCACACAAACTCATACAATTTCTTATTGAGCCTCTCAATTCACTGCCTTTTCTTCCTCTGCTCCTTGACTGATGCTGCTCCTTACTTCTCTTTTTGCTACCTCTGCTACCTCTCTACTGCCTCTGTTTCCTGTCTTCTACTGTGCCTTATTGATGGTTTAGGTGCTGCTCCTTTGTGCTCCTTTTCCATCAATGACAACATTTCCAACACATGTTCAGCACCAAATCATATTCGAATTAGATCCATCAGAAAAATCCCGGAAAGAGCTTTCTAACAGTATACTACACTCTCAAAACTGACTTCTGGATTGAAATTTATGTCTAAGTGAAGTAAAAGTCCCCTACTCCCTAACCTTCCCCCTTTTTCCCATTTTTTCCCAAAACTTCATTATGTTAAACTTTTATATTTTCTTTAATAAAATCCCTTTTCCTCTCCTTCGATCTTAAAATCGCATTATAAAATTATTTAAAACACAAATACGATTTAAACTTAACCACTTCCCCTCCACACCGTGAAACTTTATAATAAAATCAAAGTTTCATGTTATAAATGCCTCCCTTCATTCCAAACCACTTCCCCACCATGCTTTGAAAACTTTGTAATAAAACTTTATAACAAATTTTTATATTATAAAAACCCTGCCACCTTAATTCCCTTTCCACCGCATTGCAAATGTTAACAAGTGCGCTCCGATTGGCCCATCACCCAAAACTCCAATGCGATTGTGTTGAGTGACTCCCGATACATGACCCCCGATGAAACTTCCCCCGATTACATTCTGGCTGTCGATCTTCCCATCCAATCAGACAGCCCAGACTTAATCGATGGTTCCAAATCCCTCCTTATTCATATTCTCTAATTATTCCATAGCCGTCGATCACCCAATCCCATCCGATGGCTTACAAGCCATCGCACCCCAATCGCATCGGCGATTTCATACGTATCACTCTATCCCGATCCTCGATGCCGATTGACCCTTTGGCCCACCACAGAATATCTTCACCCGCACATTATAAAAAGGCCCTTTCCTTTTGTTAAATCAAAATATGTTTCATTTGTTTTATGCAAAGTATTTCCCCCATCGTTGATCTCCATCGCATCGGAAGTATTGTATTGTGTTATGCGATGCGCCTGCCCCATTTACCCGATTCCGATTGTGATGATAACCCTGGTCCCACCATAAAGCCCTCCTCTCTTTCATATAAAAAGCCTTCCTCCCTTTGTAAATAATGAATAACCATTTTAACTATATTTTCAAAGGGATTTCTCTGCTCCCTTTCACATTACCCATCGAGATTTTCCAAATCGCATCAGAAGTTTTGTTTTTTCGTTTCAAATAACATCCTCCCCATTCCCCAATCGCTGATTGGCGATGGCACTATCGCACAAAATCATATTACCATGTTTTATTATATATCGCTTCCCATCCAATATTGATTTCGATTATAACGTAAACCCCGCTTCCTTCCCTTCCCTTTTTCCCATTCAAAAATTATTTTTTCCCTTCACAAAGGCATAAATTCATTTTGAATTATTTCAAAATATTTTATAAAAGTTAGCTTTCTTCAAACGGAATATGGAAAGAAACATTCAAAGGCCAAGAAAGATGATTTAAAACAGAGATTGTTACAGCAACAGCAAAATAGGAAATTTGTTTCTGGATTGCCTATTTTTCCTTCATTGAGTATAACAACGAATTTTCAAAGGGTCAAAATGTATTGTTGTTCCTTGTTTTCAGAGGAAAAATGTTGGTTCTCTTTGCCATATTTAGATTTTAGTTCTGAGTTTTTAAACAACTCCCTTTTTTCGTGGATCTATGTTCTCACATTTCAGCTTATTTATTGTAACTGTAAATCATTTGTAAAGCAGTTTGTAACTCAGCAGTAGGGGAATAGTGTGGAAAAAAATGCTTTGCACTCCATTGTACAATTTGAGGGAATTAATAAGAGATGCAGCTCTGATTTGTGGGATCCATGTGGTATGAGATTTAGCATTTTTTTTTCTCTTTGTGTTCATATGTAAATTTTTATGTTTCACCTCTCATCCATAAACATTTCCTTTTGAATTCTTTCAAGATACAAAGGTAGAATCCATTTTATATGCTCTACCTCGGGAAATCATTCATACTCTACGTTTTTATCTTCTGTTTGAAAAGGATCCATTTCTTTTTCCCTTTTCAACTCCTCACCAGTCTTTCCATTCCATCTTATTTCAACTTGATTGCTAAATATCTTTCCTATCTTGCCCCATGAAATACCTTGTGTCCTGATTTAATTTCCTAGCTTCAACTGTCCCATTTTGTCCCACACATCCCTGAAAATTCATTTCATTTATTAAAATTCTTTCCTATCATTTTACCTAGCCTAATATCAGTCCATTATTGTAATTTGTTGAATATCCTTTTCACGGAGAGATCCTTGTCCTGTCCTTGTAGGGCTAGCTACAAGGCTGAGCATGGTTTAGTTGTTACCCTGTTTTTCCCTTTTTAGCCTGGGGTTTAGATCAGGTGTTAATAGTGTCAAAAAGAAAAAATTTGATCGTTTTCTACAAATTTACCACTCCTCAAATATCCTCAAGTACTTTTGTATTATCCATATACCATAAGCTATCCAGACATGCTTGAAAGTTTGATTTTTGACCTCCTGAGGAAAAATGCATTAAATATAACTGTTGTGTTTTTGTATGATACTTTTTCCCGTGTGCACAAAAACTCAAAATTTCAAAACTTTGCTTCATTTTCCTTTACTCTTTGTCTTGCATTCAGACCACTAGTGATGCATCAACCAATAGGTCTAGGCTTTTCTTAATTTTGAGTCTCCTTAGAGTATTTTTTAGTTTTCTCTTCATATTTTTCACCCTAACCTTATAGACCATGTTCCTAGCATAATAGTGCCTTTCCATATTTCTTTGTATGGTGGTATCCCCATTTTATTTTTTCAGTAGCTTCTCCAAGTGTTCATTCACTCTCTCAAGCCAATATTCCTTGTTTTTCTCAATATCAACACCTATGGAGTCTTCTATAACATTTAGCGCTTTATGAGGAGATGGATCTGTTACATCCTGTTCCTTTCTAGCCATTGCCCTTGTCTTAGGTATCCTACGTTGTATTTGAATGTTCTTCTCTTCTAGCTACTCTACATCAATGATGGCTTTACCTTTATCTTATGATGTCTAAACACCTGTTTTTCTTACTGATGAAGGGTGCTCATGTGACTTGTTCTGCTGCATTAGATTTTTCTTCAACTATCGATTCTCTTGCTATAAGAAAGCCACCACGAAATTGGATTTGGCTAGGTCATCCTTCAAATATCGAATGTGTGATATTTCTCTTTGATTACATCATATGTTGTCTCATTCCCATGTTGTTCTTATAGGTCTGCGATCTCAAATTCTAGATGTACCTCTTCTTAATTTTGCAAAGTTGAATCATCTTTGCTCAAAGGTGATTTCTCTATCATGGTTTCAGCCTAACTTGATTCTTCACTTACAACCGTTTAACCGGTTGGACCAAATCACAATAGTAGAAGACTAATAAATAAAGTAGTGAATAAGCGGCATTGGCCCATGGTTTTCCCTTTTTGGTTGTTTTGACCCCAGTTATTTGCCCATGGTTTTTCCTTTTGGTTGTTTTGACCCCAGGTATTTGCCCATGGTTTTTCTAAGTAGCCCGTCTATAAAAAGAGGAGGAGGAATGAGAGAAACTCATGGAAAAACAAATTGGGATCTTTCTTTGTGATATTTTTGAGGGCTCAGGCGAGTTTTCAAGAGAGGATTTCAGGTGAGATCCTCAGGCTTTCTTCGGTGGGATTCAATCTCACTCTAGTAAGAAACCCAACTTCGTGGTTTCTCCGATCACCAGAGTCGGGCTAGTTTATTTTCTTTCTTCAAGAAAGAAATAATTGTGCATCACTTATCTGCTAGATTCGAAGATACAAATCGAGTTTTTCGTGCAGTTTTCTGGATGCATATACGAGAAGGAGATTTGAGCTCTCAGAGGCAAGGGTGAAAGGAAATGCTTAAATTGGCTTGGTTAGAGATCCTTGATCCCGTTCCCCACTATGATTCCACATAATTTTCATCTCACGATTGAAATGTAATTTTCTGTGTTAAATCGTGCCAAGCTCACGATTCTACTTTATCATGTGATTGCCCACTCTTCATGCATGGTAAAACTGCCTTGGGCTGAATAGTAATAAAGTTCTCTCTTGAAGTCCATTTATGTGTATTTAAATGGAGATTCATAACACATTGTATGCACCTTTATGCTTATGGAGTTTATGGATATTTTAATCATGCACCTTTATGGATTTTATAGATATGGGTATTATAATCAAGTTTATGCTCATATTATTTTATAGCATTCTTTCCATATATTAAGAAGTATGTTACTCTAGTTTTCCATTTCATCAAGCATCATTACAAAAGGGTGTCATTTCTTTACTGAATCATATTAGAGTGGTATCAGAGCCTCATCTTGGCCAACTATGGGATGCCAAGGAAGGATAAAAAGAAGGGTATTATTGTTAATTGGGAAGGAAAAAGGGCTAGGAGTCAAGGGAAAAACGAAGGGGAATAAAGACCAATGGGTGATCACGAAAATACCAAACTTGAAGATTCTTTAAAAAGGATCGCTGACACTCAAGACACCATCATAAAACTCCTTAAAGCATAGATCAGGCAACCTAATGTGCTAAGAAATAATGGGGAAGGAGGTTCCCATTCAGGTGGGGATGGTCCACCGCAGGAGTATATCAATGTTCGTAGCAACGACCCATTACAAGAACACGTCAACACTCAGAGCATCCCTTTTATTTGGCCAACCATGCCTCCATTTTTGGATGACTCCTCCAGGGAGAAGATTGCCCTTCACCTATTGCAGAGACAGTTACCTCCTGGATGAAAGAATATGATACATTGCCTCCCAACGTGAAAGCAACCCTGAGCCTTAATAACTTTTACTACATGAGGAGCAAACAACAAAGGAAGGCAACCACATATGGGGGCCATCAGTCAAACGTAGATTTTCAGAAGGTTGTGGGAAAGGTAACTCTTCCTTATTTTGATGGATGGTCGAAGTGTTTAGCATGGTCATGGGTACAGAAACTAGATACATATTTCCAGCTCAATCCCATGCGGGAGAAGGATGCCATCAAATACACCACACTTCATCTTGATGGAGAAGCACCTGAATGGTGGCAACATGGTATGACCACTATAGGGCATGCTAGCATCATCTTTTATACATAATTCACACAGAGGTTAATAGAAAGATTTGATAGGAAGGATCCTGAGATATAATTTTTTGAGCTAACCCAGCTCCGACAGACAGGGAACCTTGAATCTTATGTTGCAGAATTCCAGAGGCTTGCAGTAATGGTCAACGACCTCTCCATGACCCGGTTGGTCATGTTATTTATAGAAGGGTTGTTAGAACCCCTACGAGGTTGGGTTAGGGCCTACCAACCCACCACCTTGCAAGATGCAATTAACCGTGCAAGGGATATGCAGGATGCAGTACCCAAGAATAGATTCCTACCTAAGTTCTCTATTCCTCAAAAAGGGAAGGAAGTCAAGCAAAAACAACAAGAACCATTTGGTAAGGGGAAGCTGGATGATGAGACCAGAAAAGATCTCAGAAGGAGAAGGCTATGCTTCTCTTGTCAAGAAACTTGGGCATGGGGACATCGGTGTACTAAATGGAAGGCCCACTATATTGAAGTATTTTCTGAAAGCGAAGATGAGGAAGAAAATCTAGAGCTCGATCAAGGGGAATCACAAGGCATGGGAGCAATACATGAAGAATTACAGGAAGGAGTCATTGCCTCTCTCACAGGGGTCCCAAGATATCACACCCTCTGGGTTAGGGGCACCATAAAAGGACAAAAGGTTACTGTGCTAATTTATGATGGGGCCTCCCACAACTTCATTGATGTATAATTCATATCCAGAAGGGGACTAGCCACTGAAGAATTTGAAGGCTTTACAGTTTTGATTCCTGGAACAAAGAGCACAACTGCATGCCCTGCACTAAGATAGTTCCTAACATGAGCCTAACAATGGGAAACTACAAAGTTACAGATAACTTATTTTTCATAGACTGCCTAGACTCTCATGTAGTATTGGGGGTACAATGGCTATATTCTATCGAAACTCATACAGTAAACTACCAAGACTTGGAACTCGCATTCACAAGACCAGATGGTAAAAAGGTGAAGTTGAGAGGAATGCATGCATATCCTCCCAAGGTTGTGACATCCAATCGGATGGAGGCAGACCTCCGACATGGGGATATTTTATGGGCAGTAGAGTGCCAAATCATGGAGAAGAAACCAGTAGAACAACATAAGGAGTACTCACCTGATATTATGGCACTATTGCAAAAATACCAGAAGGTCTTTGGAGATATCCCCCAAGGACATCCACTTGATAGGGGATTTGAGCACATCATCAAACTAGAAGAAGGGGTCCAAGGTGTCATCACTACCCCTTATCGGCACCCCAAAGTGTACAAGGATGAGATAGAAAATCCAATAAAAGAATTTTTGGCATTAGGACACATTCGGCCGAGCTCGAGCCCCTTTGCTTCATCGGTAGTCTTGGTTAAGAAAAAGGATGGGTCCCTGAGGATGTGTATAGATTATCGAGCACTGAATAAGAAGACCATCAAAAATCGATATCCTATCCCTAGGATCGACGAATTGATGGATGATTTAAAGGGAGCCAAATACTTCTCAAAAATTGACCTTCGCTCAGGGTATCACCAGATCAGGGTTCGTGATCAAGAAATTCCAAAAACAACTTTTAGATGCCACTATGGACATTATGAGTTCCTAGTGATGCCTTTCGGGTTGACCAATGCCCCTGCAACATTCCAGTCATGCATGAAACATATATTCAACAAGGAACTATTGGAAAATTATATATTATGGAGCAATGCAACACATAAAATATGCGGAAAAATACAAGCACACAAAACACATAAAACCAGAGAGACACAGATATACGTGGTTCACCCAGCTTGGGGCTACGTCCACCCCGAACAATCCTTCCTTTCTATTATCCAAAAATTAAGAGACAACAAAACTCTGCAGATCCACCGTAATATCCTTTCGTTCTCTCACAGCCTCTCTCGTTTCCTTCCGAGAATACACATAATAATAATAACCGCAATACAATACCCTCATAAAAGCGAGGGGTTTCCTTCTAGGGAAAAAAACCCTAAACTAAACATAACTTCTACCGTCAGATCATTTTCCTAATGAACGGCCAAGATTGACTAGAAATTACTATACTTTTACAAGGCAATTTTACATCTGTTTTTAGCTTCGGGGGCGCTGCCCCCAAAAACCCCCACCAGGGGGGGGCTGCGAAAAGTGTTGTCCCCCCCCTGGACCCCCCACGGCAGCGATTAATTACGGGCAGCGTTGCCACCCATTTTAAGGTATAGGGGTCCAATGCTATGATACAAAGTAAACAAGATAATCAGGCTCCACACCCAACAGGAACTGCGTAAATTTGTTTTGGTATTCTTTGACGACATCCTGATCTTCAGTGAAACATGGGAAGAGCATCTGCAGCACCTGGACGAGCTCTTGGGAATATTGGAGGCACAACAATTTTATGCCAAAATATCTAAATGTGAGTTTGGGATGATATAAATGCTATATCTGGGTCACATCATCGGGGGCCAGGGTGTTAAGGTCCACCAAGAGAAGATTGAGGCCATTCTCAATTGGCCAACTCCCAAAAATGTAACAAAGTTAAGGAGCTTCTTGGGTATTTGCACTTATTACAGAAGATTTGTAAAGGGATATTCACAACTAGCAGCCTTTGTATGGACAGAAACAACCCAAGAGACTTTTGAGCGGATGAAGGAAGTCATGAGTTCATGTCCAGTTCTAGCCTTGCCAGACTTCTCTCAACCCTTTTTATTGGAGTGTGACACTTCTGGGGAAGGAATCGGGGTTGTCCTAACACGGAACCATCATCCCATTGCTTTTGAGAGTAGAAATTTGTGTAATTATGAATGCTCTTACTCCATTTATGACAAAGAAATGTTGGATATTATGCATGCATTGGCCAAGTTTCATCCATATCTAGTGGGGAATCGATTCAAAGTTAAAACTGATCACAATAGTCTCAGATACTTCCTCAATCAGAAGGGATTAAATGAAAGGCAGCAAAAATCGGTAAGTAAGATCCAAGCCTATGATTTTGAGATTGAATATGTCAAAGGTAAAAACAATGCAGTTGCAGATGCCTTGTCAAGGAGACCAGCTACCTTCTCTCTCATAGATATTGTAGATGATTGGAAGTCCCATCTTTTGGTGGAATACTCAAAAAATCAATTAGCTTGTGAGATCCTTGATGGACAGTCATCAGACATCCGTTATAGAGTTGTCAATGATATTATCTATTATAAGTATCGAATCTATCTAGTACCTAAGTCCCAAATTAAGATGAAGATTCTACAAGCAGCCCATGACTCCCCTTTAGCCGGACATCCAGGCTTTCTGAAGACTTATAGGACCATCAGGGAAAGGTTCACATGGAAAGGACTTAAGAGGGACATTACCAAATATGTTCAAGAATGTGGTACCTTTCAAAGTAATAAGGTTGATCATACACACCCGGCAGGTTTATTACAACCACTACCTATTCCGGAACAAAAATGGGAGAGTATATCAATGGATTTCATTACAGAGCTACCTTTTTCACAAGGCAAAGCTTGTATTTTTGTGGTGGTGGATCGTCTCACCAAGTACGCTCACTTCTTTGCAATCCCCTCCAAAAGTTCTTCATCTCAAATAGCAGAAATATTTTTCCAAGGGGTATTCTATCTACATGGTTTGCCCAAAACCATTCTGAGTGACTATGACAGTAGATTTATGGGATCATTTTGGCAAGAATTACTCAGGTTGGCTGGAACAAAACTCACTCCTAGTACCAGTTATCACTCGCAGACAGATGGACAGATAGAAGCAGTGAATAAATGGGTGGAAGGTTACTTACGATATTATGTCATAGGACAACAACGAGCATGGACCAAGTGGTTGTAATTAGGATAATACTACTATAACACCACTTATCACATGTCCATAGGGATGTCACCTTTTCGAGCCTTATATGGATATGAGGTGTTGATCATGTTAGCCCTCTATTAATTTTTTAACAAGCAAGCAAGGGGTTAAAATGTCTTTGAGCTTTCAAGGAATGCACTCCCTCTGAAAAAACATCATCCTTGAAGCCTCCTTGTCCCTTTCCCTTTGATAAATCCTTACTATTGTTCCTAGTTTTAAAGCCTCTCTGTTTGTGAATAAAATGCCCAAAAGGCCACCCTTTCCATATTTTCTCATTCCCATTAAACATCTATTTTCCTCACCATTTTCCCCCTCCCTTAATTCCTCATTAACCCTCTAAATCATCCCATCTTCCCCTTTAAACTTATGAACACACTTTCTTTGGTTTAATATCCCTTTTTCCCTCTACAGATTCCCTCTTTAGCCTTAAAATCCTATTTTTCGGCTGAAAAACCAGCTTTTTACTTTGTAACAGGCCTAGGCCCTCTCAACCCAGCCCCTTAACCACTTCCCCTCCATGCGACTGGGCACCAAGACCAGGCGCTAAGCCCGCAGGCGCTTATCACAATTGGAGGTCCCGGGGCGAGCGCATTTCTTTGTTAATCCAGAAATCTCCGATGCGATTGTTTGTTGTTCTATGGAGCATGGGTGCAATACCCGCCGTCGATCTGTAAAGATCCGACGGCCCAGCGCTAATCAATCACACCCATCGCTTCTCCCCTAATTTACCCCTCCGATCATAGTCTCCGCCGTTGATTCACGTTTTAATCCAACGGTCGAGCGCCAATCGCCGATCAAAAATTCTTAATGCATCCCCCTCTGCCTCCCCCGATCGCAATCCTCCGATCCAATCACAACCATTGATCTCTCTGGATCCGATGGCCCAGAACTCATCACCTACCCCCTCATCGCTCCAGTCTTCCTCCCCGCTGATTCAATTCCCGCCATCGATCTTGACTCAGATCGGATGGCTAGCGCTCAATTGCGACATCGCTCCAATCGCAATCGCAAGTTTCCAAATTCGTCCTCTGCTTCCACCATTATTTCATAGTTTCCACTACTCCTCCATCGCTTCCACGGGCCTCCACAGCATTTCTTCCACCACCCTATGATTTTATAACAGATTTATTACATTGTGTAGGGTTTTACAGAGTGGAAATTACGCTCTGCTGTCGTGATCATAGTCACTGTGTTTCGGAAAACAGAGGTGCCACTATAGTAGCAACAGAGTGTATCAGCAACAAGGATTAAATGGGTTTAAGCCTGTTATTGAATAATTAACACTTAACCCCACATTCAAAAGAAGAAGGCGCAGTGGGAATACTAAAGAGCACACGAAATGACCATATCTGGGTTTAATATCAGCAGGACATCTTTCTCCAAACAGTTTATCTTCCCATTAAAGCCTCCATGCCTCCTCGAGCCCAGAAACAGTTAATTACACTCAGAGAAGCTTCTTAAAGACTGTCAGAACCAGCAGTTATGGAGTATGGAGGCCCTGGATTTTCTATCCAGTTCACCAATTCCATAAGGCAGAGTAGAGAGCTTTACAGCCAGAAAGGACTCCAAAGAAACATCAGAGGTCAGATATCGACCTGAAAAAGACCCCTCGTCCATACGATAAAGTAAATAAAGAAGTACAGTGCCATTAAGCAGTAGGGGCGTGGACGCTTCCTCCATGTTGTCTTAATGAATCAATTTAATGTTCATCATCCACTCCTGTGACTGGGTTTTTCTCCTATAAAAATCCCCAAGAACAGATTGTATATGGTTCGAAATTTTCAGAAAAATATGCTGTGAGAGAATTTTGTATGAATTTTTGTGGAACTTTTATATGAATGCAAAGAGCCCATTTGGTTTCAGTGATGAGGAGTTCTATCTTTAAGGAGGATTCTAGTCTTGGTGCTTTACAGTTCGTAAATATTTCTTATGTGTTATATTTTAGCTATTCTTTTCATTCACATCCATTTATCTTGTATCATGTTCTGTAATGCGAGTGGCTCACTGGTTTTTGGTATGAATTTATCCTAATTGATACTCATGCTAGCACCTGTCAAGCGCTTTAAATATGGCTCAGGCATGATATACTGTTTCATTTTCCACTTCAACCATACTTCTGCTATATTAGCTTCTATGGGATGTTATTTTTAAAATGCTATTTTCATGTATGGATTCTTAATTTTGTAAGCCCATTACATGTTGATATTTTCTTTTGGATATCATCCCAATGACAGTTAGTATTATCTCAATCTTTCATACGTAGTAAACACCTTCTGATTATTCATCTCTGTGAGGTATTTTAGAACCCAACCCTCTTTACAGTAAGCTGCCTTTGAACTGTCTGATATATTTGTATTAGAGTTTCACACCTTGCCTCTGCAGTATTTCTTTCCCCGTGTCAAGTTTCTGAAAGTTTTGGTCCCATTCAAATTAACCTTCCTGCTTACAGGATATATCACGAGAGCCTTTTTCTAGTAACTTCACATATTATATCATATGCTCCTTGCTATATAAGATGTCCTAGGCACTGGTATTTCACAACTCAAGGCTGTCTCTAGGGTTGACAACATCTTTTTGGCACCGTTGTCGGGGAATCTAAGTTGAGAAAAGTTAAATCCTTGGGCCTCAACAAAACCTTATTCACTCTTCAAATAGGTGAGCATGGAGAGTTGAGAGTTTTTAGATCCCTCACCTTGGCGACTCCACATTCATTCATCAGAAAAATTTACTTGCAGTCTTGGCTCCTCATAAGCCACACTTGAGGTCAGATACGTCTTAGCCAAAGACACCCTCTGTGTCTGACCCAAAGAAGATCCTACATAGAAGGAGTTGGAGGGAAAGGCAATCAGTCCATACTGAGATCCCTGAATTTTCTTTAGATTACTTTCCGTCCTCCTCCTCTCAATTTTCCCAAGTGCAAGGTCCGGAATCCATCGTGGGAGATACCGACTACTACTCAGATAGTCCACCTCGGGGAGGTGTCCGAATTAAAGACAACTTTAACCCTAGTCCTGAGGTCGAAGAGGTCAAGGAATTCACCGAAGTATATGCTATTAACATCCTGTTGTTCCCGTCAACACCTCAAGCTGTTGTCCAATACATTCATATTGTCATTCATACTTCACTTCCACCTCCTCCTCCTTTTATGCATCAAACTCCTGCACTACCTCCACCTCCTTCAATAGCCAATGTTCTCGGTTTCTTGTTGAATAAATATGCCCCCCTGGCATTTCCTCAAGTGTTGAATGATATGCCACAGGACTATCTAAAGATCTTACCCCGATTCAATGGGGAAAATGAGATTGAAGCTCAAAAACATCTTGAGGTCTTCTGCTCTTTTTTAGAGAACTTTAATGTGGAACACCTAGATGTAGTCCTAAGACTGTTTGTGCAATCTCTTGATGGTGAAGTCAGAAAATGGTTTAAGACATTAGGAGACCGTTCCATCACCACTTGGGAAGGAATGGTAGATACTTTTCTCAGAAAATGGGGAGAGAAGAAATATCATGGACATTGTATTACTGAGTTTAACACACTCAAGAAAATACATAATGAAGGGGTGTCAGAATTTATCAAGAGATTTAATAAGTTGTATTTGAGCCTTCCTGCTGATATGAAACCTCATCAAATTGTTGCTAAGGTTGTCTTCGTGGCATATTTTGACTCAGAATTCAATTTCTCTTTGAGAGAAAGAAAGCCTGCCACCCTGGATGATGCTCAAACAGATGCACTAGAGTTGGAGGCAAATTTTGCCTCCATTGGTAAATCAAAGGGAAAATCCGAACAAGATACTAGAAGAAAAGGTAAAGAGGAGGTATCTACTTCTAGCCAAGATAGAGACTTAGCTGATAACAGAATTGAAGAAATGAAAAAAATGATTAAGAACCTTTCTAGTAAGCTGGTCAAACTTGAATTGGAGGCCAAGAATTCATCCTCCAAGAATTTCCAAAATGCTCCAAACAGGGGTTACAATCCTCAGTATAGGAAACCACCCCTGCAAATACTGCAAAGGGAAATGAAAGAGCAACAAGATCAGGTACCACACCCATTGTACCTGGAAGGTCAGGTAGATGATCCTACTGAAGACGATGCCTATGAGCAAGAGGATGCATATCTTGATTTTTGAATAGTGATGAAGTAGAATGCCCCTTGCAAGGAAGTGATGGAACCGAGATCTCATTACAAGAAGAAGAGAAGGCTAAAGGCGAAGAGGACCCAGAAATCGATGACTATTGTAAGTAGTTTGTTGATTTCATGCAAGCACAGTTAAATAGAATATATGACCTCAGACCTTCTAGGAAAAGGACTCGTACTCAAGATCAAGAAGAAGAGCCACCCCAGAAGGAAGATCCTGCTCAGAAGGAGTCGACAGTGCAAAAGGCCACAGACAAAGGTAAGAGGCCTCTAAACGAACCCTTGCAATCTAATGATCAAATTCCTTCCTCTTCAAAAGTAGTCATTCTCCCTAATACTAAGTCTGTTTCAAAAGAAGCCAAACCCCTGGCTAAAAATAAAGAGTCAAAGGAGGTCGCAATAGAAAAGTCCTCTCCTGCCTTTAGTCTACAAAAGGAGCTTGAGAAGGTCAAAATCCCAGTTCCCTTAACTGAATTGTTGAAGCAGCCTGCATATCAGTCCCAGGTCACCTCTTTCATGCTCCCTCCAGAAGCAGCACATATCCCAGATAGTCTCAACCTTCAAGAAGAAATACCCATGGTTTTGTTTGGCCCCCACGTTGAGGAATTAGATGCCTCTACTCCTCCTTTCTATGTGTCTCTAGTGATTCATGACCTACTATTACATAACTGTATGTTAGATTCGGGAGCTTCCCATAATCTATTGCCTCTGTCAGTCATGGAACAACTAGGATTACAAATCACCTGTCCATACAAGGACCTCTATTCATTTTATTCCAAAAGAGCTAAATGCCTGGGTATGATCAAGGACTTGGTGGTCAATTTGGCCCAAATCCCAGCAAAAATTGTAGTGATGGACATCGTGGTGGCCGACATCCCAGCTCACTTCAGCATGTTGCTGTCAAGGTCCTGGGGGACTAAAATCGGTGGGTCAATCAAGTTGGACCTGACCTATGCTACTATCCCGGTTTTTGGTGGCCATGAGATGAGGTTGTACTGGGAGACTAGATTTTTCAAGACGGTCACCAAGGCTAACAAATCAATTAATTCTCCAGTTTATAGTAAGGAGGGAGATTTCTCATGTTTGATGTTGGAAGAAGATCAATATTACTCTCATGAACCATCATTTTTCCAGATCAAGACCGAGCATTCCATAGAGAGCCACGAAGTAGGAATCTGGACACTTCATTTTGATGGAGCAAACTCCATAGAAGGTAATGGGGCTGGAGTATTATTGATTTCTCCTACAGGCCAATGGATCCCATTGTCTTTCAAACTAGAGTATGAAGCCACTAATAATGTGGCCGAGTATGAAGCACTTTTGTTAGGGTTACAGACAGCCAGGAGTATGAACATACAGAGCTTAAAGGTCCTGGGAGATTCGGAGCTGGTGGTTAGATAAGTGAAGAATCAGTGCCAAACCAGAAATCCTAGGCTGAGGGCTTATAGGAATGAAGTTTGGGATCTGGTGGAGAATTTTTTCTTGGCATTTAATATTCATTTCATGCCCCAGGAGCAGAATAGGATGGCAGACTCCCTCGCAGTGGCTGCCAATACCTTTTGTTCACCTCAAAACCCTCTTTTAAGATATGAAGTTGAGGTACATTATCGACCATCAATCCCATATAACATCAAACACTGGTAGGTGTTTGAGGATGAAGAACAAGTGAAAAAATTCCTCGAAAAAGTAGGGGAATTCTCCAACATGGAGATTGATGCTTGTGAATAAGAAGAGGCTGAGGATATTTCAGGAAATAAATGGGAAGAAAAGGTGGATGGCCATAAAGTTCTGCAACTAAAAGGCAACGTTATACCCCGAGGACTAGTGCCCTTAGAAATTTTGTTTAATAGGAACGATGTCCCACTGCAGCCGAACAAAGTTGTAGAGAAAATTCAGGTAGAAGACCTTAACCTTGGTACTGATGTTGTCCCCAAAATTGTGAAGTTGTCCAAGAAGGTCCCGGAGGAATATAAAGAGCTCTACTAGAAATTATTTCAGTCTTACAAAGATGTGTTTGCATGGTCTTTTCAAGACCTGAAAACCTTTGATATCGGCATCATGCAACATAAAATCACTTTGAAAGGAGATGCGAAGCCACATAAATAGAAGCTTAGACAGATAAACCCCCTGCCGCTTCCCTCTATTGAGAAAGAAATTAAGAAAATGTTGAAGGCCAAAATCATTGTGCCATTGAGGTATTCTAAGTGGGTAGAAAACCAAGTTCCTGTTCAGAAAATGAATGGAGAAATAAGGCTATGTGTTGATTTCCGAAATTTAAACCAAGCATCCTTAAAGGATAATTATCCACTACCCAAGATGGATCACATCCTGCAAAAAGTTGTAGGAGCTTCTCGGATGTCAATGATGGATGGATTCTCTTGTTACAATCAGGTGGTTTTACAACCAGAAGATCAGAAGAAGACTATCTTTACCACTCCCTGGGGTATGTTTATGTATGCCAGGATGCCTTTTGGGTTGATCAATGCAAGGGCCACTTTTTAAAGGGCCATGGACATTTCCTTTGTTGGGGAGCAAGATAAGTTTGCGGTAGTATACCTGGATGATATCACTGTGTTCTCAAAAGATGATGTAGAGCACATTGAACACTTGCGTAGAAATTTCGAGAAGTGCAGAAGGTATGGTCTCTCTCTCAATCCACAGAAGTCATTGTTTGCATTAGAAGAGGGTAAGCTTTTGGGACATATTGTAACCAAAGATGGGGTAAAATAGATCCTAAGAGAGTAGAAGTTATAAATGGCATTTCTCTTCCCAGAAATAAAAAGGAGGTGTAGGTGTTCCTAGGGCGCATTAACTTTCTGAGGAGGTTTATCCCTAACTATGCTGAGATAGTTAGACATATAACTGACATACTGAAGAAAAATAATGAGGTAAAGTGGTCCCAGGAATCACGAGAGGCCTTTTCCAGGATAAAAAATGCCTTTGTTGAAGCCCCTGTGCTAGCTGGACCAGACTATGCCAAACCTTTCATGATCTTTTCATTTGCATCAACTCACACAGTGGCAGGAGTTTTATTGCAGAAAAATGAAGAAGGATATGAGCAGCCCATTGCTTTTTTCAGTCAGGTGCTCCGTGATGCAGAGCTAAAGTATAACATATTGGAAAAATAGGCATATGCTCTGGTGAAGTCTCTTAAATAATTTCGTATGTATGTCTTACAGTCACACATCGCAGCCTTTGTGCCCACAGCTGCAGTAAAAGACATCCTTATCCAAGGGGATAGTGAAGGAAAAAGAGGGAAGTGGATTGCCAAAATACAAGAATATGAGCTAGACATTCGCCCTACCAAACTGATCAAGGGACAAGGGTTAGCCAAAATCTTGTCTGAATCAAACTGCCAGGCTCTGGGTATAAATCTATCCATGATAGCAAATGAGGATCCTGAGAAGAAAGAAGAGCAATAGGGAGTAGAGATAGCTACTCAAAAGACACATATGAAGTACCTCATCAGCCTGTGGTACAAAGAGATAGTGGAATATCTTCTAACACTCAGTTGCCCTCCTAGCTGTGACAAAGCTAAATACAAAACACTAAGGTTGAGATCACAGAATTTCATTGTTTCCAATGGTCAGTTGTACTGGTGAGATCCTTCAGGTATTCTGCTCCTGTGTCTCACAGAGGATGAGGTAGAGAATATAATGGCTGAATTTCATGAAGGAATCTGTGGGGGTCATTATAATTGGAGGACCACTACTCAAAAAATCCTGAAGGTTGGTTTCTACTGGCCCAAACTCTTTGGAGATGTGTTTGCCTAGGTCAGAGCTTGTGAGAAATGCAAAAGATTTGTTGAAAGACAGAATTTGGCTCCTCTTCCCATGATCCCTGTTCACGTGGACAAACCATTCCAGTAATGGGGAATCGACTTTATCGGTGAAATACATCCCCTGTTGAGTGGTCAGCACAAGTGGATATTAACTGCCACAGATTATTTCACAAAGTGGGTGGAAGCTATACCTACGAGAAATGCAACAGATACTGTGGTGATGAAATTCATGGAAGAAAATATTATATCCAGATTTGGATGCCCTGCCAAGATAGTGACTGACAATGCACAGGCCTTCAAGTCAGCAAAGTTTTTCAGCTTCTGCCAGCAGTATAACATTGAGTTGGGTCACTCCATGGCCTATTACCCATAAGGAAATAGCCTGGCAGAGCCTTCAAATAAAACCTTGGTGAGAGCACTAAAGAAGGCTATCAACGAAAATAAAAAAAATTAGGATTCCCAGTTGAAATTCGCTCTGTGGGCCAACAGGATTACCAACAAGAGAGAAACTGGGAAGTCCCCATATGAATTAGTATATGGGAGGGCAGCAGTATTCCTAGTACAGTTAACCTTACCAGTAGCCCGATTCATGCAAGAAAGTCAAGAAGAACTCGATGATGTGACCAGGAGAATAAATTAGCTGGTGGAGTTAGAAGAAACACGGAACCAGGTAAGTCAAAGGCTAATTGAATATCAAGAGAAGACGAAGGACCTTTTTGATCAGCATGCCAAGGACAGGAAGTTGTAGATTGGGGATTTAGTGCTTAGATGGGATATTCGAAGAGTTGAAAATGGGAAACATGGTAAATTCGACCCACTCTGGTTCGACCATTTTAAAATTGTGGAACAAGGGGGCAATAACACTTTCAGGTTGGAGAATTTACAGGGAGACTTTCTCGATGCCCCTGTAAAAGGTCAGTTCCTAAAACCTTACTTCCATTTCTGATTCAGGTCGAGAGAGCCTGATGTATTATACTGTACATTAGTTTTTTATTTTCATCTTCGTTTGAATGATGTGTGTGTCATGATGAATCATGAAGAGAAAAAAAAAAGTGTTGAAGAGTGGTGTCCACATAGAATATTAACAGGTGGTCTACGAAGTTCTCGACACGCCCAAGGATGAACGTGCCATCCCCAGGTGGAGCCAATGTTGATCATGTTAGCCCTCTATTAATTTTTTGACAAGAAAGCAAGGGGTTAAACTGTCTTTGAGCTTTCAAGGAATGCATTCCCTCTGAAAACACATCATCCTTGAAGCCTCCTTGTCCCTTGCCCTTTGATAAATCCTTACTGTTTTTCCTAGTTTTAAAGCCTCTCTGTTTGTGAAGAAAATGCCCAAAAGGCCTCCCTTTCCATATTTTCTCATTCCCATTAAACCTCTGTTTTCCTCACCATTTTCCCCTTCCCTTAATTCCTCATTAACCCTCTAAATCATATCATCTTCCCCTTTAACCTTATGAACACACTTTGTTTGGTTTAATATCCCTTTTTTCCTCTATAGATTCCTCTTTAGCCTTAAAATCCTCTTTTTCGGCTGAAAAACCCACTTTTTACTTTGTAACAGACCTAGCCCTTCTCGGCCCAGCCCCTTAACCACTTCCCCTCCATGCGACCGGGTGCCAAGACCAGGCGCTAAGCCTGCCGGCGCTTATCGCAATCAAAGGTCTCGCGACGAGCGCATTTCTTTGTTAATCCGGAAATCTCCGATGCGATTGTTTGTTGTTCTATGGAGCGCGGGTGCAATACCCACCGTTGATCTATACAAATCCGATGGCCCAATGCTAATCAATCACACCCATCGCTTCTCCCCTTTGTTACCCCTCCGATCACAGTCTCCGTCGTTGATTCACGTTTTAATCCAACGGTCGAGCGCCAATCGCCGATCTGAAATTCTTAATGCATCCCCCTCTGCCTCCCCCGATCACGATCCTCCAATATGATCGTAGTCGTTGATCTCTCTAGATCCGACAGCCCAGAACTCATCGCCTACCCCCTCATCACTCCAGTCTTCCTCCCCGCCGATTCAATTCCCATCGTCGATCTTGACTCGGATTGGACGATTTGCGCTCAATCATGACGTCGCTCCAATCGCAATCGCAAGTTTCCAAATGCGTCCCCCACTTCCGCCATTCTTTCACAGTTTCCACTGCTCCTCCACCGCTTCCACAGGCCTCCAAAGCATTTCTTCCACCACCCTGGGATTTTATAACAGATTTATTACATTGTGCATGGTTTTACAGAGTGGAAATTTCACTCTGCTGCCATGATCACAGTCACTGTGTTTCGGAAAACAGAGGTGCCACTACAGTAGCAGTAGAGTGTATCAGCAATGAGGATTGAAGGGGTTTAAGCCTGTTATTTAATAATTAATTCTTCAACCCGCATTCAAAAGAAGAAGGCGCAGTGGGAAGACTAAAGAGCACACGAAATGACCATATCTGGGTTTAATATCAGCGAGGTGTCTTTCTCCAGACATTACATCTTCCCATTAAAGCCTCCATGCCTCCTCGAGCCCATAAACAGTTAATTACACTCACAAAAGCTTCTTAATGATTTTCAGAACCAGCAGTTATGGAGTATGGAGGCCCGCGGATTTTCTATCCAGTTCACCAATTCCAGAAGGCAGAGTAGAGAGCTTTACAGCCAGAAAGGACTCCAAAGAAACATCAGAGGTCAGATATCGACCTGACAAAGACCCCTCGGCCATACTATAAAGTAAATACATCAATATAGTGCCATTAAGCAGTAGGGGCGTGGACGCTTCCTCCATGTTGTCTTAATGAATCAATTTAATGTTCATCATCCACTCCTGTGACTGGGTTTTTCTCCTATAAAAATCCCCAAGAACAGATTGTATATGGTTCCAGATTTTCAGAAAAATATGCTGTGAGAGAATTTTGTATGCATTTTTGTGGAACTTTTATATGAATGCAAAGAGCCCGTTGGGTTTTAGTGATGAGGAGTTCTATCTTTAAGGAGGATTCTGGTCTTGGTGCTTTACAGTTCATAAATATTTCTTATGTGTTATAGTTTAGCTGTTCTTTTCATTCACATCCATTTATCTTGTATCATGTTCTGGAATGCGAGTGGCTCACTGGTTTTTGGTATGAATTTATCCTAATTGATACTCATGCTAGAACCTGTCAGGTGCTTTAAATATGGCTCAGCCGTGATATACTGTTTCTTTTTCCACTTCAACCATACTTCTGCTATATTAGCTTCTATGGGATTTTATTTTTAAAATGCTATTGTCATGTATGAATTCTTAATTTTGTAAGCCCTTTACATGTTGATATTTTCTTCTGGATATCATCCCAATGACAATTAGTATTATCTCAATCTTTCATATGTAGTAAACACCTTCTGATTATTCATCACTGTGAGGTATTTTAGAACCCGACCCTCTTTATAGTAAGCTACCTTTGAACTGTCTGATACATTTGTATTAGAGTTTCACACCTTGCCTCTGCAGTATTTCTTTCCCTGTGTCAAGTTTCTGAAATTTTTGGTCCCATTCAAATTAACCTTCCTGCTTATAGGAGATAGCATGAGAAACTTTTTCTAGTAACTTCCCATATTATATCATATGCTCCTTGCTATATAAGATGTCCTAGGCACTGGTATTTCACAATTCAAGGTTGTCTCTAGGGTTGACAACATGAGGCACTATATTTTGCAGATACAATGTTTGGAGATAGTAGAGCACCTTTGGCAAAGGATTAGATCCAGGGGTGTCAGGATATTCTGAGAGCCTTCAAAGACAATCTGTAGATGGCACAGAATCGACAAAATTTATATGTAGATCGTCAAAGGATAGAGAGGATTTTCGAAGTAGGAGATGTGGTTTATCTCCGGCTTCAGTCATACAGGCAGTCTACTTTGAAGCAGAAGGGGGCAGAAAAATTAAAGCCACGATTTTATGGGCCCTATCGAGGTGTCCGGAAAATAGGAGAAGTGGCATATGAGCTAGATCTTCCCGCAGAGAGAAGAATTCATAACATCTTTCATGTCTCCTGTTTGAAGAAAGCATTAGGATCAAACATAAAATCATCACCAAAATTACCGCCATTAGATGAAGAGGGCCATCTTCAACTGGTTCCTGAGGAGGTGTTGGAGGTTCAAGAAAGGAAGCTTCGAAGCAGAATCATCCACGAATATTTGGTACGATGGAAATATCTGCCCGTCGAGGATGCCACTTGGGAAGGAGAACACATATTGCAACATCCAACATTGAAATTGCTTGACGGCAAGCAATTTTGGGCATGGGGAACTGTAATATCCCCAACCATTTAACCAGTTGGACCAAATCAAAATAGTAGAAGACTAATAAATAAAGTAGTGAATAAGCGGCATTGGCCCATGGTTTTCCCTTTTTGGTTGTTTTGACCCCAGTTATTTGCCCATGGTTTTTCCTTTTGGTTGTTTTGACCCCAGGTATTTTCCCATGGTTTTTCTAAGTAGCCCGTCTATAAAAAGAGGAGGAGGAATGAGAGCAACTCATGGAAAAACAAATTGGGATCTTTCTTTGTGATATTTTTGAGGGCTCGGGCAATTTTTCAAGAGAGGATTTCAAGTGAGATCCTCAGGCTTCCTTCGGTGGGATTTGATCTCACTCTAGTAAGAAAACCCAACTTTGGTGGTTTCTCTGATCACCCTAGCTGGTCTAGTTTATTTTATTTCTTCACTAAAGAGAGAATTGTGAATCATTTATCTACTAGATCGAAGATACAGATCTGAGGTTCTCTTTGCAGGGTTTTCTGGACGCATCTACGAGAAGGAGATTTGGCCTTGTATGCGGATGGTGAAAGCAATTTTTGAATTGGGATTGGTTGGGTGAGTGATCGTTGCATCCTATCTCAGCTCACGATTCCATGTAATTTTCAGCTCACGATTGCAACGTAATTTTCTATGTTAATATCATGCCAAGCTCACGATTATACTTTACCGTGTGATTGCCCACTCTTCATGCATGGTCAAACTGCCTTGGGCTGAATAGTAATAAAGTATTCTCTTGAAGTCCATTTATGTGTATTTAAATGGAGATTCATAACACATCGTATGCACCTTTATGCTTATGGAGTTTATGGATATTTTAATCATGCACCTTTATGGATTTTATGGATATGGGTATTATAATAAATGTTATGCTCATATTATTTTATAGCATTCTTTCCATATATTAAGAAGTATGTTACTCTAGTTTTCCATTTCATCAAGCATCATTACAAAAGGGTGTCATTTCTTTACTGAAGCATATTACAGTCTGCGATCTCAAATTCTAGATGTACCTCTTCTTCATTTTGCAAAGTTGAATCATCTCTGCTCAAAGGTGATTTCTCTATCATGGTTTCAGCCTGACTTGATTCTTCACTTACAACCTCCTTAGATAGTATTTTTTCCTCAGACCAGTTTTAGGCTTTGATATAGGCATCTCTTTTTCTGGTTTAGAAGAAACACCCAACTTTTTACCTTTCTTGTCTGACTTTGATATATCTTCTTTAGAGTAAGATTTTATTACTGATGAACTTCTTGATGATTCAACTCCCTGTGGACTAGAGGATGATGAAGGAGTGCTTTGACACTTTGACTAGCTTGAGACAGGTGGGAGGGAAGCTACTTCCAAAAAAAAATTCATGACATGTTGATTTGTGCTTGCTTGTGGAGAACAATCATCTTCTCTAGGGAATGATGAAAGAGGCTAGCTTGATGATATTTACCTTTATACTACACCTTTTATTCCATCTTCACCAAGCTTTTGAAAATATAGTTAGGTAGGTTTAGAGGCTTTTTAGAAGTGAAGTGCATTAGTAACCTCATGTGATATTGGTAAAGCCTGATAAACTTGCCTTCACAAGTGAAGTACTTCTAGATTGTATTCATTAAAGGGTTGTACTTATCTAACAACTTCCTTCTAGGGAATATGTGAGAAGGATAATCCTTGAACTGTGGCTTCAAAAACATTTTTTAGTGCTCTAGATCCAAGTCCATTCCCTTAAACCAGATTTATCCTTGATTACGGATGGTTGTTTCTTAAGTTATGATCTCTTTTAATACTGGATAACCGATCCCTACTATAGTGGCCTGATATTTCTTGAAGTTAATGGTAAAAATGCTAGTTAAATCATGATGATATCCCAACTCTTTCATTTTTTAACAAAACCCAAAGCAACCTCCTTGCTCAAATGACTTTATGATGAAATCTGATGTGTTAATCCCTTGCATATGAGTTGGCTCAACCTCCCTTATATCTCTTCATTTCACTGGCCTTTACCATGTTTTCTAGCTTCACTTTAATATGAATCCTTATTTCAAACAAAGAAGGGAATGGGGTCAAATCAACAAAAAAAAGTGAAAAGCACAACAACTTGGGGGAAGGGAATGAGGGGAAAGGGAGGTAGGAAAAATTCTGAGAAAAATATTGGGGGTAGCGATAGATTTTAGGAAGATCATGAAAGTTTATTTTCTCAAAACAAGTGAGAAAAAAGGGGTAAAAAGGGCGAAATATACGCTTAGGGAAAAAACACAGCAGAAAGCTAGGTTTTTAGGGAAAATGGTGAAATGAGAGAAATTTAGTGAGGGGAATGGTGGGGAATGTTTAATGAGGGTAATGATGGATATATGAACTTATAAACAAGGAGATTCCCTTTCGAAATAATTTATAGATTATGAAAGGAAAAACACAACAAAAACGCAGCAAACACCCTAGGAATGGATTTTTCAATTGATTTCTGAGGAAAGAAACTGCAAAGAGGGTTTATGAAGCTTGATTTACCTGTTTAAAGAACCTCGGAAGCACTTGAAATGAACCAAATCTGTTCTTCCTCCTTTTTATCTCTCCAAGTGAAAAATGCAACACCTTTCTCCACAAACCCAACAAGTAAATGGAAAAGGGTAGTAGTGGAAAATTTTGAGTTTCTCATGAGTATGCAAATTTCAAAGAGGTAAAAGCGAGCTCTGGAGATTTTAGGATGGATACTATGATATTTTGAAGTATCTTGATTCTCATTTATAGCAATAAAATCGATTTTTGACTCATAGTGAAATGATGACATAATGTGTACTTTGAAACAGTGGCTGATGATGTAATTGGAACTGGCAGCAATATTCTTCAATAGGAAGTGTTAGATCTCCATGTGATATAGATTTACTTTGATTCTCTTTGAAACACTTTATTTTCCTAATTGTTAAATTCCATAATGAAGCTTTTTGATGGCCATAATGGATGACAAGACTCCCTTATTCAAAATCATGACTGAGATAATGATGAGCATCATATGCATATTCTTGACCATAACTTATAAATTTAACTCTCAAAGTATGAATTCTTATGATTCTATGACCAGTATGATGACCAACTAACTCATTTGATGACGTCATAGGAAATGATGACAATAACCATAATGGTTTTTTATGACCTTGAATAAGTGCATGGAGTAGAAATGACACCTAGACAATGACTTGGAACCATTTGAAAATAAAGAGACATGTCAAATTTTATTTGAAAATATAATAATTTAACCTAAGACTCTCACAACAATGAAACGAGTAAATTTGATCACTATGACTATAGGACTCTAATATTGGCTCCAATGGGGGTGGAAGCTCCTTTAGGAGGTGTCGAGAACACCTTATCCCAGGTATCCTTATTCATTAGGAAATGGAGTCACATAAAAAAAACTCGAAACTCAAACGACTAACTAACTAAACTGAGAAAAAAAAACTGACTTGACTTGACTCAAAAAATGACTTGAATTTTTAAATTTAAAAATAAAATAGAAGTTGATCAGAGAATCCATATGGCCTTCTCTTTGGGATTCAAACTTATTTGATAGATCCTTCACTCTTTGGAAGAAAATAAAATGTTATTTACAATGGAAATGAAACCTTTTCTTCAAGATCAAGTAAAATAGTGTTTGATGAGTCTACCATTCATCATTCCTCCTGGAAGTGCTTTCCCATCAAGATATTCTAATAAGTAAGCATTATTCCCTCTGAATGCTAAAATATTGTAGGGTCCTTTCCATAGTTTGTTGAACTTACCATGTTTTACTTTATCCTCATTTCGGGCATCCCATTGGATAACAACATATCCCAAGTTGAAATCATCGGCCTTAGTTTTATTATCATATATTTTCTTAATCTTCTCCTGCAGCTTTGAGGTATTATTGAAAACTTATTCCCTGGACTACTGCAAGTGGATCATTTGATTAATTCTTCGTTGAATTTCATTTACCTCACTATCAATCTCTTGTAGGATTTTCATCACAGAAACTGCTAGGGAAGTTGGAAATGTTGTATCTACACCATAGACTAGCTGAAAGGGTGACATGCCGATAGATTTCTTTGGGCTAACACTATCTGCCCATAGAGCATCAATTAAATTTTTATACCAATTTCTTTTGTTCTCTTGCAACAACTATTTGATTATGTTCACTAGTGACTTGTTCGATGACTCTTCCAACCGATTACCTTGAGGGCAATATGTTGTCGAATTCCCAAGTCTTATGTGATATTTATCACAAAATTCTATCATTTTATTTTTATTTTAAGGCTATTGCATTGTTAGTAATCATTTTCTGCGGGCAGCCAGCCAAAACAGGACAGAATATTACTCTCCATAAATTGGATAATTACTGTTTTTGTAGCTTGTCTCATGGGAATGGCCTCAATCCACTTTGTAAAATAGTCAGTGGCAGTGAGTATCCACTTATGTTGAGCTGTGGACAGAGGATGAATATCACCGATGAATTCAAGCCCCCACTGCTGGAAGGGTGCTTGAACTGCAATTGGTTGCAAGGGCAGTGGTAACAATTTTCTCTTTCCTTGGAAAAATTTGAACTGACGAAAACTCATGAATGTTTTGTATACATTAGAAAACAATATCAGCCATTAGAAGCCAACCCTAAATATATTATTTGTTGTAGTTTTCCAAAAAAAATGACCACCACTATCGCCTTTATTGAAATCATTCGTCGCTTCCTTAGCTTCACTTTCTACCAAACAGTTTAATAAAACCCCTCTTGGATCTTTCCAATATAAATAATTATTAAGAATAGAATACTTAAGAGCCTTCAATTTCAGAAATATACCTTTACTCTTGGACAAACCCAATGGAGGATTTAAATGTTGCAGCACATGAACTATATATGAATACAATGGTGATGAAATTAAAGTTTTAGATACCTTGGGGAATGAATCATCCACCTACTCCTCGGAAAGTGTAGCCATGAAGTTGATGTCTAAGGCATGTAAGTTAGAGTCTACCATGAGCTTAGCTAAGCCATGTCCTTCGACCAGTTTGTAGGTCTGATTTCTAAATCATATTCCAACATAACATCTATCCACTTTACCATGTCTGCCTTTAGGATCATTCTGTGTTAACACATCCTTGACAGTGGCATTCACAACATAGACAAGGACATGGGAATGAAGGACATAAACTCTGAAGTATTTCAAAGCTTTAGCTAGTGCCAATGTCTGATTCTCAATGATATTATATTTCAGATCCAAATCCATTATTTTCCTACTAAAGAAGGAAATCAAATGCTCTGTTTTCTAATATTTCTTTGGCATGAGGACAACAGGTAATGTATGTTCATAGTAAAAGGAAAAGATGATAAAGTCTAGTGTATAATTCAGGTTGATAAGGATAGGAGCATGGGAAAATGAAAACTTGACTTGATTAAATGATTTTCTTTCCTCATTGGACCATTTAACCTCGATGCTTTTCTTTAACATATTAGTGATTTCCCTTAAGTGTTCATTAAGGTTAGGATAAAAAATTCTCAAGAAATTGATCTTACCATTGAATGATTGAATTTCATTTTTATTCCTCGGAAAATCTATATTATGATTTTCCTCAATCCTTGAAGGATCTATTCAGATTCCATATTTAGATATAATATGATTGAGCAATTTCCCCTCTTCCATAGAAAATATTTTTTTCTTTGGATTCGGTGTTATGCCAAATTTTCTGCACCTTTGGAAAACTGTCTTTAAGTGTTGCAAGTGTTATTCATCCATATTTGAAAAAAAAATTATGTCCTTAAGGTCAATGACCAAAACAAAATCCTTCCCCTGGGTTCTTCAACCCAAAGGGCAACTTAGCATACATAAAACTACCCCAAGGTGTCATGAAGGTTGTCTTTTCTTGGCTATCCGGATGAACCAAGATCTAATTATATCCGGAATATACATCTATTAATGAAATCCTGGAAGAACCAACCACTCTTTGTAAGATATGATCCATCTTTGGAAGTGGATAGTTTTCCTTCAATGACTCTTTATTTAAATTGTGAAAATCAATACATAAGCAGATCTCACCTATCTTCTTTCTTACCGGTACTAAATTTGACATACACTTTTAGAAACAAAGAGGGACAAAAATACCATCATTTTACAACCTATTTACTTCCTTTTCAATGCAGGGAAGCAAATTTGGATTCATCCTTCTGATTTTCTGATGGAAAGGCTTTTTATCAAGTTCTATGGGAATGGTATGCTCAATTATGCTCTTATCATGCACCTTTAGATCAGTATATTCCCATGCAAAACATCAGCAAATTCAGTCATAATTGTTCCATATTTAAATTTCATCTCTTGATCTGGATTTATGCAGGAACGCAACAGAATAAACACATACCCATAAATATAGAGATGCAGCGGAAATAACACTTCATTTCGTTAATATCAGAGAACTGAACTTTGCTTACAGACAGAATGAAAATAAAACTAGCTAGGGCGTTGGTAGCTATCTCTGAGGAGATATGTGGCGGCTACAGGCCTCTGAATTGAGTTACAATGAGGCTCGAGGGCCTATTTATTATTGAGAAACAATGGAGAACCCTAAACATCCAAAAACCTAACCCTAGGAGATGAAGCGCCAAAACTATGGGCCCCGTTTGGTTAAATTGGTGTTTCAACTTCCAAGGGACGTAACTTTGGCTTACTATCTCCGTTTAACGTACATGATACATCATTAGAAAGATCTATCCAAGGAACGGAATGATATTCGTGGGAAGGTGCGATGCCCAAAAAACGTCGTTTAGGGCCTCAAAACGGCTCCGGAAGTTCAGGACCTGAAAAACTGCTAAAAATAGTAAGTTGTGCCGAAACTGAAAAAATGAAAGAGACAATGGTGGGGCCCCAAGTGGAATAGGTGGGTGGCCACCAATATCCACCTGGATCATTCCTCCCCCTTTAGGAAGCAATGGTCCCCATTGCGTTGATTTCCTCCATGAGATGAGGAAACTTCTGCTGAACTTGGTCCCTGGTGAACCACTTGCCTTGGTGCAGGATTTGGCTAGCTTTGACAACCCGATACAGTTGGATATTATGTTGGCGAGTGCTCTTTATTTTCATGTCCATGATACAATCTATGGAGGCCTGTTCCATGCAGTCTGGGTATAACTCTGTTGATGTGAGTTGTTCTGCAATGTCTGAGGTGTCCAATAGAGGTGGGAAGTAAGGAAGAAGGTGATCCGCATTGAAGACTGGGTGCAGACCAAGGAATGGTGGAATACTGAGCTCGAAGGAATTGTTCCCTATAGCCTTGGTAATGGTGTACGGCTCGTATCGGAGCGGGCAAAGCTTGCGGTGGGGTCCAGTGAGGCGCTCCTTCTGCAAATGTATCCATACTTTGTCGCCCACCTAGAAGTTATGTGGCACCCGGTGTTGAACATGGCGTTGCTTGTACTTGGCATTGGCTCGGTCCAATATATCATGAACCTGTTGGCAGATGTGTTGAATGCGCTCGATGAAGTTACTTGCTTTGTCAACTTCAGACTGGACATGAGCTTAATCGGCCTGAGCAGCTGTAAATGGTATGGCTACGTCAATAGGACATAGTGGCTGGAATCCCAAGCCCACCTGAAAGGGGCTATGGCCGATTGAACTGTAGAGAGACCGATTATAACTATGTTGTACATATGGAAGGCTCTCATCCCATGTGCATGGATGCTTTGAATTGTACA
Source organism: Pinus albicaulis (assembly GCA_034641835.2). Lineage (NCBI taxonomy): Eukaryota > Viridiplantae > Streptophyta > Pinopsida > Pinales > Pinaceae > Pinus > Pinus albicaulis. The sequence goes on along the minus strand of CM076571.1, from coordinate 375,140,439 downwards.
TGCGCAGAATGTGTACAATCATTTTGTTGACGACCTCTGTCTGGCCATCTGTTTGGGGATGGAAAGTTGTGGACTTGGTGATCTTGGTATCCAACATTGACCAGAGGTTGGACCAAAATGTGCTGAGGAACCTTCCATCCTGATCTGATATAATAGACTATGGGATCCCAAAGTGCACCCACACTCGTTCAAAGAAGAGTTTAGCAGTGGCTTCTGCTGTGATATTCTTCTTGCAGGCTGCCATGATGGCCATCTTCGAGAATCTGTCGACGACCATGGAAACACAGTCATTTCCCTGCTTAGTAGAAGGCAGAAGCCCGGACATGTAATCCATGGAGATGGATTCCCAGAAGGTCGACTTTGCTGTAGGCAGGTAGCAGCATATAGGCTCTCGCTTCGATGGCCTGGCTTGGCACGGCACAAGCAAGGTGATCCGATGCTTCTCGCACATCCTTTTCGAAGGTTCGGCCAATAGAAATACTTCCGTATCGTTTACTTTTTTCTCGACCCAAATTCCCGCGACTCGACTGTAGTGTGCTTCCCATATCATCTTGGCACACTCGCTTGAAGGAACACATAGGTGTCCCAGGTGACATAAAAGTGCATCTTGGAGGTGAAAATTTGGAACTTGCGTACCCCCCAAGAGTTCCTTGTAGGTGTGGCCAAATTCTGGGTCACTCTCATAGAGAAGTGACTAATCAGAAGTCTCGTGCCCACAAGAGTTGAGCACTGTGGTGAGTGCCACGATCGGTGGTCGGCTGAGGTACTCTGCAACATTATTGGTGCTACCCTTCTTGTACTTGATGTTCAAATGAAATTGTTGCAGATATGTGGACCACTTCTGATGGCGATCATTTTTCAACTTCCCTTGTGTCTGTATGAACTGCAGGGGCCGGTGGTCTGTGTGGATGATTGTTTCCTTCCCCAAAATGTAATGCTTCCATTGTCGACAAGCTTGCATAATGGAATACATTTCTTTGTCATAAGTGGGATACTTCTGAATTGTGTCAGAAAATGTCTCACTGTGATATGCTACTGGATGTCCCTGTTGAGTAAGAACTACCCCAATAGCATAGTCAGAGGCATCTATCTCGATCTCAAATGGCTATTGTAAGTCTGGTAAAGTGAGCACTAGGGCAGAACAGAAGCGATTTTTCAATTCTCTGAATGCCTTCTGTTGAGGTTTCGACCAAAAGAATTTTTCTCTCGCTCCTCCCTTGGTGACTTGACTCAAGGGCCAATTGATATGAGAGAATCCCAACACGAACCTCTAGTAGAAATTAGCAAGACCCAGAAAGCTGCGAAGCTCTATTATAGTATTTGGGGCTGGGCAATCCTGAATGACTTGGATCTTGGCTGGATCCACATGCACCCCCCTTTCATCAATAATGTATCCCAGATATTGAACCTGGGTCATGCCAAAAGTGCACTTCTCCAGATTGGCACACAACTTGTGTTGTCGCAGTGTTTGGAGGACTTGTCGGATGTGGTGAAGGTGCTCTTCCCAAGTCTGGCTGAAGATCATAATGCCATCCAAGTACACCACTACAAATGAGTTGGTGAATGGCTGCAAGATGTCATCCATCATCCTCATGAAGGTTGCGAGAGCATTCTTCAACCTGAAAGGCATGACCAGCCATTCGAAAAGGCCTTCCTTGGCTTCTAAGGCAGTCTTCCACACATCGAAGGGTTTAATCGGTACCTAGTGATACCCCGACTTCAAGTCAATATTGCTGAAATATTTTGCACCTTTGAGTTCGTCCAGAAGGTCATCAATCTGTGGAATCAGGTACCTATTCCGGACAGTGATCTTATTCAGCACCCGATAGTCAATACAGAGTCTCCACGTCCCATCCTTCTTCTGTACGAACACGATCGGGCTCCCACAAGGCGATGAACTTGGTCGGATGTGACCCTTCTACAGCAGCTCCTAAATCTGCCTCTTGATTTCATCGTTCTCCAAAAAAGAGCACCGATAGATTAGTTGATTGGGTAGCGGTGCACCTGGGGTCAGATCAATTGGGTGCTTGACCTGACAGTGCAGAGGAACCCCTGTGGGTGAGGTGAAAATGTCTCCGTACTCCTCCACAACCTTATCTATTTGTTGTTGTCATGCAGAGGATCCTTGCCTGGAGGTCGTGGCCATAGTCTCCTTCTTTCCTTGGGGGCAGATCATCAGGAAAACGAATTTCCTGGTTTGGGAAATGACCTACTCTATTTTTTTATGGCAAGAACGAAAGAGATAAAGACATGTGTACTCGGTATCCCGTACAACTTATTTCCAAAGAAGGATAATGAAGACGTAGTGTCAGCACTATACATAACATGCGACGCTTCCACAAGTATGGTTGTCCTAATAATACATCAGAAACATCAATAGGAGCAACGTCACATAATACCTCATCCATGAAGGGCTTGATGCTATAGGGAAGGCGACACTGTTGGCTGACGCGGAGATCTCGTCCTTGGTGAAGCCACCCGATGGTGTATGGATGTGGGTGAGATGTGGTCAGCAAGCCCAACCGCTTCATGGTGTCTGCCGAAATGAGTTTCTTTTCGCTCCCATTGTCGAAAATGAACTGTACTGGGGAGCCCTTTACACACATCTAGGAGTGGAAGAGACGTTCCACCTCCTCCGGATCTTCTGGTTCCTCCTTCAGGATATTTGTAGTGGCAACAATGGCATTAGGCTCTACATCAATAATCTCTTTCCCTTTTTCATTCCCTTTGTCAGGTTTTTATTGAGATTCGGAGCATGCATCTGACTCAGAAGCCCGCATCTCGGCCACCAGCGACTGCTTGGCCTGACACTCACTTGTGTTGTGAGTGGAGCTCTTATGGAACTCACACCACTTTCCTGTGTCCTTATTTGGCTTTGCGGTGTTGTTCTTTTCGTGGCCGGCTGTATTGTCTCTGAGTCGCCATGCCTTTGGCTTTCTCTTTATTCGCGGTTTAGAGAATGAATTCTTGATTTTGACCTCGCGTATCCAAAGTCTCGCTTCTTCTCGTTTTAATTTCTACCAATCTTGCGCATTGTCGTACTCGTTGCCGAGCCTCAAATTGTGCTTTCCTTCACCTCATTTTTACCTCATTTTCCCTTGTCCATTTCTATCTTAGACCCAATTGATCAATAAATATAGTTAAAATTACTTCTAGAATGATTTACATGACCGACTTGTTGAATTTTGTGATTTTTGCCATTGTTAAGCATTTTGACCGGAACTAGCTGCAGAATGCAGACATTCCGTAGCTAACCGGCGATTCTGCAGCTGCCTTCATGTTTGAGTATGTTCCAGGTGGCCTCTTGAGAAAAACCGCATATGGGCATAATCCGCGTCATGTCTACATGGTTCGTTGCTCATCATGGAGGAAGAAATGAATTCCGGGTATGGTTTTGAATGTGGGGAACACATTTATGAAGGAAAACTTCTATTAGGACTGTCTCAGTCCAGATGTCTTTTCTCCTTCATGTAGCCACTTCAAAGAGTCCTAACGTGATTCGGATAAGGAAAGACATTGTTCCTAAATTGTTGTAATTATTGTTACGTGCATTTGCTTTATAAACTCTTGGGAGACCGAGAGCTATGTTGGAGATTTTATGTTAGATTTGCTGCTAGATTTTGTTTAAACTCTGTGTTACATTCCTGAAAACGCAGAGTGTTATGTTCAAACTATTTCATCGTTAATGGAGCAGACAAAGTTATTTTGAAGGCGTGATTTAATTTGGAGTTGAATGCCGTCAAGTGGTAGAGGGCCCCTGCCTCTTGCACGGATTTCTTTTGCGTAAATTAGATAAGTTTTCCTAGCTGTCTTTACGTTTTGCATTTGAATTTGTAGTTGTTTTGTTTTAGCTACTGTAGTCGTATTCATTCTAGCTCTTCCACAAGAAGACACTCTTCCAACAGATTATAATGACGAATGTTGCATGACTATGGTATTGTAGGATTAGGAGTTGAATTTATAGTTGTTTTAACTAGTTACTGTAGCTATATTCATTCTAGCTCTTCCAAAAGAAGACATTCTTCCAATAGATTATAATGATGAATGATGAATAGCTATGGTACTGTAGGATTTAGTTATAGTTTTTACTATTCACTATCACAGTTACACTTGTTCTCATCACTCTTCCACAAGAAGAAACTCTTCCAAGACATCCTTAAGAAGTTCAAGACATGACCGTGATAATGAATGATTTAGTTGTGTGTTTGTACTAAGTATCATCTCTGATCTTGCTCTTAAACGCTTGCCCAAGACATCATAATGACGAGTAGGGTATGGATGTGATAACTTAGTTTTTCATTTGTTTTCAGTTCATTTGCTTTCAATTGCATACAAGTACACAGTCATAATTGTTCTACCTCTTCCAAAAGAAGGAACTCTTCCAAAATATCATTAATGATGAACAAACAGATTGTGTAACTTCATAGAATAATGCATGTTAGTATAGTTAGAATGCTCCGGAGTTTCATTGCATTTAATTCATGTTCAGTTACTTTGTTTCAAGTTTGATGATGACTTATAGTTCAGCATTGTTCTAGTTTAGTGGCATCTTAGGTTCATTCTTAGATTAACTCATTACACTTGCATCTCATATTCAAATTGTCATCCATTGCACAATAAATTACTTTAGTTGTTAGGATTAACAAGACAGCCTTTATTATTCACAAACATCTTCTTGTTCTAAAAACTACAAATGATCTATAGCCATAGGAACAGAAGACAATATCACTATAAGGTCTGAAATCTCTCTGTAATTTCCTCATCATTTCATAAACAGAGCTCTTCCTCAAAAGAACTACTTTGAACAAGAAACCAATAACTCTTTGAGTATAGGTTCTGTGACATTCAATTAAATTGCAGAATAAAACTAGGAATTAGTCATAGAATAGAAGAGCTTAGGACAGAATATTGCATCATTGTAAGTTAGTTGTTTCACTGTCTATGTAGAGAATTTGCATACTTAGTGATCATTTCTCAAGTTTAGTTTGTGTCATTTTCCTAAAAGTCATTATCAAGCTTTGCTTTTATTTAGTCATAGTTTAGATTCTGCTTCAGTGTTTCCAATTGCATTTGCCATTCCATACATTAGGCTTAACTCTGTTTTTGACCACCAACTCCTTTCCATTAATTTTCTAGACATTTCCACTATGAACATAAAAATCACCAAAAGACCAAAAACATCATAAATCATCACAAAAGACCAAAAACATCACAAAACACTACACACAACGCATTAGGAAACAAACACCTAGGTACATATGGTACACTTCACTTCAGCAGTTTACAAATCCTGGTTGACAATTAAATGAGCTCAGTTTAGGAGACTAGACTGAGACCCAACATTTTGGCGCCGTTGCCGGGGAAGTGAAAACTAGGTAACCTTTGTTTCTTAGCATCCAAAAAACAATTTTATGCGTAGGGAGAGAGATTCAAGGGGAAGATTTATAAGCAGCAGAGGCAGAAGTTTGATTTCTAGAACACCACTTGTTTCATCTAGATCTAGAACTAGTACACCTTCAACTCAAACCCATCTTCCATCCTTTACTGATCCTGGACTTCTAGAAGATCTAAGGTCACCTATTCCATTAGAGAAACCTTCCACTTCATCCATTGAACCTGCCATAGAAGAAGATCTAAAGACTCCTGTTAGGGACACAAATCTTTCTACTTCTACAGGAGAGTCAACCATGGCAGAAGAAGGAGGAGGAGGAGTTGTTAATGGAGAACACACATTATTTGGAGGAGGTAGAGGTAGAGGTAGAGGAGAAGGAGGAAGAGGAGAAGGAGGTAGAGGAGCAAATGGAGGAAGAGGTAGAATAGGAAGCTCTTTTGGGTTCCCTATACTTGATGAAGAAACCAATACAACCATGAAAAACATTTCACCTTCTGTCCTTCCGAACTTCTATGGACTTAAAACTGAGGATCCTGAAACTTTCTTATTCGAATTTGAAGTGTTGTGTAGGACTTATGACTACTTACAAGATGCTCAAAAACTGAAATTATTTCCTTCAACTTTGAAGGGAGCAGCATTGAAGTGGTTTATGAGTTTAAAAAGTAGTTCTATTAGAACATGGGAAGACATGAAACAAGCATTTCTAGAGAGATACTTGGATTATTGTATGCCAGTTAATCATAAGGAAGAAGTGTTCAAGATGTTAAAAAAAGAAGATGAAAACTTAGAAGATTTGTTGGAAATATTTAAATACAACATAAAAAGGGCACAAATGGAAAACCTAGATCAAGACACTTTAAAAGCTCTTTTGTTGAAAACAATTAGGGATGAATGGTTGGATATCCTTAACGTGATGGGAAAAGGGGATATATCACAACTCACATTACCTGAAATATCTGAGTTATGTATCAACCTTTCCAGAGGGAAATCCAAAACTGTCAAAGGTCCAAGAGATCCTGCTCTTGCAAGGGCAAGTAAATATGCTTCTGGGACAGTAAGTAGATCAGAAATAGGACACATGCTTGATGATTTTAAATCTGACATTTTAGGGAGTCTTAGTGAACAAATAGACACCCTCAAGATACAAAACAAGCAAAAGGCTGAATCTGATGCCTTGGCAATCTTTTGTCCCAAATGTAGGAAGAAACATGCCTTGAGAGAGTGTCCTCTAGATGTAAAAGTTGTAGAAACCTGTGTTATTTGTTCTGAAAAGCATGAGACCAAGAATTGTCCTTCTCTTCCTGGTCTCAAGGCTGTTTTTCAGGAAGAAATTCCTACAGATTCCACAGAGTCTCTTAATTTTGTATCTAGAAGACCTTGGCAGGGATCTCAGACACAAGGATTCCATGATCAAATGTATAATCAACCTCTACCTTGGAATTCTTGGCAGCAACCTTGGCCCCAATTTCAAAATCAATCACAATCTTGGGCACAAGGAACACAAGGTCCCTATGGAAGATACTCTCCATATTATCAGTATCCACCATCCTATCCACCATATCCACATTTTTATCCTCAAAATTCCCAACAAAATTTTCCTCAAAATCTTCAACAAAATTTTCAACAAAATCCTCAACAACATCATCAGAACCAACCACATAAAAATCAACCACTTCCATTACCATTCCCTCAAAAATCCAATCAATTGCCAGCTCATCCCATACCAAACCCCAATAATAAGAACCCTCAGAATACATATATGATAGAAGGACAACAATTTCCAACTTATTTAATTACTCCTCTAGACCTTAGTGATGTTCAACTTAGGTCTGGAAGGATACTTGAGAAGAGGAAACCTACTGTGATCATACAAGAACAAGATAATTCTGAGGAAGACTCCCTACGGGTTAATAAAAGTCTTGAGGAAGATACATCCTTTCAAGACCAAAACATTGAAAAACTAAAACAAAAAGATCCAATAAATTCAACTCCAGTATTAGAGCAACCATCCACATCTACTTCTATACCTCCCTTTCCGGAAAGACTACAAATTGATAAAGGTGTAGAAAAACAAATAATGGTGCCTAATTATGATTTCTTGGATGAATTGAGAAATGTTTGCATTAAAATTCCATTATTGCAAGCCATCGAGGAAATCCCAATTTTAGCCAAAACAATAAAGGAGTTGAGTATGAAGACAACAAGAAAAAGAATAAGAGAAACCAAGAAAATTCAACTGGTAGGACAAATAGCAGACATTATGATGGGCAAGATTACTATTCCAAAGTATCTTGACCCAGGAAATCCAGTTGTCAAAATTCACATCAATGGAATTGAAATTCAAAACACACTCATTGATTTAGGAGCAGCAATAAATATCATGAGTAGACAAATCATGGACAAACTGAAACTTCCTAATCTTCTCTTTACACCCACACTATTACAATTAGCGGATAGATCTGTGATCAAACCAGATGGGGTAATAGAAGACATTCCAGTGTCCCTAGATTCTTGGGAATACCCTATGGATTTCATGATCCTAACTCCTAAGAATAATCTAGGAGGCCATCCTGTTATATTAGGAAGACCTTGGTTGGCTACAGCTGATGATTTTATTAGTTGTAGGTCCGGTGATATGTATATTTCTGATGGTAGTTCAACTAAGAAATTCACTTTATATCCTCTAGCTAGGACAATTACAGATCTAGATGACACTCAATGGATAGAGGATGAAGAATATTTACAACCACTCTTCACAATTTCAGAAATTAGTGAAGATAATCAAATTATGAATACTCTAGAAAACTTTGAATCTTCTCCAGAACACAAACAAGAATCATTTCAAGAGAGATCCAATATTGAATTCTTGTCATCTAGGCAGATGTCTCTTCATTCTATGGACAAATTTGGCAGCTCTACAAGTGAAATTTTTCAGGCAAAACCTTGAACATAAACAGAAACCTAGAAAAATCTCAACAAGAAGAGTTAGTCAAAGTATTACAGAGACATTCTTCTGCATATGCATGGGAATACACTGACATGAAAGGGATAAGTCCCAAGACTTGTACTCATCACATCTATATAGAGGCAAATTGCAAACCAATCAGACAACCTCAAAGACGGATGAATCCAAATCTTAGGAAAATTGTCAAGGAAGAATTACAAAAATTGTTAAATGTTAACTTCATCTATCCTATTTCAGATAGTCAGTGGGTTTCCCCTTTAGTAATTGTACCTAAGAAAAATGGAAAATGGAGGGTGTGTGTTGACTACCGAGAGCTGAATAAAGCTACTCTTAAAGACCATTTTCCCTTACCTTTCATAGATCAAGTATTAGATACATTAGCTGGCAAAAAGTACTTTTCATTCTTAGATGGGTTTAGTGGTTACAATCAAATCCAAGTAGCACTTGAAGACCAAGATAAAACCACATTTACTTATCCTTGGGGTACCTATGCCTACCGAGTATTGCCATTTGGATTGTGCAATGCACCTGCAACATTCCAAAGGGCAGTATTAGGAATTTTTTCTGATCTGATACATGACTGTGTAGAGGTGTACATGGATGATTTTACAGTTTATGGGGATACATTTGAAGAGGCTTTAGAAAACTTGGAAAAGGTCTTAAAAAGATGTCAAGAAGCAAACCTTTCTCTTAGTCATGAAAAATGTTTTATGATGTTCACTGAAGGTATTGTTTTAGGGCACCACATTTCAGGGGATGGGATTAGAGTTGATGAGGTGAAAGTTGAAGTTATTTCTAACCTATCCATTCCAAGTTGTCAAAGAGATGTTAGAAGTTTTCTAGGATTTACAGGGTATTATCGGAGATTTATAGAAAACTTCACCAAAATAGCATCTCCACTCTTCAAATTACTTACCAAAGATTGTGAATTTAAGTGGACTTTTGATTGCCAGTTAGCTTTTGAAACCCTAAAAACCAAAATTTCTGAAGCACCTATATTAAGGGGACCTAACTGGAAGTTACCTTTTCATATCTCGACAGATGCTTCTGATACAACTCTAGGAGCAGTATTGGGACAGAAAGATTTGATTCCCTATGCCATCTATTATATCAGTAAAAATTTGACTCCTGCAGAGTTAAACTATACTGTAACTGAAAAAGAGTTTTTAGCTGTTGTTCATGCCATTAACAAGTTTAGACACTATATAACAGGATATGAAACTTTTATTCACACTGATCATTCTGCCATTAGATACTTAATGAATAAATAAATCACTAATGGCAGAGTTATAAGATGGTTGTTATTATTGCAAGAATTCAACATTACTATTCTAGATAGGCCTGGAAAACAAAACACTGTGGCTGATTTCCTGTCTAGAATTCAAAATATCAAAGATGACACTCCGGTTGAAGATCAATTTCCTGATGAATATATTTTTGCAATCTCTACTCAAACTCCATGGTTTGCTAATATTGCCAATTATTTAGTTTCAGGAAAATTTCCTCCAATTATGAATGCAAGGGATAAAAGAAAAATCATTAATGATAGTGCAAGATATTCATGGGTCGCTAATGAGTTGTACAAGACGGGTCCAGATTTGATTATTAGAAGGTGTGTTCGTGAAGATGAGATGCCTGAAATTCTCAAGGCATGTCATGATGAACCTTGTGGCGGACACTTTGCAGATAAGAGGACAGCCTATAAGATCCTTAATTTAGGATATTATTGGCCATCTTTATTTAAAGATGCAAGGGAGTATGTCAAAAGGTGTGACAGTTGCCAAAGGGTAGGGAAACCTTCTCCTTCAGGTGAGATGCCATTACAACCTCAGGTACACATTGAACCTTTTGAAAAATGGGCTTTGGATTTTGTAGGACCTATTAGTCCTCCATCAAGAAAAAAGAAATATATATTAGTTTGCACTGATTATGTTACTAAGTGGGTAGAAGCTAAACCATTACTTGTTGCTAATGAATCATCTGTAGTTACTTTTCTTTTTGAGGATATTTTTACTCGTTTTGGTGTCCCAAGGGAAATTGTTACGGATCAAGGAGCTCAATTTACATCAAGGCTAGTGGAGAAAATGATGGAGAAGTACAAAATCAGACATAGAACATCTACTCCTTATCATCCACAAGCAAATGGTTAGGTGGAATCCACTAATAAAGTCATTGAAGGAATCCTAACAAAGACTGTTCATCTACATAGAAGAGATTGGATAGATAGGCTTCCTGAAGCCTTGTGGCCCTATAGAACTACATGGAGAAACACAACAGGCCATACTCCTTATGAGCTTGTTTATGGAAAGCAAGTTTTGTTTCCCATAGAGTTCCAAATTCAAACATTCAAGATGGCAGTTCAGCTAGGACTTGATCTAACGGAGGCACAAAAGCATAGGCTGGAGCAAATTAATGAATTGGATGAGATCAGACAAGATGCAGTTCAGAAAACAAGTCTAGTCCAACAGCAAAGGGCTAGATGGCATGACAAGTACATCAAGGAGAAGAAATTTAAAGAGGGTGATTGGGCTCTCTTGTTTGATTCAAAATTCAAGGATTTTCAAGGGAAATTTCAGACACATTGGCTTGGGCCATATGAAATTGTTCGAATTTTTGATAATGGGGCGGTAAAAATCAGAACTATAGATGAAGAGGAGGTCACTTTTCTTGTGAATGGTCATAGACTGAAGCTATACCACAAGCCACTCTCAAGAGAAGAGTTTTTCAAGAAGTTCCAAGAAGACAATGATGTGAAGTTAATGAAGAAGAGTCTCTCTTCTTCATCAACTTGATTAAATTTTCTGAAGCATTTCTCTTTTGAAAAAATAAATAAATAAATAAAGGTATAAACATGAAAACCAATCATTGATTGGCATGTTTATACAGAAAAGATAGGGTGAAAATCAGAGTCTCTCTGACACTCTAACTTTTCCCATTTTTGTTTTTATAAGCAACTGTTATAAAAATCATAAGTTCAGTTCCATAGTGCTTATGATTCATTTTATCTCACTCCATTCACTTATCCATCCATACTCCATTCCATTCCTCATTCATATTTCACTCCATTCCACATTTCATTCATCTCATTCCATCTTCCATCCATCTCATTTTCATGTCAAAATACAAAATTTGATATCTTGCTGTAAGTGAATAAAATATGTCATGAATTGCAGTACAGCTCTTATGTTCCTTCATTCCATTTCATGAACTGAATCCATTCCATTCCATTATCCACTTCATACATATCATAATCCATCATCCATTTTCATTCATACCACATAACATTTCACCCATACTCCAAAAACATTCCATTTTCATGATTAAAGTGTTCTACAGGAACATTCTGCAGCTCAATGGACATTCTGCAGCTGATCAGCCTTTCTGCAGCCCGACAGTCTTTCCGCAGCTATAAACCTTGAAGGCATCAATCAGCAGACATCGGAATTACAACAAAGTGACCCAGTGTATTCATGAATCAAAAGCATCAAGAAAATTATGAAGACTCCTCCAGAGATGAGCAGAGAAGACAAAGGCTACAAAAATCAAATAAAGGGTAGAGGTAAAAAATTTAAATTACGATGGCATTTCATAAAAGTTTAGCATAGTTTAGTTGTGGATTATTCGAAAAGGTTGTTTTAATTGTTTTTATTGATCAAACACCAACAAACCCTCTACAGACTTTGTATTAAAATCTTCCATTTCAAATTTCATATCCGATAACATTTAAGCGGCTAAAAAGGCCGAGGTGTTTGAATTCTCCACGTCTCTTAACCAGATCATTCAATGATGATTCCTTTTGCCGTCGTAAAATCCTCCGCCGTCTCTTCAATCATTAATACAATCCCTCCACCTCACTCCACTACTCCATTCCGTGACCACTGCCATAACTTCATTCCGTAGCCAGCATTCCATTCCGAAGACGGAGATATTATTATCACCGAGAGCAGAGCCAAAGGATATCAGTTTGAATAGCATTGAGCATTGTAAACACAGAGCAGAGTAGAAGGGTAAATTTGGAAGTATAACAGTGTGAGGACTTGAAGCCACTTGATTCCGTGGGCAGATAAAATATCACTGTGGGCAGATAAAATATCACTGTGGACGGAGTTTGAGGCATTTTCACTATAAACACAGAATTGTTGCAGTGTTGAGTTTAAAGTCTTTTGTTACCAAAGACAGAGGTGTTGTAGTGTTGAGTTTGAAGTCTTTTGTTACCAAAAGACAGAGGTGTTAAAATCGAAACCATTTGCTACCAAGAGCCGGAGGTATTGCACAAAAGAAATTTGAAGCCATCTGCCACTGTCTATCAGAGACATATCAACTCGAAATTTGAAATTGCTTTCATTATCAAACAGAGGCATATCACTCCAAAGTTCAATTATCAATATAAGCATATCAGTTCGAGGTTTCGAAGGCATTTTTCATTATCAAACAGAGGCAAATCACTTCAAAATTCAATTGTCAACAGAAGCATATCAGTCCAAGGTTTCGAAGGCATTTTTCATTATCAATCAGAGGTATGTCATTATGAAGTTTGGAGCCATTTTCATTTAAAGCTTGAAGCCATTTCAATCCGAAAGTGAAAGTCATTGTTTTGTGGGTAGAAGAGTGTTAATTTGATATTGAAAAATCATGGGTTTAATTGTAAGGACTGAACCTGTGGGTTAAAAATATTTAGAAGGTTACCCACAATGCAAGGAAATGTTACAACAAATAGGATGGCTTCAATTTTTGGAAAAATTTAATGGCTTCCATAAGGAAGTCACTAAAACATTTGCAAGAGCATTTCAAGGAACCGAAGTTGAAGTAGGTGATGTCAAGTTTACTGTCACTGAAGTTTTTATTGCAGAGGCTACAGGATTGTTCAGAAATGGGGAGAGATGGTTTAAAAATAGAGAATTCCACAATGACTCCTGGAAACAAATTTTAAAATCACCAAATATGGATGTTAGTGTATTCAAGAAAGGAATTCTCAGTTCTGCATTGAAAAACAAATGGAGAAACATACTACTTCTTTTACAAAAATTTGTTACATGTGAGGGTAGATATGGGACATTTTATGTCTACCACATTAGATTAATGATGCATTTTCTGGGAGAAGACTTAAACCTACCATATTTCTTGCTTCAAAGTCTGAAGAAGATGGCTTCCTGTGTTCAGAGAAGAGTTCAATTTTTAGAGACAACCCTGTATCATCATGGTTTGGTCAAAATTTTGATTGAGCATCATCTAGCTAAAAAAAATGATACATGGGATGATTTATTAATAAGAAATCATTTTTAAGAAGCAAAAGAACCATCACCTGAACCACAACCTACAAAGAGAAGTAGGAAATGGAGGGCTTCAAAAGTTGAAATTGACAAACCAGTCCAAGAGAGCAGTGAGGAAATCATTTTAGAGAAGTTGACTCGAATCAAGAGGCAACTTAAGGAAGAAAAGATAATCAAGGAATCTGCCACAGAGAAAGGAGAGGGATTCTCTCAGCCTAGGAGAAGCCACAGATTAAAGGGAAAACTAAAGAAAACACCAATCAAACAAACAGGGGTAATCAATATAGAAGATGAAGAAACACCCATTGAAGAGGATGATGAAGAGGATTTTTATGAAGGAACCCCTGAAATTGATCCTGATCAACAGGAAATTTATGACTATGTGGAAACTTTGGAGAGGAGAGCTTCAGAAAGCAGAGAGAGAACCCCCAGTCCTCCACTGTCTGAAATAGATATATTAAGGAGGGATAGATATGAGTTGGAATTGCTGAATAGACACATCAAAAATGAAAATGAAATTCTCAAAGATCAAATCAAGCTCAAGACTGATATGAACTCAACCTTATCCCTGCATATAGACAAAGTGGAGAGGACCAATGAGAAGTTGAAGACAAGGAACAAAAAGCTAATCAGGGCACTCACCAACCTCAGGTTCAAACTTGTTATCAGGAAACCCAGAAGACCTCTAGCATCCAGACAAAGGAGAAGAAGGGGATTAGATGTCCTTGCAGAAGCCTCTGAATTCATAGGATAATTTGCATGAGGACATGCAAAGAGACAGCAGTGGGGGAATGTTGAGCCTCAAAATTGTGCTTTCCTTCACCTCATTTTACCTCATTTTCCCTTGTCCATTTCTATCTTAGACCCAATTGATCAATAAATATAGTTAAAATTACTTCTAGAATGATTTACATAACTGACTTGTTGAATTTTGTGATTTTTGCCATTGTTAAGCATTTTGACCGGAACTAGCTGCAGAATGCAGACATTCCGTAGCTAACCGGCGATTCTGCAGTTGCCTTCATGTTTGAGTATGTTCCAGGTGGCCTCTTGAGAAAAACCGCATATGAGCATGATCCACGTCATGTCTACATGGTTCGTTGCTCATCATGGAGGAAGAAATGAATTCTGGGTATGGTTTTGAACGTGGGGAACACATTTATGAAGGAAGACTCCTACTAGGACTGTCTCAGTCCAGATGTCTTTTCTTCTTCACGCAGCCACTTCAAAGACTCCTAACGTGATTCGGATAAGGAAATACATTGTTCCTAAATTGTTGTAATTATTGTTACGTGCATTTGCTTTATAAACTCTTGGGAGACCGAGAGCTGTGTTAGAGATTTTATGTTAGATTTGCTGCTAGATTTTGTTTAAACTCTGTGTTACGTCCTTGAAGACGCAGAGTGTTATGTTCAAACTATTGCATCGTTAATGGAGCAGACAAAGTTATTTTGAAGGTGTGATTTAATTTGGAGTTGAATGCCGTCAAGTGGTAGAGGGCCCCTGCCTCTTGCACGGATTTCTTTTGCGTAAATTAGATAAGTTTTCCTAGCTGCCTTTACGTTTTGCATTTGAATTTGTAGTTGTTTTGTTTTAGCTACTGTAGTCGTATTTATTCTAGCTCTTCCACAAGAAGACACTCTTCCAACAGATTATAATGACGAATGTTGAATGACTATGGTATTGTAGAATTAGGAATTGAATTTATAGTTGTTTTAACTAGCTACTGTAGTTATATTCATTCCAGCTCTTCCACAAGAAGACACTCTTCCAACAGATTATAATGATGAATGATGAATAGCTATAGTACTGTAGGATTTAGTTGTAGTTTTTGCTATTCACTATCACAATTACACTTGTTCTAATCACTCTTCCACAAGAAGAAACTCTTCCAAGAAATTCTTAAGAAGTTCAAGACATGACCGTGATAATGAATGATTTAGTTGTGTGTTTGTACTAAGTATCATCTTTGTTCTTGCTCTTAAACGCTTGCCCAAGACATCATAATGACGAGTAGGGTATGGATGTGATAACTTAGTTTTTCATTTGCTTTCAGTCCATTTGCTTACAATTGCACTCAATTACACAGTCAGAATTGTTCTACCCCTTCCAAAAGAAGGAACTCTTCCAAAATATCATTAATGATGAACAAACAGATTGTGTAACTTCATAGAATAATGCATGTTAGTATAGTTAGAATGCTCCGAAGTTTCATTGCATTTAATTCATGTTCAGTTACTTTGTTTCAAGTTTGATGATGACTTATAGTTCAGCATTGTTCTAGTTTAGTGGCATCTTAGGTTCATTCTTAGATTAACTCATTACACTTGCATCTCGTATTCAAATTGTCATCCATTGCACAATAAATTACTTTAGTTGTTAGGATTAACAAGACAGCCTTCATTATTCACAAACATCTTCTTGTTCTAAAAACTACAAATGATCTATAGCCATAGGAACAGAAGACAACATCACTATAAGGTCTGAAATCTCTCTGTAATTTCCTCATCATTTCATAAACAGAGCTCTTCCTCAAAAGAACTACTTTGAACAAGAAACCAATAACTCTTTGAGTATAGGTTCTGTGACATTCAATTAAATTGCAGAATAGAACTAGGAATTAGTCATAGAATAGAAGAGCTTAGGACAAAATGTTGCATCATGGTAAGATTAGTGTTTAACTGTTTAGTTAGAAGGATTTGCATACTTAGTGATCATTTCTCAAGTTTAGTTTGTGTCATTTGCCTAAAAGTCATTATCAAGCTTTTGCTTTTATTTAGTCATAGTTTAGATTCTGCTTCAGTGTTTCCAATTGCATTTGCCATTCCATACATTAGGCTTAACTCTGTTTTTGACCACCAACTCCTTTCCATTAGTTTTCTAAACATTTCCATTGTGAACATAAAAATCACCAAAAGACCAAAAACATCATAAATCATCACAAAAGACCAAAAACATCACAAAACACTACACACAACGCATTAAGAAACAAGCACCTAGGTACATATGGTACACTTCACTTCAGCAGTTTACAAATCCTGGTTGACAATTAAATGAGCTCAGTTTAGGAGACTAGATTGAGACCCAACACCAAGCAAGGAGATGTCGAGGAACTCCATTTCCTCCTGAATGTATATGTGCAGACAACTACGATACTTTATCACCAGATGTTTCTCTGAATCTTTGATACCCAACTTGGTGCACAGGGTATGGAACAGATTCATCAGCTCATGCACATCTTGATCCCTTTGTTGCCGTAGCGTGGTCCATTGTATGTACCTGTCCTCATAGCTCCCCACGGGATAGTATTGTTCCCTGAAGGCATCTCAGAAAGAATTCCAAGTGGGTACGGCCGAGAACAGAGAGGTTTTTGTCTCGTCCTTTTTCTCATAGTGGGTTCCCACCAGTCCTTGACATGGGGGACAACTTTGAGGAGTGAAAAAATAATCTTCTCCCTGTCGGAAAAGTCATGAACAGAGAAATATCCTTCTAATAGATTCAACCAGCTATCTACGGCATCTGCATCTATTTGACCCTCAAATATGGGAATGTAAAAATTTACTTGTACCTTAAAAGGAGTCGCACCTCCAGAGTGGCTGTTGGATGCAGATGCGCCGTCGATGGGCAGCCATTGAAGGATCTGGGCAAAGTTATCCATCATTGCGTTCCTTTGTTTTTCGAGGGCCTCCTCGAGCAGTATTTTGATAGGGTCTCCTACTCCCTCATCTTTCTTTTCTTCACCCATGGGCATCCATCAGGGTTTGCAAGGCTGATCTTGCAAAGGTTCCACTAGATCAAGCCCTAACTCCTTATACCCCGACCTCGTTGGGGACATGCAAAGAAAAAGCAAACCACTCTAATACCACTAATCTGGATTTATGCGGGAACGCAACAGAATAAACACATAACCATAAATACAGAGATGCAGTGGAAATAACACTTCATTTCATTAATATCAAAGAACTGGACTTTGCTTATAGACAGAATGAAAATAAAACTAGCTAGGGCGCTGGAAGCTATCTCTGAGGAGAGATGTGGTGGCTACAGGCCTCTAAACTAAGTTACAATGAGGCTCGAGGGCTTATTTATTATTTAGAAACAATGGAGAACCCTAAACATCCAAAAACCTAACCCTAGGAGATGAAGCGCCAAAACTATGGGCCCCATTTGGGTAAATTGGTGTTTCAACTTCCCAGGGACGTAACTTTGGCATACTATCTCCTTTTGACGCACATGATACATCATTAGAAAGATCTATCTGAGGACTACAACTTTCGCCACGAATATCATTCTAAAATAGAATGATATTCTCTAGAAGGCACGATGCCCAAAAAACGTCGTTTAGGGCCTCAAAATGGCTCCGGAAGTTCAGGACTCGAAAAAATGCTAAAAATAGAAAGTTGTGCCGAAACTGAAAAAATGAAAGAGACAATGGTGGGGCCCCAAGTGGAATAGGTGAGTGGCCACCAATATCCACCTGGATCATCTCTGGACTCAAATACTTTGATATCTTAACCATTTTTGGCTTTTGAAGAGCGTCAATATTAAGGTCTTCTACTCCTACCTCGATTGGCATCATTGTTGGTTTCCGTGCAACATCATTGTGATCCAAGGGTAATATACCTCTTCGAATTGAGTTATCTTTCAAATGCAATATCTTTGATTCTAATGCGTGTATTTCTTGATCATTTTCATAAAACTGATCATAATTTTGTGAACTAACAAAGTCTTCTTCCATCTGAAACAAATTTTCAATTTATTTATCATTCTGGAAGACTTTCCAATACCGAACATTGTCTGGAACAACAAGGCAATGTTTGATATTGATCTCATACTTCTCTTTGCGATAAACCTGAATTTTGACCATACTGGCTAAAGTGGCAAGGGCATCAGCACTGATATTGTTCTTCCTTGGAATCAATGATAGAGTGTATTCGGTAAAGGTCTTAATAATGTTTAATACCTCATTACAGTATGCACGCATTCTAGGATTCTTGGCCTAGTATTCCCCTTTGACTTTATTTATTACCAACTCAGAGTTGCAATATATAAAAATCTTCTTAGCACCTAGTTTCTTGAGTATTTTAAGAATGGTTATCAACGCCTCATTTTGCCTCATCGTTGGAACAATCAAATGTTAATTTACAGGAACACATCCAGAAATTAGGAGAAAGATGAAATGACTGATTAATGGGACCATTAATCCAAATTCCAATTCCGACTCTCTCCTTAACTAAGGCTCCATCAAAATCCATGGTCCACAGACCATTTTCTTCATCGAGAAGTTTAATTTTGGATGATTGATCTTGATTATTTGTTTGAGAATGATTAGTTGTCCCAATAGGACCTATCTCATTCATTGTTTCAGCTCTCTTTTTTACTGATGAACTTGGCTGCAAAATTTTTGGTACCTGTTCTTGTTTTTCTGCACTTGGAATTTCTTGAACACAATCTGAAATCTCTGAAATTTCTGCTTTTTGTTCTACCAAATCTTCTAACAAAGCTAAAAAATAATCATTGTACAAAATAAATGACTCTAAATCTATATGTACAACATGAATTTGGTGATTATCGAGTTTTTCCTTGCTACTAATCATGTACTTAATTTTGGTCTCCCTGTATAATTTTCTGAGTTTTCCAAATACTGGTATAGTAGCATACGAAAAGTCTAATTGCAAAGTTCCTTTAAGTTTGGCTCCCCATGATCGAGAGATAATCATTCCATATCTCGGGGGAATTTCAGCTACAAAAATGTCCATAAGAACATTCTTAGTTGGAATTTGATCTAAGGACACCACTAAATATTTGATAAGACCAAGACACTTAACCCTTCCTAAGTCAAAAGATTAAAGGTCATGGTCTGGCCTGGTAATATGCAATCCTAATTTATCCATGATGGATTTAGGCATGAGATTATGGGAGGTCTCGGAGTCTAGTATAGCATTATGGAGGATGAAATCATGAATTTTGAGACTTATGTAAAAAGGTGTAACTGCGTTGTCTTCTAAGTTACCATCTACAGCAAGGCCAAACAAAATCTCGGGGTGGTCATCACTAAAATTTACCATATCAAACATTTGGTAAAACTTAAGAATTTTGGCTACCTGGAACTTGTTTGGTCATTCCTAATTAATTCAGTCAATGGAATTGAGACTTTAAGTTTTAAAATTTCATTCTCAAGACTAAACAAAGTAGCATGCTTTTCTACCTCTTTAGATGGCATGTCCTTCTTTTCGGGTTGTTCTTTGATTGGGATATCCTTTCTTTATCCTCCAGCTTGAGTTTCTTTGTATTTATTCGGATTGCTAGTTGAAGCTTCATTTCTTTTTTCCTGGTTAATAGTAGTGGGTCCTTTTTCCTTATTCTAATTTTTAGAGGTCATCTCTTTGTTATGAACATCTGCTTGAGAATTTTTCTTTTTATGATTTGAAGTTATGGGAACATTTATATTTATTAGGTTGTATTGCCTTTGCACTTGGCTGGGGGAATTTTGATAACATCTTTGATGGTCCCATGTCTGTATTTCGAATGTATCATCACTAGAAAGAACATACTGATGATTATTAGGTGCATAAGGTTCTTCAGAAAATTCATCCTCCTCAGTCAAGAAAATGGGTTGTTGATTTTCCTCAAAAAAGTGATTTTCCTCTAATATTTATTATTCCTCATCAGGGCCCTGTGTATAATTTTGCTGAAAAGGAGTAAGGATATTTTGCTGACCTTGTTGATCTTGACCCCTATTCTCACTTTGTTTAATCATGTATTAGGGTTGATGTTGTTAACCTCTGAAGTTGGGATTTCTAATTGGAGGTTCTTCTTGTCTATCTGTGATGGCCATCTTGTCCATCATCTTCTCAATTTTCTTAATAAAAGTGTCAAATTTACCCTCAGATGAAGTGGATGGCTCCTCCTTTATGGAAACCCTCTTTTATGATTTCATCTTTGACTTTTTGAATAGTATATTTTCCTGAACACTTACTGCAATCCTTTTCATGTCTTCAAGGGTGGAAGAATTTCTCTCCCTCAATTGGTAGGCCATATCAGGATCAAAATCATCTAGATAATGAAGAAGTTCCAAGCCAAGAGGAGGCTTAATGTTTTCCGAGATAGAATAATATATCCTATTAAATCTGGCTGTGAAATCTTGCACAAATTCATTAGAATTTCTCTTCAAGGCATTGTACTTGGCCATAATTTGGAGAGGGTTCTTTTTCTATTCCCACTTTTCTAGGAATAGGTCTATTAACTATTGTAGATTGGCTATAGAATTATTTGTTAAGGAACCAAACCATTTCTTGAATTCCCGCGAAAAAACTCGTGCTATAATGCACATTTTGGCATCATCATTATCAATTTCCTCAAGATCAATAAAGTAATTCAATTTATCTATATGTTTCTTATCCATGACCTCTGTTGTCCCATCAAACAAAGGAAATCTCTAACTATAATTTTGAGGCAAAGCAATAATTTGGGGTGGTAAAATAAAAGGAGAAAATATTTCCATGACTGTTGCGGAAGGTTGTATGGAAGTCAGAACAGGAGGAGTTGATGGAGGAGATGATTTCAAAGGAAGTGATGGATTGATAGTGGAGGATTATGGAGCTGATGTATGAGGAGATGTAACAGTATATGTAGCAAAAAATAAAGTCTCTTTTTGGTACTAGATATAGGCCTTTTCAGAGGTTATTTGGAGCTAATCAACCAAGCTTTGAAGTCTATAGAAACCAGACCAGACCCTACTATCAACCTTAGAAGATGAAAACTCAGAACATGGAAAACATGGTTCAAAATTAATGGGATCAAGAACTTCTTCTGAGAGGAAAGACTCTGACTTAGACTTGAATAAAGACAACTCAAATTTGAGATCAAAAGATAAATCTTCAATAGCAACCAACTTTATGTGCAAAGATGTAGATCTTACTAGTGGAGGTGTACCCTTTTCAACTTCTTGAGACTGTGACCTCTGCTTTCTCAATAGCCTTTCAGGCTCATCAACTACTAGTGGAGGATTGGGATCGAAATTGCACCTCGTATGCCTTTTGGGAGCCAATGCTCTTCTCAATCTGCACTTTTGCTTGAAATGACTCAATCAACCTTCTTTGAATGCTAGCACCCGTCACCCATAGGTCTAGACTTCAACGAATTGTAAGAAATATCCCCAGGGAATATTTGACACTCATTCCCTGGCAACGATGCCAAAATGTTAGCACTACTTAGTTACCTAAGGCTAAGAAAGGAAACTACTGAGGTAACCACAGACCAAAATTTTGACTTGGTAGCTAGCTCCACAAAATCAGAGAGGGATCTCTCTAAAATCAACCAAAATATGGTTGGAATTATCAGGGTCTTAGGCTAGGTATTTTTCACAGTAGGATTTTGATTTAATTTTCGCTGGATGTGAAACAATAGGTTAAGGAACTTGGCCAAATATGTCAAAAGATCAATTTCAATCATTAATTGAGGAAAGATAGATGTAATTAGGGACACAAATGGATTTTTCATAGTAGTATGGTGATGAGGAAATCAGATAAAAGAAATTAAGTGAGCATACATGCATGAATTCACTTATTTGGAAGAGAAACACTTTATCATCTCAAAAAAAAAAAAACATTTCTGACAATGATTTTTATTTAACACTTAAGAGATTAAATATAAGAATAAATATGAATGGATGCTAGAAACATCTAACAATCATATTTTTAAGAAAAACTAAAGAAAAAAATGTCACTGACCATAACACATGAATCCCAAAAAAATAGCTGCAATTGTAAATTAGTTCTGCAAAAAATCAAGTACACCAGTTCCAAAATGTATCTACATCTAGTATCCAACCTTTTCTTAGACTTGTTTCTAAGTACATATAGAAGAAAATTAATATTTCCCCTCTTAGGGATCGAATCTTGATCCATATCAACTAATTTATGAACCTATCTTATCTTTGCCAAATTCTAGAGAAGTTAGAAACAAATTTCCCCTTTTATCTAAACTGATTAACCTTATCTCCAAAATCATTGATTACAAGATTATTTTATAACAGTAATCATTAAAAAACCTATTGAAATCAGATAAACTCATGAAATAACTATTTAAGTTAACCCATTTCACATTTAACCCTTTACATGTAGTAAAAATCTGCATACACAGAAACGTGGAAAATCTCACATAAACGCAGCAAATCCTAGCAGAAGTGCAACAAATGTTTGCCTTGAAATTTTGATGACTTGGATGAGGTTTTGATTTTTGATTAAAACCTATGAAGAAACTTGGAGATATCCACTACACCCAAGGGCCTTTAAACCATTCAAATACATCATTTTAACCTCTTCAAACTTGGTTTCAAAACTGATTGTCCAGAAACGCAGCAACAGTGCTGGAAAGGGGGCAACAAGGTGTCAAAAAGGAACATTTTGATCATTTTTTGTAAATTTATCAATCCTCGAGTACCTTATGTTATCCATATACCATAAAATATCCAGGCATGCTTGAAAGTTTTATTTTTGACCTCCTGAGGAAAAGCACAGCAAACAGTTGTTGCGTTTCTGTAGGATACTTTTTCCTATGTGCACAAAAACTCAACATTTCAAAATTTTGCTTCCTTTTTCTTTGTTGTCTGTTTTTCATTCAAACCACCAGTGATGCATCAGCCAATAGGTCTATGATTTTCCTAATTTTTAGTCTCCTTAGAGTATTTTTGAGGTTTCTCTTCATATTTTTCACCCTAACCTTACAGACCATGTTCCTAGAATAATAGTGCCTTGCCATATTTCTTTGCATGTTGATATACCTATTTGCTTTGTGCAGTAGTTTCTCCAAGTGGTCATTCACTCTCTCAAACCAATATTCCTTGTTTTTTCTCAATCTCATCACCTATGGATTCATCTATAACATTTAGGGCTTGAGGAGGAGATGGAGATTCTACATTATGTTCCTTTCTAGCCATTGCCCTTATCTTAGGTCTCATAGGTTGTATTTTAATGTTCTTCTCTTCCAGCTGCTCTACATAAATGATGTATTTACCTTTATCTTCTATTGTCAAAACACATGCTTTCCTTACTAATTAAGGGTTCTCCTGTGACTTGTTCTACTGCATTAGATTCTACTTCAACTGTCTATTTTCCTATTGTAGGAAAGCCACCATGAAATTGGCTTTGGCTAGGTCATCCTTCAACTCTCTAATATGTGCATCTTTCTCTTTTATTATGGCATTTTTTGTCTCATTTCCATGTTGTTCTTCTAGGTCAACCATCTCAAATTATGGAGGTACCTCTTCCTCATTTTTCAAAGGTGAATCATCTCTGAACAAAGGTGATTTCTCTATCATGGTTTCATACTGGCCTTCTTCTTCACTAACAACCTCCTTAGATAGTATTTTTTCCTCAGACCTAGTTTTAGGCTTTGATCTAGGCATCTCTTTTTCTAGTTCAGGAGCAAATACCAAATTTTTCACTTTCTTATCTCACTTTGATATATCTTCTTTAGAGTTGGATTTTATTGCTGATGGCCTACTTGATGATTCAGCTCCTTGTAGTCTAGAGGATGATGAAAGAGTTCTTTGACCCTTTGACTGTCTTGAGATAGGTAGGAGGGAAGTTGCTTCAAAGAAACTTTACCATGACATGTTGATTTGTGCTAGTTGGTGGAGAACTATAATTTTCATTAGGCATGATGAAAGAGGAAATATTGATGATCTTTACCTTTAGGCTTCACCTTTTCTGCCATCTTCATGAAGCTTTTGAAAATATAGTTAGGTATGTTTAGAGGCTTCTTAGAAGTGAAGCACATTAGTAACTTGATGTGATATTGGTAAAGCCTGCTAAACCTGCCTTCACAAGTGAAGTACTTTTGGATGGTATTCATTAAATGGATTTACTTATCTAACAATTGCCTTCTAGGGAACATGTGAGAAGGATAATCCTTGTACTGTTTCTTCAAAAATATTTTGTAGTGCTCTAGATCCAAGTCCATTCCCTTAAACCGTATTTCACCTTGATTCTAGGGATGGTCGTTTCTTGAGCTATGATCTCTTATGATAATGGAAAACTAATCCCTGCTATAATGACCTGATATTTCTTGAAGTTAATGGGAAAAATTCTAGTTAAATCATGATGGTAGCCCAACTCTTTCACTTTTTGACAAAACCCTAGGCAACCTGCTTGCTCAAATGACTTTCTAACGAACTCTAATGAGTTAATATATTCCATATGAGTTGGATCATACCTAGATATATCTCCTCTTTTATACGTATTCCTTTCACTAGTATTTACCATTTTTTCTAGCTTCACTTTAATATAAAATCCTTATTTCAAACAAAAAGGACATAGGGTCTAATCAGCAGAACAAAGTGAAAATCATAGCAACTTGGGGGAAGGGTGTGAGGGGAAATGAAGGTAGGAAAAAATATAATAAAAATATGTGGGGTAGGTACAGATGTTAGGAAGATAATGAAAGTTTATTTTCCTAAAAAGAGTGAGAATAAAGGGGTGAAAAGGGCGAAATATAGGGTTAGGGAAAAAATGCAGTAAAAATCTAGGTTTTTAGAGAAAATGGTGAAATTAGAGAAATTTAGTGAGGGGAATGGTGGACAATGTTTAATGAGGGTAATGAATGATATATGAACTTAGAAAAAAGGAGATTCTATTTTGAAAGAAGATATAGACCATGAAAGGAAAAACACAGAAAAAACGCAACAAAAACCCTAGGAATGGATTTTTCAATTGATTTCTGAGGAAAGAGACCGCAAAGAGGGTTTATGAAGCTTGATTTACCTATTTAAAGAATCTCTGCAGCACTTGAAATTAAAATTGAACCTGTTCTTCCTCCTTTTGATCTCTCCAAGTGAAAAAACACAACACCTTTCTCCACAAACACAATAAGGAAATGGAAAGGGGCAGTAGTGGAAAATTTCGATTTTATAATGACTATGGCAGATTTCAAAGAGGTAAAAGGGAGCTCTGGAGATTTTTAGAAGGATACAATGATATTTTTAAGTGTCTTGATGCTCATTGATAACAAGAAAATAAATTTTTGGCTCATAGTGAAATGATGGCATCATGTGTACTTTGTAACAGTGGCTGATGATGTAATTGGTACTGGCTACAGCAATATTCAATAGGAAGTATTACATCTCCATGTGATCTAGATGTAGTTTGATTCTCTTTGAAACACTTTATTTTCCTAATTTCTAACTCCCATAATGAAAGTTTTTATGGCAGATTTCAAAGAGGTAAAAGGGAGCTCTGGAGAGCTTTAGAAGAATACAATGATATTTTTAAGTGTCTTGATGCTCATTGATAACAAGAAAATCGATTTTTGGCTCATATTGAAATGATGGCATCATGTGTACTTTGTAACAATGGCTGATGATGTAATTGGTACTGGCTGCAGCAATATTCAATAGGAAGTATTACATCTCCATGTGATCTAGATGTAGTTTGATTCTCTTTGAAACACTTTATTTTCCTAATTTCTAACTGCCATAATGAAAAATTTTTATGACCATAATGGATAACAAGACTCCCTTTTTTAGAATGATGATTGAGATAATGATGAACATCATATGCATGTTCTTGACCATGAATTATAAATTTAACTCTCAAAGTATGAATTATTATGATTCTATGACCAGTACGATGACCAACTAACACATTTGATGACTTCTGATAGGAAATGATGACAATAACCATGATGATTGTTTGTGGCCTTGAATAAGTGGAGGGAGTAGCAATAACACCTAGACAATGACTTGGAACCATTTGACAATAAAGAGACATGTAAAATTTTATTTGAAAATATAAAAAATTGACCTAAGACTCTAAGAACAATTAAAAGAGTAAATTTGATCACTATGACTATAAGACTCAAACATGATATGCTTACATATGTGGAACATGATTTCACCTCAGGAATGCAATGCTAGAAAAAATGTCATCTCCTATGTTTAAATACATCAGAACATGTCTCTAGCCTAGACCTCTAGATGTTTGCATTAATGTTAAAAATGCTCCTTAGGTTGATTCATTAAATTTAAATGTTGATATTTGATTAAGTTTCACATTTATGGCTCACCACGAGTTTCACCTAAATTCCCTAAAATGAAAACTAGCATGAAGAAATCAAAAAATTTTCTTTCAATGAAAACCTATTTAAGGGAGGGAAGATACAAAGAATATGTGCCATACAAAATGCAAAAAACAATATGCAAGTGAAATTCCATTTTAATGCAACTATTCCAATATTGATGCACACATAAAACCCTATATTCCAATGCAAAGATATTTTTTTCAATTCCTCTTAATTTTCAAATATGTCGAAAACTAAGATGAAATTTCTAATCATTGATTCAAACAAACCTTTTCAGGACAATGAATAAAACACCAATTCATTCAAGAACTCAATGATCAAACACAAATCAATTTGAAAATGACCTAAGAAAAAAATAAAATATAATGAAATCATTATCAAAGGGACACAAAAACAAAAGAAAACCCAATGGAGGCTTTAGAGGTACCACACGGCACTCAAATACTCAAGGAAGAGGAGTTAGAACAAGGATAATAAAAGAGAGAAAAAAAAAAGATGAAAATCCATGCAAGAGCAAGGGCTAATGCAGGTGCAGAAGAGGCACCAGTGCTATGCAATGCATGCATAGAGGAGGATCTGCATAGATGCAACACTCTGTCCTTAGACTAGAGGGAGTGTTGGTGAATAAATAGAAAGTTTCAGAACAAAAATTGCAATTGAAACTCAATAAAATTTCTTCCTAGGTATTTTATTGACTGAATATGAAAATATAGGTCCAAAGAAGAGGTAAGACAAACAATAAGGACAAAGAAACCACCAAGGGCATACATCGTTCCCTAGTATGGTCGACAATGTTTTATACAGAATCTATGACGGTGGAAAAAATTATATTCCCTAGACTGGGTGGCCTAGCCTAGAACAACCGAAAGACAAAGAAGTTAATGTTTCCCTTGAAGTAAAAAAATAATGGGATGAATCCTACCTGTGATCCGTCGTATAATTCCCTCCTCTCTTACCTTGAATTCTCTAATCCTAGATTTGATCACTATAATTAGAACCTGCACAATCAAACAACACAATCTAAATATCTACGACATATATGTAGCATCATCTAATAACTAAATTCAATGGATCAACATGTAATCAAAATGCATGAAATCCCAACATCAAATATAGGAAAACAAATAAATATTTGCATTAATAGAAATGGAGTGAGTTACAACCAAATATAGAAGTTGATCTTGTAAAAGAGCTCCTCCAAGTTGACTTGTCCTTCTTTGCCAACAAGTGTACCTCTATGTCACCTTAATGCATGGAATAATGACTCTTCATAGCAACAACATGAGGGTAGAATCTATCTCCAAAAGCCAACCCCTAGCTTGTGGATGGCCACAAATATATATAATAGGATGGTAAGTTGAGAGTTATTTTTCATTTACCAATCTAGGCTTGAGATCCACTCTTTATGTGAGGATTAGCTCAAGGGATAAGGGGTGTAAACTCAAAGGTAGGATACGATAGGATTCAATATTTTTATCTGAGGTAAATAGATGTAACAACTCTTGGAATCTTTTGGAAGAGTAAGCTTCAGAATCTTTTTTTTTCCCTAATTTCTAGAATGAACGCACTCCAAGATAGGGAAACCTGCTGGTGATCAACCCAGCCCAACATGGGGAAACTTGTTGGTGAACATAGGTTCACATGTGTAAAAACTGTGTTAGTCCTTAAAAATACTGATTTGAGGCACTTTCAAGCAGAAACTCTTGGATTAAGGAGAGTCATGCTTATGGCTTTGTGGAATGATGATATCAAGGGGTAAAAGGATATTGATTGATTTACTTTGTAGGTTGAATGACCATATGTGACAAAATGGCTTATAAAACTAGAAATATATATTTATTCATATACAAACCTATGAGTGATAATGGTGAAGAATTGGATATAGGGATGAAAGGGTATGGCCTCACATGTTTCCTAGTCCTTTGGAAAATTTTCCTAGTAAGTGGTGCAAATTGGAGGAAGATCTGGGTCAATTACAAAAGTGGAAATAATTAAAAGAAAATTTTATTAAAGACTTTGAATTTTGACCATAAGTTCCAGAACTGGTGATATAGCTTAGTACATTAAATATTTTTTGAAGGAAAAAATATCCCCCACTAAGTGTAAATAAGAACTAGAATTTGACATTTCGTCGAAATTTTATGTAATAATGTGACATTTTTATTGAATGGGAAACTTTCCAGTCATTTGGAGTTAGTAGGACTTCATACTACTGCTCAATTTTTTTGTTGGAAGAAGGAACATCCCGAGAATCCCAGAAAAATTAAATCAGTGTTTAAAGTGGAAAAGCATAAAATTGATATTCTTGATCAAGTAGACTTCCCACTCATGTATAAAGGAATAAAAACTAGAGATCGAACACTCAACAAGTTGAAGGGCCACGGCTAGATGGATGAAAATATCAAAATAAATTAATTTGATATATAAAGTGATGATTGAACAAAGATGGCCCAACTAGGAGAATATTGGTCTTACAAACAAAAAAATATATTGAATTACTAAAAGAGTTCCAATTTGTTTTCACCCATGATTATAAATATCTTAAGGGACTTGTTAAGGACATGGCGGAAATTAATATTGACCTCATTCTAGGAACCAAACCCAGAAAATACCATATAAGCTCGCACATAAATATAAGCCCTTTTTGCAGAAAGAGATAAAGGGGATGCTAGAAGATGGCATCATATATCCTATCGACAAGTCAGAATGGGAAATTCCCATGGTTGTGCAACCTAAAAAAATCAATCCAACCAAATTGATAATATGTGTTGATTTTTGCGAACTTAACAATCTCATAATAATTGATCCATTACCTACCCATTCGAAGATGAGAAAATAAAAAAAAATTAGTGGGCCATGAGTGTTATTATTTTACAGGCGGCTTCTAAAGGTACAATCAAGTACCTATCACAAAGGAAGATCAAGAAAAAACCACATTTTTTATTGAAATTGGATCCTCCGTGTACATATTATTTCCCTTTGGATTAAAAAATACACCTACATTATTTTCAAGGATCATAATCAAATATTTTTAAGAATACATTTATAAGACAATGGCGGTATATTTCAATGACTAGAAAGTCTATTCACTATTAAAATATGACATCTAATGGTTGCATTTTATTCTTGAAATATGCAGATAGATTCATTTACCTTAAAAATAAAGAATTCATCTTTGTTACACCAATTTTGCATAATGTTAGCTCATGGATTCTGTATTTAAGAAATAAAGGCTGACATGGAAAAAATCAAAGTAATATTGAATTTAAAGCCCCTAGTTAATCATAAACAAATCAAAATATTTTTGGGGCATACAATATACTACATGAAATTTATAAGGCATTACTCTGACTTACCAAAGGATGAATTACCGAAAAAAAATAAATAAAAAAATAAAAAATAATAAAAAAATTAAAAAAATTCTTCCATATGTATGAATGACAAAATCTGAGGAAACATTCCAGTTATTAAAGAAGAAGTTGGTTCGGGTGTCTATTCTAAAGTTTCCCTAACGAGTCCAAAAAAATTCTTGTTCACGTAGATGCTTCTAATGTGGAAATCATAGTTTTTTTAGCACAACCAAATAGTGAATCTATAGACCACATCTTGTCGCTACCACTAACACCCTCCAAAATGTTTCCTACACTTGAATTTTGGAGCCTACTAATGATCTCACATTCTGTTGCCCCAAGTTGGTCATGGCAACTTCATGATTGGTTGATATTTTTCTGAGTGTTTAAGCATCCTTCCAACATTTTAAGTGTCAAAGAAACTTTCTTACACATGCTCGTCCTTTGATGCATTCATAAGTGCACCTTTTTCTTATAAGATTGAAAGTCAATGCCCACCCTTGCAAATAATCATTGTGCAATTCTCCATAACAGTGCTTTGCGCAACCCCTGGAAGTAGTTCATTGTGAAATCCCTGATAACAATGTGTTGAAATTTGGTTACCGGAGGATAGGTGGTTCCCTAAGGCTTTGATCTTTGGCCTAGGGAAAAGTTTCCAAAAGAATTTAATTTTTCTCCCAAAGTGACTTTATAAAGTTATAAAGTCAAATCTAATTTAAAAGTGACTTTAAGTGATAAAGTTACTAAAGTCTAATTTTAAAGTGACTTTAATAAAGTCAATGTAAAATTAGAAAGGAAAAGTGACTTTGGAAATAAATGACTAAGTGGGTCTTTATTAAAGTGGGGTGAATTAAAAAATGAAAAGTGAGATTTAAATGAGCATTTAATCTCAGCCCTAGATCTCAATCTATTTCAGCCATTGGATTTAGGGATTCCCCAAAAGTCACTTAGGGTTAGGTTAAAGGAGGAAAAGGAGGGAAAAGGTCATTCATTCTTTCATGAGCAGATTGAGAGAAGGAGAAGGAGAGAGCTGAAGCTTTTTCTGAGCAGTGAAAAGAAGGAGGGCAGCAGCAGTGATATTCAGCAAATCCGTACAACAAGAGCAGAGCATGAAGTTTCAGGCAAGAGGGCACGAATTTCGAGGGAGGAAAGACAACATTTAATGTTGCACGTTTTTTGAGGTCCGTACAGCAGTTTGAAGGCACGGTAATCGAGGTCTGTACAGCAGGAGAGAGAGGGTTGTTTTCTGAATATGTAAAGCAGAAAAATCAGCACTGAAATCGAGGTCGTACAGCATATTTAAGGCAGCTGTACAGCACGTTTTTCGAGGCAGCCGTATAGCATTTTTTGACAGGTCGTACAGCATGTTTTTCGAGGCGGCCATACAACACAGATTTCAATGTTGTCCGTACAGCATTTAATGTTGGACCGTTTGCTGTAATTTATGTTTTTTGTGGGCACGAAAATCGAGGTGGAGTTTTTGCACAGTTTTCGAGATAAGTACAGTTTTTGAGGTTGCTGTAATTTTTGCTGTGTAAATTTCTATCTCACTGTAAAAGGCATTTTCAAAAAAATAAAGAGAAGCTTTCAGACTGGCTTTCCCCAAGGTTGTAGGGAGTTTTCCAGGGTCATGTTGACCAAAAATATCTATGTTAAAATGTGTGAATGAATATTTTAAGCTTGCTGATTTTTATTTCTGCATTTTCCAGCATTCTGTAAATTTTCCAGAATTTGTGTTTTCAGCAAAAATTTATTTTCCAGTTTGTTGAATGTAAGGATATGGGAAAGGGCATTTAACTATTTGGAGAAATAAGGTGAAACTGAAAACCGGGGTGGGAAAGTCAAGAAATTTCTACATGGTATCAGAGTTTGAGTGTTGAAAGTGCAGTTTGGGATAGCAAGGAGAAAAATACAGCCTGCTGATTTTTCACTCAGAAAATTCCAGCAAGTTGATTTTTCACAAACAGAATTTTTATCTTTACTACAGCAGTGCTATTTTTCAGTTTTAGGACAGCAGGATGTCATTGGGATTAAGGGTGGAGGATAGGTTGGATGGGCATACCAATTAAAATGTTTGGAAGGAGAGAATGCAGAGTATCTTTGAGGAGGCAGAAGTCTGGGATATCATGGTTCATACCCAACAGCAACCTGTTAATGTGCCTACTGATGTTGTTCAGTTGGCAGCATATAATAGAAATAACAACAAGGGTAAGAGACTGATCCTAGACGGAATCAAAGACCATTGCATTCCTCATGTGAGAGGAAAGAGAAATGCTCATGAGATGTGGACAACATTGTCCAATCTCTACCAAAGTACCAATGAGAACTGAAAAATGGTTCTCAAGGAGAAGTTGAAAACCACTAAGATGGGTAAGACTGATAGTGTAGCTGGATATCTCACAAATATTACTAATGTGATAGATGAGTTGGCAACAATTGGAGAGATCATTCCACCCACTGAGTTGGTGCGGATAGCAGTGAATGGCCTCCCCAGTTCATGGATGAACTTTGTTGATGGGGTTTGTGCACGTGAGACCCTTCCCACATGGGAGAGGTTTTGGGATGATTGCATTCAGACAGAGATCAGGAAAGGTCAGCTTGGGGCAGCCAAGCCAGTTGAGCAGGATGAGGATGTAGCACTATTGGCAGGAGGCAAGAAAGGCAAAGGCAAGAAGCAGGCTTCCACAAGAAATGGTGGGGGCAAAGGTAAAGGTAAAGATAAACAGGGTAACACACAGAAGGACTATTCCAAGGTGAAGTGTTGGAATTGTCAGAAGATGGGACACTATGCAGTTGTGTGTCCAGAGAAGAAGAAGAAGAAGGGGAAGAACCAGAGCATGGCAACATCAGCAGAGGTTGAGGACTTTGCAGATCACTTTGACCAAGAGTTTGGGTTCATTGCGTGTGAGTCCTCTAGTGGAGGATTACCTGCCACAGAGGTTTAGAGGGAGCATGAATTTCCCTCGAGTATCTGGTATGTGGACAATGGGGCTTCACGTCATATGACAGGAGTCCGTGAGTACTTCTCAGAGCTTTCAGAGAGTGGCACTGATATAGAGGTAGTACTCGGTGATGACAGAGTTGTTAGAGCAGTCGGTGTGGGAACACTGACATTTCAGAGGAAGTCTAAACCTCCCTTGAAGGTGTCAGATGTTCTTTATGTGCCAGGGATGAGGAAGAACCTCATATCCATCTCAGCTTTGGAGGACAGAGGATATGAGATACTGTTCAGGGGTGGACAGGTGCTGATGTATCCCAGCGGCGCTCCAGCTGATTCAGCTAGAGTGATAGGTGTACGCCATGAAAAGGTGTACAAGTTTGCATTTCAGCCCCTTTTGGCATTAAGCAGTAGTACCGATAGTAGAGCTAGCAGTTCTAAGCTGTGTGAGATTTGGCACCGCAAGATGGGGCATATGTATCATGGAGCCTTGAGGACTTTGCGGGAGATCACTATAGGTGTGCCAGATTTCAGTACTGATCACTTTGATACTTGCAGAGGATGTGCGATGGGCAAGTTTTCCAAATCCCCTTTTCCCAGCAGTGACAGCAGAGCGATTGGGATACTTGATTTGATTCATTCCGATGTGAGCGGTCAGATGTCTCATGTTTCCTTGAGTGGATATGAGTACTATGTGTTATTCATTGATGATCACTCCAGGAGGACCTGGATTTATTTCTTGAAGACCAAGAGTGAGGTCTTCAAGAGGTTTCAGGAGTTCAGAGCTCTTGTGGAGACACAGACAGGTCGGAAGATCAAGTCCCCGAGGTCGGAAAATGGAGGAGAGTACACCCTTGGAGAGTTTGTTGACTATTGTGCGGAGGCAGGCATTAGGAGGGAGTTCACTGTTCCTTACAACCCCCAGCAGAACGGGGTTGCGGAGAGGAAGAACAGATCCATCGGAGGGGCTGCCAAAGCCATGTTACATGATCAGGGGTTGCCATTGTTTTTGTGGGTAGAGGCCTGCAACACAGCTGTTTATTTGCAGAACAGGAGTCCGCATCGTGCCTTGGGGCACATGACTCCGGAGGAGGCTTTTTCTGGGAAGAAGCCTGATATTGGTCATCTTCGTATCTTTGCGTGTATCACATACTCCTACATACCCAAGGAGAAGAGGACCAAACTAGAGCCCACCGCAGAGAAGGGTATCTTTGTGGGCTATAGTGAGACCTCAAAGGCATTTCGGATTTACATTCCTGCACAGAGGAAAGTTGTTGTCAGGCGGGATGTGAAGTTCGAGGAGGATAGGGCCTTTAGGAGGTCACGGGAGTTAGAGTATCTGGATCAGCCAGACCCTCAGCAGTAGCTGAGTCAATCACAAGGATCCAGTGGGCAGGGATCAGGAGGATCCGGAGGTACATCTATGATGATGTCAGGTCCGTCAGTGAGCAATGGCTCATAGAGTCAGAGAGGTGGTGCTTCGGGCAGCATGCAGAGCAGTCCACAAAGCAGTTCACTAGGGAGTCCACTGATGGACAGTTCACACGGTACCTCAGCTTCTACAGGTTCAGGTGCAGGTAGGAGGACAGCAGACAGACAGTCAGGAGTTCAGGCTCCTGATGATGATGAGGTGGAGGAGTTTCATTCTCCAATGGGAGAAGTATTCTCACGGAAGAGGAAGCCCAAGTGGCTCCAGGACACCTTGAGAGAGGCCACATCTGTTGCTGGGCCTAAGAGGCCGGTCAGAGAGAGCAGACCACCTAAGAGGTTTTGTAGCTATATGGAAATGGCTACCAGCATCCTTGACTCTAAGCCTTCTAGCTATGAGGAGGCATCTAGCCAGCAGGTCTGGAGAGAGGCCATGCAGGAGGAGTATTCTTCTATCATGAAGAATGATGTTTGGGAGGTGGTGTCGAGGCTTGAGGGAAAATCCGTGGTTACTTCCAGATGGCTTTACAAGGTAAAGCATGCTGCAGATGGCAACATTGAGAAATTCAAAGCGAGGTTTGTGGCTAGAGGGTTCTCCCAGGTAGAGGGAGTTGATTATGAGGAGACCTTTGCTCCCGTGGCTCGATATACTTCAATCCGCTCCATTATATCGATAGCAGCAGAGATGGGTTGGAAGATCCACCAGATGGATGTGAAGACCGCATTTCTCAATGGATTCATACAAGAGGAGGTGTACATTGAGCAGCCACAGGGCTTTGAGGTTCATGGGAAGGAGTCCCATGTGTTCAGACTGAAGAAGGCCATTTATGGCCTGAAGCAAGCTCCTAGAGCTTGGTACTCCAGGATAGATAAATACTTGCAGGGGATGGGTTTCACAAAGAGTGAGGCAGATCTGAACCTTTACTATATTGTGATAGGTGAGGAGCCTCTCATTTTGGTGTTGTATGTGGATGACTTAGTAATTACAGGTGCAGAGAGACTCATAGAGCACTGCAAGAGAGATCTTGCGACAAAGGTTGAGATGAAGGACATCGGCTTGATGCATTACTTTTTGGGTTTGGAGGTGTGGTAGGAGGAGGGGCATTTCTTCCTGGGGCAGGGGAAGTATATTTTGGACATCCTTGGTAGATTCCACATGGAGGATTGTAGACCCATGTCAACACCGATGATCACCAACTAGAAGAAGCTTCATGCTTCGGATTCCGAATTTGTGGATCCCACATTGTACATAAAACTGATTGGTTCCTTGATGTA
Organism: Pinus albicaulis; assembly: GCA_034641835.2. NCBI lineage: Eukaryota > Viridiplantae > Streptophyta > Pinopsida > Pinales > Pinaceae > Pinus > Pinus albicaulis. The sequence continues at coordinate 375,104,741 of CM076571.1, read as the reverse complement.
TTTGGTCAACACTAGACCAGATATTTGTTTTGCAGTCAACACGATAAGTCAGTTTATGTGTGAGCCTAGGTAGGTTCACTGGGTGGTTGCAAAACACATTTTGCAGTACTTGCAGGGGACAGTGGATTATGGTCTGGACTACAGGCAGGGGGATGGAGTGAGATTGGTAGGTTACACTGATTTTGATTGGGCAGGTTGTGCTTCTGATAGGAAGAGCACTTCAGGGTGTTGTTTTGGGTTGGGTTCGACAGTGGTGTCATGGTTCAGCCGAAAGCAGCAGTCAGTAGCATTGAGTTCAGCGGAAGCAGAGTATATGGCAGCCAGTCTAGCTAGTTGTGAGGCCATCTGGCTTCACAAGATGTTGTTTGGCTTATTTGGTCAGCCGTTGAGACCTTCAGTGATTTACTGTGATAATCAGAGTTGCATTAAACTCATGGAGAATCCAGTATTTCATGACAGGTCAAAGCATATCGAGATCAAATATCATTTCATCAGAGACTATGTTCAGAAGGGAGTTGTGAAGCTTGAGTATATTTCCACTGATGAGCAGGTTGCAGATATTCTTACCAAAGCCTTACCACGGGGCAAGCATGTCTACTTCAGAGACAAGATGGGTGTGGTGAGGAACACCTTCCTCGGTAAGAGGGAGTGTTGAAATTTGGTACCGGAGGACATGTGGTTCCCTAAGGCTTTGATCTTTGGCCTAGGGAAAAGTGTCCAAAAGAATTTAATTTTTCTCCTAAAGTGACTTTATAAAGTTATAAAGTCAAATCTAATTTAAAAGTTACTTTAAGTGATAAAGTTACTAAAGTCTAATTTTAAAGTGACTTTAATAAAGTCAATGTAAAATTAGAAAGGAAAAGTGACTTTGGAAATAAATGACTAAGTGGGTCTTTATTAAAGTGGGGTGAATTAAAAAATAGAAAGTGAGATTTAAATGAGCATTTAATCTCAACCCTAGATCTCAATCTATTTTAGCCATTGGATTTAGGGATTTCCCAAAAGTCACTTAGGGTTAGGTTAAAGGAGGAAAAGGAGGGAAAAGGTCATTCATTCTTTCATGAGCAGATTGAGAGAAGAAGAAGGAGAGAGCTGGAGATTTTTCTGAGCACTGAGAAGGAGGGAAGCAGCAGTGATATTTAGCAAATCCGTACAGCAAGAGCAGAGCACGAATTTTGAGGCAAGAGGGCACGAATTTCGAGGGAGGAAAGACAGCATTTAATGCTGCACATTTTTTGAGGTCCGTATAGCAGTTTGAAGGCACGGTAATCGAGGTCCGTATAGCAAGAGAGAGAGGGTTGTTTTTCGAATCCGTATAGCAGAAAAATCAGTGTTGAAATCGAGGCCGTACAACAGATTTAAGGCAGCTGTACAACACGTTTTTCGAGGCAGACGTACAGTAGTTTTTGACAAGCCGTACAGCACATTTTTCGAGGCAGTCGTACAGCAGTTTTTGACAGGCCGTACAACATGTTTTTCGAGGCAGCCATACAGCATAGATTTCAATGCTATTCGTACAACATTTAATGCTGGACTGTTTTCTGTAATTTCTATTTTTTGTGGGCACGAAAACTGAGGTGGAGTTTTGGCACGATTTTCGAGATAAGTACTGTTTTTGAGGTTGCTATAATTTTTGCTGTGTAAATTTCTGTCTCACTGTAAAAGGCATTTTTCAGAAAAATAAAGAGAAGCTTTCAGACTGGTTTTCCCCAAGAGTTGTAGGGGGTTTTTCCAGGGTCATGTTGACCAAAAATATCTATGTTAAAATGTGTGAATGACTGTTTTAAGCTTGCTGATTTTTATTTCTGCATTTTCCAGCATTCTGTAAATTTTCCAGAATTTGTGTTTTCAGCAAAAAATTGTTTTCCAGTTTGTTGAATGTAAGGATATGGGAAAGGGCATTTAACTATTTGGAGAAATAAGGTGAAACTGAAAATCGGGGTGGGAAAGTCAAGAAATTACTACACAATGTTTATGCGGTCTTTAGAGATAGTGCATTACACACTCCTCCTAGATAGTGCATTGCACAATACAAGTCGATAGTCAGTATGCAACTTAAATCTACATATTCTCTCATTCTTATTTGCAATTTTCCCATCCCTTGGATGACTTTTCTCAATTGTCACTTTTGAATGCTTTTGGTTTCAAATGTGTAGATTTCACTTTTTCAATTGTCATTTTTGCTTACTTCCACTTTAACAAGTGTCTCTTTTGTGTTCTCTTCATTATAGCATGTGTTTCTTTCACTTTTTTTAGCTTTTTCAAGTGTCATTTTCACTTTTTCTTACTGTCGCAACCGTCACATTAATTGTTTGTAATTATGCATGTGTTTCATTTTAGTGCAGCACTATAGGCTACTCTAGCACATTATTCTACATTATCTAATCATATATATCATAATAATATGTGATATACACTCTCCCATAGTTGGGTGCACTATCTGGTTGCAAACGAAACTACTGTTGTAACTTGTATTATGTGTCACAAAGTGACATTTCAACTGTCCCACTTAGAAATAAGTGTTACTTTGTTGTTGTTTCAAGGTATGCATGTGGATTTTGAGTTTTGTGTATCATTTTGGTGTGTTGATGTTATCTAAGTGTGAGATCACCATTTCAAAACTTGTTTGCATGTGTGTTTCTCTATTTTATTACTGATCCCACACTTAGCCAATCTTTATCCCTCCTGGAACTACGCAATAGATAATCCTAAGCCACAGTGAAGCACTGAGTCTGCCTCTTCGAACTGCACATTGCACATTCCTAGAGGAAATTATCCCTCCACCAAAAAACAAAGCACAATTTAAGCCTAGGCCATCAATCTAGTTGCCTAAGCTCGACAATTGTGCAAGTCATATTCTATATTTCCCTGGATTGTGCATTGCACAATTATAGTTGGTAGCGAGGCCTCACTATGTCAGTAAGTTTCCCAAATGTGATGTTTCCTGAGCCTTCCCTTATGTTACTGTGCATTCCACAATTTCAATGAGCAACCCTACCTCCTTATCTCTCTGAGGTTCTCAACTATGCATTTCTATTCATCAAGTGGGCCTCCTATTGTGCATTTCAAAGTTCCAGTGAGCAAGGGATCACTTTTAGGACACTGAAGTCCTCAACTTTACAATTCATTGATCTTGTATCTTAATATCTATGCATTGTGCAGTTATAGTGACTATTCATGCTCTTCCTGTTGACTCAGACCCATCAATATGAAATCCTTTGTCCTAGCTTGCTCCCTACTATTAATTGCATAGTTCTGGTGGACATTGAGGCTTTCCCTCAGTCCCTGTAATGTCCAACTGTGCAATCCTTGTCTCTTCCTTCTTGGGCACTCCTCACTATAGATCATCAGTCAACAAGCTCAATATCTTTCCTCCTATAACCCCTCACTATGCAAGAATACTTTTCATGCCCTCCTTTAATGCATATTACATATTTCTAGTCAATAGTGAGGCATCCCTGAGTTCTTATATTCCTCAACTACGCAACTCCTATCTTCCTACTCTAAAAAACTTGCATGTTTCCTCATGTCAATCAATATATTCCATGAGTAATAAGAGGTTGAATAGGTGTTTTATGGACTAATTTTAGCTTGTCATTAGTGGTCTTCATCTATAGGTATCATAATTACAACATGACATGGTAATGCTTAAGAGAGGCCATGAAGGAGAGGCTACAGGTTAACACTTATGAAGAATGATAAAATGAAGAACCATCATGAAGAACACGAAGTGATTAGGATTTCATAAAATTTTCTCAAATTCAAAGTTACAAGATTGGGTTGAAACTAGGATGGTTGCATATATCTCCTCTTCCTAATTCTGGAACAGTGAACGGTTCAAAAAACCGATGTCGTATGAGGGAGATATCGTGTTCTGATCGAAATGCCAAAACAGGTAAATTGCAATAGTTTGACTAGGTTTGACTGGGATGCACAGTCAGCAAAGTGGGTGGATGTACAGTCAGCAAAAATGAATATTGCTCAGAATATTCCTTTCCACCGGAGTAATCACAGGTTGAAAATTTTCTATTTTATATTGGTTGAATGGATTTGGAGGAGCCAATCATAGGGTGCCATGTGGCCAGCCCCGAGGCTGCCATGTGTCCTCGAAACTGCATTATAAAAAAATTTTGGGTCTGCAGGAATTGACCCCTATACCTCCCATCAAGAACATGCATGCATTACCATCTGAGCTACATGAGTTTCTTAACCCCTAAGGGTGGGGGTTGTATTTAAGGTTTAATGAAATTCCAATTGGGGGTTGCGAATCCCCGGCGGTCCCAACCCACCAATGGTTCCATCGTGTATGTCACATGGAAACAAACAAACTGCACATTAAATGTAACTACTAGCTAACTATTATGCATTTTATGATATCACATGTAAACATTTAAATGTACGCTCAGCGCTAACCAACCTTCAACCCGCAGTTCAAACTCATTTCAACCACAGTTAATCCATGAGTTCCGACGGGAGTTCTGCCCAACCTCTGATGGTTTATGTAATGGTTTGGGGGTGCATGTGGCCACCCCCAACCTCTAACATTTATTACGTAGTCAGAAATGGCGAAACTGTTAGAGGGCACACCTTAATTAGCGGAAATGATTTTTTTAACTCCAGTTAAGTGGAGTTCTCCACTTTTAGTGGAGCTTTTCTAAGTGAAACTGGGAAAAAGTGTAGGAGGCTAAATTTTCAACCATTCTGAGTGAATGAAGAGTCATTTTTGACTAATTGGAGCATTATGGAGCCATTGGTACAATGAAAACATCCATTATATCTCTATAACTACATTTAATAGCAAAAGTTTGAGCATAATGAAAGATGGACATGCCATTGAGAGCTGGACCAGCAGATGTAGCCCAGGAGGGGTGAACTGCTTCGTCATCCCTGCTAAGTAAATTTCATGTGGTCACTTATTTCTCTATTTTACACTATATTTCAGTATTAATTAAGCTTTTTTTATGCTTCTAATTCACTAAAAATCATCTACAATTCATGGACAAACACCTTAAACCTCATGCAAACTAATGAACTAATTATGCACATGTTTTTAAATTGAAAAGACACCTAGCACAACAAAACTAATACAGTCATGTCATATCAAATTGGTATCAGAGCTATATTTTATTCTCTGGTGTTGTTTAGTGCAAAGAATTGTTTAACTGTTTGCAAGTTTTAGATGCTTACAAGGCTCAAGCTCAAAAGAGGAGAAGGAAAATTGGTGGAAGCATAAGGGTCTCAAAAGGAACCAAAGAAAAGGAGAGAAAAATTTCCACAATATCCACCACCTATTTCACCTCCTAAAGAATCAGAAGCTACTTTAAGCATGCCTCAAGAGGAAGGAGAAATCCACGAAGAAGTTGATCCTAAGGAGGAAGAAAGAGTGTTCAGGAAATCATTTCTTGACATGACTGAGATGGTTAGAATCCTTTATCAAGAAAGGAATGAGAGACTGGAAGGAGAAGGATCTAAACTTCAGAAGCAAGGAAAAGGATCTTTAGGAGATAAACATGATTAGATAAGTTAAATAAGGTAAATGGAGGAAATGGAGGCAATGGAGAGCCATCATCCTCACCCTCATCATCATCATCCTCTACTTCTTCTTCAATACATCAGTCACACAAGTCCAAGAACACTGGTAAAAATAATTTTTTAAGACTTGATGTTAAGTTTGAATTTCCTATGTTTAATGGTGAAGTCAATGCAGAAAAGCTAGATAATTGGATTAGACAATTGGAGGTCTATTTGAGAATATAGAACCTTCAATATGATGATACCACAATTCAATTAGCTTCATTGAGAATGGAAGGTGCATCACTTGTTTGGTGGGAAGCCAAGACAAAGGAGGAAATCAAGAAACATGGTAATATTATTCTATAATGGTCAGATTTCATTACTACTATTAAACAAAAATTTTATCCATTAGCTCATATGCAGAAATACATCATGAACTGGCAGAACTTTAGGCAATGAAAGGGACAAAATGTGCAATAATACACCCAAGAATTTAGGATAAGAGCTCTTTTATTAGGTTTGGATTTGCAGAGCCAAGATAATTTGCTAAATTACATAGGAGGCTTACATAGCTGCCTAAAAAATACTATTCTCATGTTTAACCCCATCATTCTAGATGAAGTTTGTGTTCAAGCCACACATCTAGAAGCTAGAGAGAAGAACATTTCTAAAGAGGGTAGAAAGAAACCTTTTAAAGGTAAAGCCAAGGAAAAGACCTCAAAAGGTAAAAACAAAAATAATGCATCTGTTAAGAAAGACAGAGAAAAATTGTTTTGTAAATTTTTTTTAAAATAAATCCATGATGAAACTCATTGTTGGAAATTACATCCTGTATTGAGGACAAAGAAACCCAATAACAAAGGGAAACAAAAAATTGTTGCTACAACTCAACATTATTTAGGATTTGATTCAATTGATGAAACTAAAATTACAGCCATGGGATTGAAGAAAATGAAGGGAAAAGAAATTGAAACTAAAGCCAATACCATTACATCAAATTGTCACATAAACACTCCAAATGAAGAAGAAAGAATAGAACTGTTTCATGTGAGGGTCATATCCAAGCATACCAAGATTGACACACTGTTTGACATTGGGTCACAAGAAAATTTAATCTCTAAATATTTGGTCAAAAAACTTAACCTTGAGACCATACCACATCAAAAACCATATCCATTTCATTGGAATTGTAAGGATGAAAATCTACAGGTTTCAAAGTAATGCATATTGAGGTTTACAATCACTGCAAATTTTGTTGACACAATTGAATTAGATGTGGTTTTGCTTGACATAACTAGTATTGTATTAGGGAGTCCTTACTTGTATGACAGGAAAGTGATCTTATATCGCCATGAGGAAAAGTATCATTTATCAAAATATGGCATGGAGTTCATTTTTAGATCACATTGCAAGAAGACAAACATTGCTATGGTAAATGCTGGATAGGTAAAGAGGATGGTAAATTCAAGTAAGAATTTTTCTCTTCTTATGATTAAGCCTAAAGCTTATATTAATCATGAATATTTTGAGGGATTTGATCCTAATTTGAAATCATATTTATATGATGTTGTTAATACACATAAAGAGATGTTTCAGGAGCCAACAGGATTGCCTCCAAAAAGGGAATCTCAACATGAGATTCAGTTGCAGCAAGATTGTCCTCTTCCAAACATCGGTATGTATCGCATGTTGATAATGGAGAATGCTGAAATAAAGTGGAAAATCAAAGAGATGTTGGATAAAGGAATCATAAGGACAAGCACATCGCCATGCGGTTCACCCATAGTCTTGATACAAAAGAAATATGGGACTTGGCACTTGTGTGTAGATTTTCGAGCTTTGAACAAGATTACGGTAAAAAATTGTTACCCACTCCCAAGAATAGATGATTTGCTTGATCAGCTAAAAGAAGCAATCTTTTTCACTAAGTTATATTTACAAAGTGGATATCATCAAGTAAGAATTGCAGAAAGTGATGTATGGAAAACTGCATTCAAAACCAAACAAGGATTCTTTGAGTGGCTAGTTATGCCTTTTGGTTTATGTAATGCACCGGAAACTTTCATGCGAGTTATGGATAATTTTTTGCGACCATTTCTTGATGAATTTTTTATTGTGTACTTAGATGACATATCGATTTTAAGAAAAACAAGAGAAGATCATGTATTGCATGTGAATAGAGTGCTTGATATTTTGAATAAAGAGAAATTGTTTCTTAAGATATCAAAGTGTGAGTTTGAAAAGACTTCTTTGGTCCATTTGGGACATATTGTAGGAGGAGGAGAATTGAGGATTGATCCTTCTAAAGTGGAAGCCATTGTGAATTTTCCCACACCCAAAACAGTTACCGAGGTAAGAATTTTCGTAGGTGCAGCTCAATATTGGAGAAAGTTTATTGCTAACTTCTCTTCCATTAAAGCTCCTATGCATGCAGTGAAAAGTGTGAAGAAAGGCTTCCGATGGGAAGGAAAACAGCAGCAAGCTTTCAAAGCTTTAAAATACAATATCATTTCAGCTCCAGTCCTTGCATTACTAAATTTGAGACAACCATTCGAGATACAAACCGATGCTAGTGATTATGCCATGGGTGCAATACTTTTGCAGCATGGTAAGCCTATCGCCTTTCATTCATAAAATTTTAATGGTGTTGTGACTAATTATCCTACATATTGCAAAGAACTATATGCGTTGGTACAAAGTGTCAAGAAGTGGAAACAGTGCATGATGGGTAAATATACTATTGTACACACCGATCACCAACCATTACAGTACTTACGATCACAAACAAAATTGCAGCAATCAAGACATTTCAAGTGGATGGGATTTCTTCAACAACTTCACTTGGTTATAAGGTACAAAAAAGGTATTTTCAATAAATTTGTAGATATGATTTCAAGAACAATCATTAGTGCTTATACTTTACTCAAAAATGATTCTGTTGCACATGAGAGTTACATAGAACAATATGCACATGACATTTATTTTCAAGATGTGTATGCTATTTTGAGTGAAGGGAATCAAGTTGAAGAAAAATATTATCACATGCATAACAATTTGTTGTTTCATTTGGGAAAGCTATGTATTCCACAAGGAAAGAGGCTAAGTGTCATGAGAGAATCTCATTCTTCTCTTATTGTTCGACACTTTGGGGTAAGAAAAACAATGGTGCATCTTCAGAGGTATTGTTATTGGCCTCACATGATCGATAGTGTGTCACGTTTTATAAGAGGTTGTTCTACATGTGCAACAAGTAAGCCTAGTAATAGGAAGCTTGGTTTGTACACAACAATACTAGTACCATCAAGGCCATGGGAGAGTGTCTCCATGGAATTTGTTGGAGGTCTACCTATGTCAAGAAAACAACATGATTATGTTTATTTAGTTGTGGATAGATTAAGTAAAATGTGTATAATTATGCCATGTAAGAAAACCATTACTGCTGAACTTTATTTTCAAAATGTTTGGGTTCATTTTGGATTGCCAACTTCTATTTTTAGTGAGAGGGATTCCAGGTTCATTGGGAATTTTTGGTCAAATATATGGATAATGATGGACACAAAGTTGAAAAAGAGTACCTCTTTTCATCCACAAACAGATGGAAAAACCGAGGTGGTGAACAAAACAGTTGTGCGTCTATTGAGAGGATATTGTAGAAAACATCCTAAGTTTTCGGATGAACAACTGCATTACATTCAGCATGCTTACAACCGAGCAAAGCACTCTTCAACACAAACCTCACCTTTTGAACTATGCTTTGGGTATTTTCCAAAATCTCCATTAGAATTCATCTTTGGGAAGGATGTTGCAATTGATGGCCATAGTGACATTGATAAGGCTCAAAAGTTCATTGAGAAAATTTAGATTATACATCAACTGGTTCAAGAACAACTTGAGAAAAGTCAAATAAAATACAAAGAGAGGCATGAAAAACACTAGGTTGATCACAAGTTTCAAGAGGGAGATGAGGTATGGTTGCACATTAGGATGCAAGGGGAAGGTAAAAATCTCAAACCCATTCACTATGGTCCTTTCAAGATCATAAATAAAGCTAGTAATAATGCATTCCAACTTGACTTGCTTTCTTACATGCAAATGTATTCAGTTGTTAATGTTAAGAACTTATGCTTGTATGAGCCACCTTTGATCGATTATCAAGGAAGTGATGTTCAGCTACCTTCTACTGAAGACTTCTCGCCATAATACAATTATTGACAGGAGGACAAGAGCATCAAAGAGGGGAAGTGTTGACTACCTTCGAGTTGGGCTCAAAGGAGCTAAACCAAGAAAGGAAAAATGGATGGAAGTTGGAAAGGTGAGCGAGTTGTACTTTCATCTACTGAACATGTAATCAAGTCTTTTGGGGTCCAAAAGCTTCCCAATTGGGAGGAATGATGAGGAGTTCATAAATTTTGCTCAAAATTCAAAGATACAAGATTGGGTTGAAACCAGGATGGTTGCGTAGATATCATCTTCCTAATTACAGCACTGTGTATGGTTTGAAAAATTGAAGTCGTATGAGGGATATATCTCATTCTGATCGAAATACCAAACAAACAAATTGTGACAGTTTGACTAGGTTTGACTGGGATGCACACTGAGCAAAGTGGGTGGATGTACAGTAAAAAAAAAGGAATATTCCTTTCCACCAGACTAATCACAGGTTGAAAAGTGTCCATTTTCTACTGGTTGAATGGGATCCAATCATAGGGTGCCACGGGGCCAACCCTGAGGCTGCCACGCATCCCCAAAACTGCATTATAAAATTTTGTTGGGTCCGCAGGAATCGACCCCTAGACCTCACGCTAGGCATGCACATGCATTACCATCCGAGCTACACACGTTTCTTAACTCCTAAGGGTGCAGGTTGTATTTAAGGTTTAATTAAATTTCAATTGGGAGTTGGGAACCACCGGCGGTCCCAACCCACCAGCGGTTCCGTCGTGTATGTCACATGGCAAAAAACAAACCGCATAGTAAATGTAACTACTAGCTAATTGTTCCGCATTGTATGATATCACATGCAAACATTTAAATGCGCAGTCAGCGCTAACCAACCTTCAACCCAAAGTTAAAACTCATTTCAACCATAATTAATGTGTGAGTTCTGACGGGAGTTCCGCCCAACCTCTAACAATTTATGTAACAATTTGGGGGTGCATGTGGCCACCCCCAACCACTAACATTTATTACGTAGTCAGAAATGGAAAAACCGTTAGATGGCACGCCTTAATTGGTGGAAATGCCTTTTTTAACTCCAGTTAAGTGGAGTTCTCCACTTTTAGTGGAGCTTTTCTATGTGAAACTGGGAAAAAGTATAGGAGGCCCAATTTTCAACCATTTTGAGAGAATGAAGAGTCATTTTTGACTAATTGGAACATTCTGGAGCCATTGGTGTAGAGAAAACATCCATTAGAGTATTGTAACTTCATGTAATAGCAAAATTTTGAGCATAATGAAAGATGGACATGCCATTGGGAGTTGGACCAGCAGATGTAGCCCAGGAAGGGTGAACAGCTTCATCATGCCTGCTGTGTAAATTTCATGTGGTGAATTATTTCTCTGTTTTACAAGACTATTCAGTGTTATTTAGGCTTGTTTTATGCTTTTAATTCACTAAAAATCATCTTCAATTCATGCACAAACACCTTAAACCTCATGCAAACTAATGAACTGATTATGCACATGTTTTTAAACTAAATAGACACTTAGCACAACAAAACTAATACATTAATTTCGTATCACAAAGTGATATTTGGTCAAGACAAATATGTTGACATGGAAGGTTCCAATACTCATCCATATTCTTTGGAGGATGAATATGAAGAATAAGAAAAGCTCCATCATGAAGAAGTCAAAGGTATAGGAGCAAAGAGAAGATCTTAGCATTGCCACATCTACCAGTGTGTCTTGCCACATAATTTGTGGAATGTAATTATTGTATTTTATAAAATGAGGAAATGAACAATGTGTGGAATACCAAGGGTCCCACATGGAATATGAAGAGTCACTAGAAAGTTCTAAAATCATGTAGAGGGATAAAGGTCACACAAGAATTTGAAAATTCATAGTAGAATATTCAGATTCGTGAGTAAAGTCAAGAGTCACATGGGAGGTGGAGAGTCACGTCATTTTTTATAAATACACCCTCATAACTTAAGAAAAAGGGACTTTTGGGACTGTAACTCTTCACCTTGTCTTATTTACCTTGGCATAGGAGAAAATATATTTCTTTGGAGGAGTAAGTAGTGAATTAATGTTACACAATTGAGACTAGTGTGGCATCATTTTAATTTTGTATCTTAGGAATTTCACTTAATATATGAAGCCCTCATAGTCGTCGCACTTTCATGCATTTTCCATGAATGATTGTTAGACTATTCTTTATGTTATTTTTTGTAGCATCAGATGTGTACTAGCCACGAAATTATTTGGAGGGGCTAGAATACATGAGTTCTACAAAACCCAGAAATCGTTTCTAGAAATTCCACACAGAAGTGCCTCAATTAGATTATTAGCCAATTTTTAAATATTTCATAAGTCTAAACTTAGAGAATATGGTTATTTATTCAGTAATAATTTATATGTGGTGAGAATAATATAGAAAATCGCACGGATTGACAGGGAAATAATTTGGGCCATCAATTATGTTTTAATCATGGTCATTGGTGCTCCAATAGAAGATTATAAGAAGTCGATGGTTAGATGGATAATACACCAGTGCGGTTACTCAGTTTCTAAGGGAGTTCAATTTTCTCAAAGACTATGATTCAACAGAGGAGATAGAGCCATAAGGTGAGTAGCACGTGAGAGAGGGTATCAGCGGAAGGCGACAAGGAAGACTTTCGGATTCTGGAAGAGGCGTGTGAGGAAGAGCATAGTCCAGTAGAGCTCTGTGTAGTCACTGTGTAGAGAGTGATGCAAAGGCTCTAGTGTAAGGGAAGAGGGTCCATCTCGAGGGCATAAATTTTCTGTGGAGAGTCAGAAATTTCTGACAAAAATTCTCTCGGTATTTTCCTCTGTTCAGATTTTGAGCAGGGCATCTAAATTTTTGTACTCGGATTTGTTGGTGAAGATTAATAAGAAAACCCTCATCTGTTGCACCAGTTTTCCCACATTGGGTTTTTCCAAGGAAGATTGTCCAAAAATAACTGTGTTAATATTCTTGTGTGAGTGCTATAATTTCTCTATTTCTAGTATTTTATTTTCCGCATTAATTTATTGTGAAAATTACAGTTTTAAATTTATTTGATATTTGTTGTAGCAAATAAACTGCATAATAAAATTTACAGTTAGAAGAATATTTTTCATTTACTGCAATAGATGAAAATTTCACACTTTCATTATTTATGGTGTATATTTATATAGATAAATATCTTTTGGATTTAGCACATCATTAGGATTATGTTTATGTTAACACATACTACTCAAAATTAGCTATTTTGTTTGATTTGGTATGTATCTTGTTGAATGTGCATCGTTACTTATTTTTATGATTGTTTTTGTCTTGTGAACTAATTTTCAAGTTAACTAACAATCCTCTTATGCTCTTGTGTGTCTCTTTTAGGGTATTACTATTACTTTTCTTATATAGGCTCACTCTCTCTTTCCTATTTGTGAACTAGCCTTATATACATTGAAATTGTATGCCTCACAATGTCAACTTACTTACTAATTTCAAATATTTTTGTATAATATCTTATGTTGATAATTGCAGCCAAGGAAAATCCATAAGAACTATGGAAATCGACTTTATTTTTCAGTTGTGGCTCCCACTCCAAACAGTGTTAGGTCTAATTGAGACTTGATACCAGGGACTCGGAAGACCCCTTTACTGTTGGTGGAATCCAGCACCATCAATAGTTTTGGCGCTATAAGGAGGGCCAAATGATAGTTGAGCTTGTTGAGTATGTTTTGAATCTCTTACCTTGAATGGTTCATTTCCAAATCACACCCTCGGGATGTTTTTATAATAGATTCAATCTTAAATTTTCAATCCGCGTGGAAATTTTTTACAACTTGTCTCAATTAAGGTTTGGTTAAGATGGTGAAATATCTATAACCAAACATAAATCTCATTTTATAAAGTTTTTTGAATCTCATGAAATCTATTGTGAAGATGTTGCTTGTATATTATTCACCCTCACTCTTGAAGGCTAAGTTAAACTATGGTGTCATATATTACCATCTGCTTCTATTCATTAATTTGAAAAACTCTTCAAGGAACTTCATCAAGCATTTTACAGGTATGATTATAGAGATATTTAGGAAAGAATTAATCAACTTATAATGAATCATGATGAATCAATATAGGATTTCTCTAATATATTTTTTCACCTATGCTATGATTTTCTTGAAGAAGATATGAATTAGGATTTCTTCAAGTAAAATTTTTAGCACTTGTTTCAAATCTCCTTGAAGAAATATAAATCTAAATCCTTCATTAATAATGCCCTCTCAACTTTTATTAATCATGAGACACCTCCAATTTTAGAGGAGGAACCCATTATTCCTTTTGTACCTTGACCTCCTTCCTTTTGATTGCCTAACAAAGTTGTCTCTGGTATTATTATTGAGGTTGAGAAATTTGAAAATCAGATTGTTGATCCATTCATCCCATCCTAGTTTTATCACTTTGCATGGGAAAACTTTGAATTTTATAATAAATGCATAAATCCTAAGGTGGAGGATGATCCCTTGACTTTTCATGATCACAGTGCACATAAACCTAATCCTGAACTTGTTTCAATTAAAAACATTGTTTCTTCACAGGACACATGTTATCCTCCATCATCTACATCTCATATCTTTTTGTACCTTGATTCAATTGATCAATATGCTCCACCAACATTTTCTTTAGATACTCTTGAACCTAATTCTGTTGGTCCAAGTTTTAATCAAGTACAGGTTGGTCACACTTCATAGGTAGAGGAGAAAAAGGTGAATATGATTTTAATCCCTCTTTTATTTTTAAAAATACTCTATGTAAATATGTTGTTCCTTCATTCTTTTCTAATCTAGAATCTTGTGATCTCAGCAATCATTCAAATCAAATCAAATCCCTTAATCATGATAAAGTCTTGGAAAACCATCACCCTAACAACAATGACTCCACTAATATGCATGGTGATGAGTGCTCAAGTATATTGGATGATCACTTTTTTTCACTAAAAGACTTTGATTTGCAAATTTTTGATCTAGAATATGATTCGATCCTAGAAGACTCTCTCACATGAATTTATTCCTAATATCACCACCCCTTTTGTCGAGATGTGTGTAATGATTCAATTAATATATCATGTTTTTTCAATTCACATTCTGATGAATCGAATCTCAAGCCCACAGAAGGTGATAATGTTTCCCATGATTAATAATATGATATGGCAATTATTGAACATCTCTCTTACAATTCAGGTAATATATTTGTTGATGTTGATACATCTGATGAGAGTGCTTCCAATAGATGTAATCTTATTCATAAGGTTCCTACTAAAATAATTAATGATAGTTGTCTTCACACAAATTTTGAACTAACCATGCTTTCAAAATTCAATAATTCAATATTTGAAAGTTTAGGGACTTGTCAAGAAGTTGAGGCACTTCAACATCAGTTGATCATTATGTCAACATATTGCAATCCCGATGAGGTCTCTGAACTAGGTCAAAGTAGAATTACCTTGCATGATTATTTTCTAAATTTTTTTTGATTGGATATAAGCTCTTTAGTGAAGTATTTTCAACATTTTTTAAGTTAATTTTCTTAATCCTCAAAATATAATCTCTGGTCATCTAGAATATTCTTCTTTGGATAATTATTATTTTTGTAAATCCCTTGAATATAACCTGAAATCAGGATGCATATATTTCCTAAATTCATAGATATATGAACCCTATCGTTTTTATTATCAAGATAAAGATCATTATTGTCCAAAGAATTCATATTTGGTAAGTGATTTTGTGAACAATTAACTCCTAATGTTTATTTTGAATGTCATGAAGCTGGTATTTTTTGTTCCAACACAATTAATCCTTTTGAGTAGCATTCAATTCTTGAATAATTCAGTGGATAAAAACCCTCATGTTGATATGGATATTGGATTTGTTCTGACACATTCTTCTAATTTTTTTTCAGCTAGCTAGTATCTTAATTGGTTTCCCGAATTTACAATGCAAATAATTGTTCTCCATATTTTTTGTACAATATATAATAGGATATCGAGGGAACTAAGGAAATTTATAGAGAATAAAAAATATTTCATTTCAAGCCACCAATATGGTCTTAACACTGGTCCTAACAGTTTTCACTCGATGAATCATTTTCCCATTAGTGCATCTGATGATAGTTGTCTTACATCGGTGGATCTTGTCGATGCTCCTTATAATTTGAGTGTGTTAATTAAATTTCATTATATCCATGGTTTAAGGGTTTTCAAAAGGATTTTTTGAATTCCATGATTGAATCTATGATTTTATAGAAACATCCTACTTAGCAAGCTTTCTCGCTAATAATAAGTTTTGATTTTTCATGTTGTTTGCTAAGAATGAAAACCTAAACGAAGGTAAATTCATAAGACTTTTTTGAGGTTTGTATGATTGTTGTTCTAATATAAAAGTTAACATTGTAGGTTGGTTAAGGTTAGTTGTTTTGGCATGTCTTTCTACCTTTAGAAAATACCTTCTATCTCTTGTGCAAATTATTCATGATCATATTTTTGTTTTTGCACAATGCTTTATATTGTGTTTAGTTTTTCGTATTTTGTTACTTGCAATTCGGGATCAGTTTCACTGGATACACTGGAAATTTCACTACACTTAACCCTAATCCTATAGATTTTTAGATTAGGAGTAGGTATGGTTTTATTTTAGTTTTCTTTTGCATCACATTCACCTTCCATTTTTCCCTACATCTAGTTTGTGCATTTGATTTGTCACTTGCATCCCATCTTGTATGTTTCTTTTCTTCTGAGTTTTGCATTTGCTTTATTATTTTTCTTTTTTCCTTCTTATTTTGTATATTTTTATTTTCTTCAATAATACCATACATGAAAACTTCTCTCATTTGGCTCAAAAGACAATGTGGAAATGTTTTGAAAAGGCAATTGTGATGACGAGAAACTCTTGTATTATTTGGCTTCCTCTTTTATGTTTTATCTACACATCTTTTAAAGTCAATGATGTATCAATGGAAAATATGATCCATTCAAAAGGAAAGCTTCGAGTAGAAACATACACCCATGTCTATTCTAGGATCCTCATTCCTTAACTTGAGATTGTAATTAAATGGTGTCGTGTGTTTCCAATCCAATCAAGTAGATAAGGGAAAGGAGAAAATAAATAGTGAGCATCTCAATTTTAGAGGTATATATAATTGTCTCTGAAGGAGAAACCTCTCTTTCTCTCAATAAGTCGGGATCTCTCTTCCACCTAGGTGATATGAATGCCAATAAATTTCCTATCATAAAATAATAAATAAATTAAAGGGTTAAAGAAGAGAAAAGCTTCCTGCACAGAGAGGTGAAGTGGGAAACTTTGTGAGGGTACTAAACATGCTCACTGGAAACGAAGAAATGCTTGTGTTCCTGTAGTGACTCCATCGGGGTATTGAACAGGTTCACTAGTAGCAGGGCAACAGTAGATATGAAAACTAATACTTTTATCATCTTAAACTTGCAAATACATATTATCCATATCCTAGACCAAAAAAAATGTGACATGGAAAGTTTTTTTGATGTGTTTAACCGAGAAAGGGAATAAAGGAGACTATATCTATAACCAAGTAAAATGGTAAATTCAAATTAATCCACATGATGAATCAACTCTTCCTAAAAGAATAGACCCTATGCATAAATATAAACCAAAAAAGAGAAGTTGGAGTCATTCTAGTGTGTTTCCAAGTGTTGTCGCTACGATAAACACCCTCCAAATTTTTTCCTACACTTGAATTTTGGAGCCTACTTATGATCTCACTATCTATCACTCCAATTTGGTCCTCGTCACTTCGTGATTGGGTGATATTTTTGTGAGTGTTTTAGCCTCCTTATGATATTTTAAGTGTCAAATCAACTTGCTTAAACATGGTCAGCCTTTGATGCATTCATAAGTGCACCTTTTATAGAAATCTTGAAATTCAATTCTCACCCTTACCAACAAACATTTCACAATTCTTCGGAACAATGCTTGTGAAATCCCTAGAAGTAGTGTATTGCGTAGTCCCTGATAATAGTATCTACGCAGTATTTAGAGAAAGTGCATTTCACACTCCTCCTAGATAGTGCATTGTGCGCTCCTCCTAGATAATGCATTATGGAATCCATGCCGATAGTCAATGTGCAACTTTAGTTGACAAATTATCTCATTCTTAGTTGCAATTGTACCATCACTCGGGTGAGTTTTCTCAATTGTCTCTTTTGCGCGCTTTCCCTTTCACAAGTGTGTATTTCACTTTTGCGAATGTTTTTTTTTGGTTACTTCCACTTTTAAATTGTTTCTTTTGTGCTCTCTTCTCTATAACATGTGTCACTTTCACTTTCTTTACCTTTTGCAAGTGTCATTTTCATTGTTTCTTATTGTCGCTTTAATTGTTTGTACTATTACATGTGTTTTATTTTATCGCACCAGTAGAGGATACTCTAGTGCATTATTCTACATTAGTTGTCATATACATCATAATAATACGCGCTAGACACTGTCCCACAACTAGGCACACTTCCTGTTTGTAGTTGACACTATTGTCGTAACTTGTATTGTAGGTGTCACAAAGTGACGTTTCAACTATCCCACTTATAATAAGTGTCACTTTTTTTTTCGTTTCATGGTATTCATGTGGATTTTGATTTTTGTATATTTTTTTGGTGTGGTGATGTTATCTAAGTGTGATATCACCATTTCAAGACTTTTTTGCATGTCTTTTTCTCTCTTTTCTTACTAATACCACAACCATTTTGGGGCTTTCACTGTCTTTGCAACTTGCTCAATATTCATCCAATATTTCTCCCTCCTGGAACTATGCACTACGCAATCCTAAGCCATAGTGAAGCATCCTATGCATCTTGAAACTGTGCACTGCGTATTTCTAGAGGACAGTCTCCCTCCACCAACACATAGAGTTACATTGAATCATAGGCCATCAATCCATCTTCCCAACCTCGAAAACAACATAATTCACGTTCTCTCTTTCCCTAGATTGTGCATTGTGAAATTTTAGTGGGTAGTGAGGCCTCTTTGTGTCACTAACTTTCCCAGCTCTGCAGTTAACTAAGCCTTCCCTTAAGTTACTACGCATTGTGCAATTTCAGTGAGAAACCCTACCTCCTTGTCTCTTTGAGGTGCTCAATTGCACAGTTCTCTTCATTGGGTGGGCCTATCATTATACATTATGTAGTTCTAGTGAGTAAGGGATAACTTATGGGTCACTAAAGTCCTCAACTACGCAATTCACTAAGTTTTTCTCTCAATCATTGTAGATTGCATGGTTAAAATGACTAATCATCCTCCTCCTGCTAACTAATACTCCTCATTACGCAATCCCTTTTCATAGCTTTCTCCCTACTACGAATTTCATAATTTCAATGAGCAGTGAGACCTTCCCTCAATCCCTATAATTCCCAACTACGCAATCCTTGTCTCTTCCTTCTTTGGCACTCCTCACTGTATTTCACCAGTCAGTAAGCTCAATACCTTGCCTCCTGGATCCCCTCACTGTGCAGCTAGACTTGTCATGCCCTCCTTTACTACACATTGCATAGTTCTAGTTAGTAGTGAAGCATCCCTGATTTCCTATATCCATAAACTGTGCAACTCCCAGCCTCCTTCTCTCAAAACCCTTGCATGTTGCCTCATCTCAATCAACATATTCCATCATTAAGAAGAGGTAGAATAGGTGGTTTCTAGACTAATGTTTTCTTGTCATGAGTGGTCTCCATCTACAAGTATAATCATTACAACATGAAAAAGTAATTATTAAAAGATGCCATCAAAGAGAGGCTACAAGAGAACACTTATGAAGAAGGATAAAAGGAAGAACCATCATGAAGAACGCAAAGGGATATTGGATCAAGAAAAATGTGCTAACTTGGAAGGTTCTAATACTCATCTAGATTCTTTGGAGGATGAATATTAAGAACAATAAAATATCCATCATGAAGGATTCAAATTCATATTAGAAAAGAGAAGAGCATGGCATCACCACATGTGTCAATGAGTCTTACCACACCATTTGTGGAATGTAATTATTGTATTTTCTAAAATGAGGAAATGTAAAATGTGTGGAAGATCAAGGGTCGCACATGGAATATGAAGAGTCACTATTAAATTCTAAAGTCATGTAGAAGCCTAAAGGTCACATAAGAATTTGAAAAGTCATAGTAGAAGCTCAAGATTCATGAGGATATTTATGAGTCTTTTAGCCTCAAATCAGATTTGAAGTGTGAAATCTTCTTGCTTACACATCATCAACATTTTATGCATTCATAAGTCACATTTTATAGCAATATTGAAATTCAATTCCCACCCTTCAAAATATACATTGCACAATTATCTTGAACAACGCTTGCACAACCCCTAGAAGTAGTGCATTTCACAATCCCTGATAATAGTGTCTACGTAGTATTTAGAGACAATGTATTGCACACTCCTCCTAGGCAGTGCATTGTGCACTCCTACTAGATATTTCATTGTGGAATCCATGCCGACAGTCAATGCGCAACTCTAGTTGTTGAATTATCTCATTCTTAGTTGCAATTGTACCATCACTCGGGTGAGTTTTCTCAATTCTCTCTTTTGCACACTTTTTCTTTCAGAAGTGTGTATTTCACTTTTGCGACTATTGTTTTTGCTTACTTCCAACTTTCAAGTGTTTCTTTTGTGATCTCTTCGCTTAGCTTGTGTCACTTTCACTTTATTTACCTTTTTCAAGTGTCATTTTCACTTTTTCTTACTGTCACAATTATCACTTTAATTGTTTTAACTTGTGTATGTGTTTCATTTTAGTGCACCACTAGAGGACACTCTAGTGCATTATTCTACATTATTTGTCGTATATATCATAATAATATGCACTAGACACTTTCCCACAACTGGGCACACTTTTTGGTTGCAATTGACACTATTGTCATAACTTGCATTCTAGGTGTCACAGAGTGACATTTCAATTGTTCCACTTATAAATAATTGTCGCTTTTTTGTCGTTTCAAGGTATTCATGTGGATTTTGAGTTATTTGTATCCTTTTGGTGTGTTGATGTTATCTAAGTGTGATATCACCATTTCAAGACATGCCTGCGTGTATTTTTCTCTCTTTCTTTACTGATCCAGCAACCATTTTGGGGCTTTCAAAGTCTTTGCAACTTGCTGAATATTCTTCCAATATTTCTCCTTCCTGGAACTATGTAATGCGTAATCCTAAGCCATAGTGAAGCATCCTATGCATCTTGAAAGTGCGCATTGCATAGTTCTAGATGACAATATCCCTCCACCAACACACAGAGTAACCTTGAATCCTAGACCATCAATCTATCTTCCCAACCTTGACAACTACATAATTCATGTTCTCTCTTGACCTAGATTGTGCATTGCGCAATTTCAGTGGGTAGTGAGGCCTCTCTGTGTCACTAAGTTTCCCAACTCCGTAGTTAACTAAGCCTTCCCTTACGTTACTGTGCATTGCACAATTTCAGTGAGAAACCTTGCCTCTTTGTCTCTTTGAGGTGCTCAATTACGCGGTTATCTTAATAAAGTGGGCTTCCTATTATGAAATATGTAGTTCTAGTCAGTAAGGGATCACTTCTGGGTCACTAAAGTCCTCAACTACAAAATTCACTAAGTTTGTCTCTTAATCACTACTGATTGCATAGTGGCAATGACAAATCATCCTCCTCCTACTAACTAAGACTCCTCACTATGAAATCCTTTTTCCTAGCTGTATAAAATCTCTAACATAGGTCTGATACCATATAGAAATTATATAGAAACTCTATACCAATGGATTCAATCTGATCATGTAATGTACTAAAAAAATATACTAAATCCTTCTACTATATTTGTGGAATATAAACACGATTACTCAATCACATGCAAGTAAGAGAAATAAAATTATCGATCACACAACACAAGATGTTCCTAGGGAAATATCCTACTCAAAACCCCTCTACCATATATTGTACATAGTCAAATGATCATGAAACAATACAATTCTTTCTCACACTGATAAAATTTCGCACTCTAGAGATTGTCTCACCCTGATCCTGCTCAAACGTGACTAGCAATTCTTAGGAAAAATTGACCAACACTTAGACAATTCTCAACCTCTGCTTAGCCCATTCTTGCTCACGCAATACCTAGGCAATTAATCCCTATTAAATGGGAAAATCAACCTTCCTTGACTGTGCCATCCCTATGGAGCCTTCCTCTAACTTTATAATTGCGCCCGAGAAATTTTCTAATAATAAAATTGATAGTTATATTCCCTTTAACCTCTGTCTCAACTGGGTCGTCATCAGAGTTTACATGCATGCAGCTAATAATATTGAATCATCAGTTACTTGATATATCACTACTTATGAATTAAATCTAATTTAATTCACTTGACCTCTCACTAGCTCATCACTTAGTTAGAAATAGTTAAACTGATATTAACTCAATTAATTTGAGTTAATTGATTACAATCACACCACACTAGTGCTACAACTACAACTAGACCCTGAAAATAATAGAATCACTCTACGTTCCTCACCTTTGACCCTCAACTCGAAATTATTGAGCAAGCTAAGTCTATCTCACTTAGTTAACTCATACAAGTTTTTATGAGATGCAATTACAATTTACTTTCAATTTAATTAAGGGATCATTAAATCACAAGCCTCACATGGTAGCCATTTCTAGGAGCCATTTTCTGGATGCAAATTTTACTATTTCTTGTTGAAAATTTCAACACTCCCTCTCAACAAGAAAGGAATCAATCTGTCATGATTTGGTACCTTTGGAATGTTCTTGCATGCAACACTTCTCTAGTGTTGTTCACACATGTAACTCTCCTGAAATTGAATAGCCTCCAAATAACTAAATCATTATAATGTGCATTTGTCATCAGATTCTTATGACTGCTAGATCCTACTGCACATGTCAACTGGAATCTCTTTGATGTTGTTGACATCTGAATCCATGCACTTTTCACTGCTGCCAATTATGATCTGCGCTCCAGCATCCAACATATGTCACTCTATTTTCTATCTTCCTGACATATTACTCATCAATCTAACTGATCCTTCCTGCTACTGTTGTATTGTGGGATCCTCATAGCCAGGTTTGATCCATGAGACACACCATCTCAATGGACTCTGCCCAAATTTCTTCTTGGGACTATATCTACACATCGCCCCACCTCACACCTGGAGTTATAGATGCACGTACTCCCTCTTCCCATCTGGCTCGAAATTTCCCCATCCTAGAGGTCTCTTCTTGAGTGGACTCTTCCACTAGGTCTCCTCTCTTCTTCCCCAATTATGGCTGCTCCACAACCTTCGTAGACTTCTTCTGAGGCTGCATGTTGAGAGATAATTTCTCTCTCTCAACCACCAACTCATTAGCCACTTCTTTTCTCCTCAAATCCTTGCATGCATCCTTAACCTCAAGAGCATACATGTTCTTGACTCTTGAACTGGTCTGCTTCACCTGTCCCATGGCTATGTGTTTAAGGAACACCTTTCCTTTTCTAAACATCACCTCATAACCACAGTCTTCCAATACTGCTATGGAGACAAGATTCTTCCTTAGGCATGGAATATAAAAAACATCTTCTAGTCTGAGAGGGGAGCCAAACTCCCTTTAAAAGGTATTTGTACCTATTTCGGTCGCGTTATACCTCCCTTCATCTCCAAACACTATTTTCTGTTGGAGGTCCTTCTCCTCCAAGTCACTAAAGATATCTCTATTCCCTATCATGTGGAACAAGGCATCGTTGTCTAGATACCACATGCATCCCATTACAGTGTTGGTTATGCATGCAATGAGAGTAAAATCAAGCTTGAACTATCAAGCCAATGCTTCACCCACTTCAACTGCAAGATGCTTCTTGCTTTCCTTCTTCTGTGGACAATTCGAAGCATAGTGCCCATGCTCATGATATTAAAAACATATGATCTTGTACAAGTCTCTCTTTCCCTCTTCGCCTTGGGATTTCTTTCCCTTTGCCTTTTTTTTTTCCACTAATGCATAATATTCTTCTTTCTTGGTGTTGGAGGTCCCATCTCTAGTGCTCCGTCTTATCTCTTCTATTTCCAAATCCGACCATAGTCGCTCCCAATCTAGTAACTTCTCTCTCCCATTCATAGAGTCTTGGTAACTATGCTAGCTCTTGGGAAGGCCTACAAGTGATAGGCTCACCAAGTGATCATCGGATACGGTCACACCAACACATCCAAATTCATCTCGACATTGAGTGAACTTTTCCAAGTATGTTGGTACTGTCTCGACCTCCTCCTTCTTGATATTTTTTAGCTTGTCCTTTGGCACCAACTTCCTTTGGTCGTTGTTGTTCTGAAACAGATATGTCAAGGCCTTCCACATAGCATATGTATTCACCTTCCCATGGAGACTTGAGACAATATGATATCGAACTCCCTCTAACAAGATCATTCTCTCCTTTTCTACCTTCTTTTTCCATGCATCAAGAAGCTGGGCATCTGCTACTGCAGGCTTGGGAATATAAAAAACTATGAATTCCTTCAACCTGTTGTCCCCCAACACTCCCTCCATCCTGTCCTTCCATGAAATATAATTTTAATTTCCCTCAAGTTCATATTCGAGTCTCACGCCATTGAAAGGCATCTTGATCTGTTGTTGGACCCTAAAGAATAAATCTGAAAATTTGAAACTGCTCAAGACAAACTCAATTTATTCTCTTCTATTCTTATTCCTAGCGCTCTGATACCATGTAGAAAATCTGTAACACATCTCTCATACCATGTAGAAATTATATGTAAACTCTATACCAATGGATTCAATCCGATCATGTAATGTACTAAAACAAGATACTGAATCCTTCTACTATATTTGTGGAATATAAACACAATTGCTCAATCACATGCAAGTAAGATAAAGTAAATTATCAATCACACAACACAATATGTTCTTGTGGAAAACACTTGCTCAAAACCCCTCTATCATATGTTGTACATAGTCAAAGAATCATGAAACAATACAATACTTTCTCACACCAAGAAAATCCTACACTCTACAAACCATCTCACCCTGATCCTGCTCAAAACTAACTAGCAATTATCAGGAAAAATTGACCAACACTTAGCCAATTCTCAACCCCTGCTTAGCCTAGCCTTGCTCACGAAATCTGTAGGCAATTAATCCATGTTAAATAGGATAATCAACCTTCCTTGACTACGCAATCCCTATGGAGCCTTCCTCTGACTTTATAATTGCGCCTGGGCAATTTGCTAATAATACAACTGATAGTTATCTTCCCTTTAACCTTTTTCTCAACTGCGTCATCATCAGAATTTACATGCATGCAGTTAATAATAATGAATCGTCACTTACTTGATAGATCACTACTTGTGAATTAAATATAATTTAATTCACTTGACCTCTCACTAGCTCATCACTCAGTTAGAACTAGTTAAATTGATTTTAACTCAATTAATTTGAGTTAATTAATTATACCCACACCACACTAGTGCTACAACTGCAATTGGACCCTGAAAATAATATAATAACTATACATGCCTTACCTTTGACCCTCAACTCGAAATTCTTGAAATAACTAAGTCTATCTCACTTAGTTAACTGATACAAGTTGTTATGAGATGAAATTACAATATAATTTATTATGTTGTGAAACCAACTCCAAAAATAGAAGAAAAGAGATATCAACGCCTTAGAAATAAGCCACTTTGAGGGGGAAACCTTCAATACATTACATGAATGAAAAATTCTTGGATGATTCAAATTAAAAAACCTCATTTCTATATATAGGAGTCCATGGGGCCATAATATAATCCTAGCCGACCTAACAATAATAATTTAAGGGCACAATAATAACAATATGGGGGTTACAGGGGTACAATAATAACAATAAGGGGGTTACACTAACAACAATAAGGGACTATACTAGTAATAGGGACCTAACATGCCCCTCTCCTTCAAAAAATTGTTGTCCTTAACGCTTGAGTAGCTATGGGTGCTTCAGTATAAAATTCTCATCCTCCCATGTAGAATCTTCAATGGGTAAGTTCTTCCACTTGATGAGATACTCTGAAATTGATCGATTCCGTAGCTGTCAAGTTCTTGTTTCTATGAACACTTTAGGTTCGAATATGATTTTTCCTTCCTCATCAAGTTCTGGAAATATTGTTTGAGCTGGAAGATTTTCACCTATAACCTTCTTTAAGCATGAAACATGGAAAATTGGATGCACTCGTGAAGAAGCAGGAAGCTCCAATTTGTATGCCATAGTACCAATCTTTTGCAACACCTTGTAAGGACCATAGTACTTTGGAAATAATTTATTATCCTTCTTAGCTTGCTTGAGGGACATTTTTTTGTATGGTTGTAGCCGTAAAAATACCCAGTCTCCTACATCAAAAATTCTCTCGCTGCGATGTTGATCTGCCTGTTGTTTCATTCGATTTTGTGCCAAATTCAGGTTATCCTTTAAGAGTTGGATAACCTCTTGTTGATGCTCGATGTGATCTTCCACTGCTTGAACCTTTGAATTTTATCTTAAAGATGATGTGATGGATGGTGGATGATATCCATAAAGTGCCATAAATGGGGTCACTTTTACTGCAGTATGGAAGGAAGTGTAATACCACCATTCTGCGAGAGGTAACCACTTGACCCCTTGTGTTTTTTTATCAGATACAAAACAACGAAGATATCCTTCCAAACATTTATTTACTATCTCAGTTTGACCATTGGATTGAGGATGATAAGATGAGCTATGAGCTAATTGAGTACCCAAACAAGAAAATAACTCCGTCCAAAAATTTCCAGTAAAAATGGGATCTCTGTCGCTCAAAATAACCCTTGGGTTTCCATGTAGCTTTTGAATTGTGTTCATAAATGTAGTAGCAAATGTACTTGCTTTAAATGGATGAGATAATGCACAAAAGTGTGCATACTTGGTAATTCTATCAACTACCACCATGATGACACTCTTTCCTTCGGACTTAGGTAAACCTGTGATAAAATCCATTGAAATCTCCTCCCAACGTTCACTTGGAATGGATAAAGGTTGTAGAAGACCTGGGGTCTTAATTGTCTCAACTTTATTCTACTGGAAAACAAAATATTCTGCCACAAAATTTTGAATATCAGATTTAAGTCCATCCCAAAAAAATTATTTCTTCACCCTGTGGTAAGGTTTTAAAAATCTTGAGTGTCCTCCTAAAGGAAAAGTGTACAATTCCAAAAGAATCTTTTGTTTTAGTTGGAAATTCTTATAAAGATATAAGTGATATTTGTACCATAAGGAATAATTTTTCCAACTAAATGTATCAGATGCACTAGGATCTTGCTGCAACTTTTGAATGAGTGTCCACACTTCTTCGTCCTTCTTCCATTCATCTCTTACTTCGGTTATCCAATCTGGTTGGATAATAGAAACGGCACAAAGCAATGCTTCCACCTCTTCATTATTTCTTGAGTGTGCATCTGCAATAACATTTAGCTTCCCCTTTTTTTAGATTATTTCAAAGTCATAACCCAACATTTTTGTGACCCATTTTTGCTACTCTTCTGAAGATAGTATTTGTTCCAAAAAGTAGTTAAGACTATCATGATCAGTTTTTACCTTAAAGTGTCTTCCCATTAAGTAAGTTCACCATTTCTTCAGTTCATGCAGTATTGCTAACATTTCCTTCTCATAAATAGGTTTCTGTAAATACTTTCCTTTAATTGGACGACTTTCAAAAGAAATGGGTCTTCCTTCTTGCATTAAAACAACACCAATTCCATTTCCTGAGGCATCACATTCCACAATAAAGGTTTTTGTGAAGTCTGGCGTAGCTAAGACCGGTGCTAGGCACATTGCCTCTTTAAGACGTTCAAAGGCCTTAGTTGCTTCAGAAGTCCATGAAAATGCATCTTTCTTCAATAATGTTGTTAGAGGTGCTGCTATTCTCCCATAATTCTTAACAAACTTGCGATAATACCCTGTTAACCCGAGAAATCCTCGCAACTTCTTTATGGTTGTGGGGACTTTCCATTCCTTAATAGCTTTAATTTTGTTAGGGTCTACCTTAACACCCTCGTGAGATACAATATGACCCAGATATTCCACCTATTGTACTCCAAAGAAACATTTGGATGTTTTTGCATATAATTGTTTCTCCTCCAATAGTTTGAGCACCCTGTCAACATGTTGAACATGATCCTTCGAAGACCTGTTGTAGATTAGTATATCATCAAAAAATATTAGCAAAAATTTTCTAAGGAAGGGTTTGAAAATGGAATTCATCAACCCTTGAAATGTAGAAGGTGCATTGGTAAGGCCAAAAGGCATGACCAAAAATTCATAATGACCCTCATGAGTTCGAAATGTTGTTTTCGGAATATCTTCAGTCTTCATTCTAATTTGATGATATCCTGAACGAAGATACAACTTGGTAAAATAAATTGCTCCATGTAATTCATCCAATAATTCATCAATCACAGGAATGGGAAATTTCTCTTTAATGGTGAGCTTATTGAGCTCCCTATAATCTGGACACATGTGCCATGATCCATCCTTCTTGTGTACCAATACTACAGGTGCAGAGAAAGAACTTTGACTAGGTTGAATTATACCCGCCTCTAACATTTCTGCAATCATACATTCAATTTCGCTCTTTTGGACATAAGGATATCTATAAGGCCTGATGTTTGGAAGAACACTTCCTGGAATCAAATGAATAGCATAATCATGATCCCGAATAGGTGGGAGTCCTTTGGGAGTTTCAAACAACTTGGAATGATTGTCCAAGACTTTCTGGAGATCTACATAAATAGATGATATTGATGTTGGAACTTCTAGTGAGCATAATTGTGCAATTATGCCTCATTGTTCTTTCTTTTGAAGCTTTGTCATAACATTAGAGCTTATTATCTTTCTCGGCTTCCCTGCAGTGCCCCGTAATTTGACTTGCTTTCCTTCTGAAAAAAAATTCAAGAAAATTTCTTGAAAATTAAAAGCTACCATCCCCAAAGATTGTAACCATTGTACTCCTAGTACAACATCAACACCTCCCATAGGAATGGAAAGCATTAGACTATTCAATACATATTCCCCCATGGTTAGCTTGATATTTTGGCATTTTCTAGATCAATTTATAGTTCCTCCATTTTCCACCATCACTTGACATTCTGGTGCTGGGTATAGGAAACAATTCAATTCCTTGGCTACCTTATAATGAATAAAATTATGGGTACTACCTGAATCAATCAACACTATTACCTTTTTCTTCTTGATATGTCCTTCTATCTTGAGAGTTTGAGGAGTGGTAATTCCTGCCAATACACTACACGATATGGTCAGACGCATTTCTTCCTCTTCTAGGGTTGGTTCCTGGTGTATATCCTCTTTTTGTTCATTTTCTTCCTCTTCACAATCTATATGAAATAATTCCTTCTCAGCACACTTATGACCTTTATTGTATTTGCTATCACAATTGTAGAAAATCCCTTTTGCTCTTTTTTCTTCCAATTTTTGTGGTGTCAACCTTGTAGGTTGTGGAAATCTAGGCGTAGCAACACTTCCTTCTTTATAGAAGTGAGTGGTAGGCTTCCTTGTCGCCATAATTTTACATTCAATTTTTCTTGCCAACCTGAATTCCTTCTCCAATGAATCAGGTTCCAAAACACGACCTTCATGTTGGATGTTATCCTTTAAAGTACCTATGAAGAGATCAATCATGTGTTCCTCTGGAATATCAGTTACCCTTATATTCAATTTTTGGAAGTCCTAAATGTGCTCCCCCACTAAGCCCTTTTGTTTGAGATTTATCAATTGGCTAAAGAAGGTGTTGCTCTTTGTATCCTCATAATGTGCTATCATTTCCTCCGTAAAAATTGACCAAGTGACAATTTTTTTACGGAAGCAAAGCCATCAATACCATACAAATGTATTTTGTTCTAAATGTAAAGTTGCAATGCGTACCTTTTGTGTGTTTTGCACATTATGGAGATCAAAATATTGCTCCATCTGTAGTATCCATATTACAGGATCCTTTCCATCAAACTTCCTCATATCCATTTTTGGAATATGGTGGTTCTTCCCGCCAACATTAGAGTTTATGAAATCACGATTAACATTTATTTTGTTCTCATCATGAGTTTTCTCTACTATATTTTCACCATTAGGAAACATTTCTTGTATCAACTTTGTCAAACCTTCCATGTCTTCTTTTAGATCATTCTTCATGTTTTCCATTTTTTCATCGATCTTAGCTTCCATGTCATCCATCTTAGATTCCATGCCAGCTTCCATGCCATCTATATTAGATTCCACACCTTTCTTCAAACCATCTATCTTAGTTTCCACACCTTTCTTCAAAACTTCCATGTCATTTTTTGTTACTCTTTGCGAGAGCGAAATTTGTTGCACTTGCTCTTGTAATTTTGATATGTCATGTTTCCATTCTTCGTCTTCATGAGTCATAGTAGAGCCTTCTAAAGGCTTAATGGGTGTTGAATTCTTTTTAGGGGCCATTTTAGAAACCAATACTGATATCTATTCTACAATATGCCCTTGGAATCAATTCAACTTGATTCTTCAAACAAGACTTATGCAATTCGGAAAAAAAATACACACATTTTACTTGCTTTTGCAGAGCTCTATAATGAAATTGAATTATCTCTATAATTGAAGATCCTCAATATCTGAAATTTGGCCCTGTAGTAATCCTCTGAAGCTTCTTTCAAATGCCATAGGTCTGACTTGATTTGGATTCTTCAAGGAAAAGTTATGTCCAATGTCCCATAATGACCTCATTATGGACTAGTTCAGTAGAGAGAACTTGTATGACTTGCCACGTGTCACTGTTTGCTCCTTTGTCTCTGAAATTTATAGACAGGAAACTAAATTCTGTGTACTTCCAGCCACCTTTTACATAATTCCAATCCGATGCTCAGAGAGAGAGTTATGAATATTTTCCCATGATCACCTCTTTGAGATGAAATTAGGGAGCCTGAAAAAGACCTAACTTCCAGAGATCATATCTCTGAAAATATTGCGAACCAAGCTCTGAAATTTTGTGACAATGTTCCTCAGGAGCTTGGCTTTTCTCTCTAAAAATTTCAGCTTCTGAACCTTCGTAGAACAAACGTTATAAGGAAAATGACGCGATGACCTATTTAAGTGAAATTCAGGAGCCTGCAAAAAGCCCTACCTTCCACAGATCATATCTCCGAAAATATTGTGAACAAAGCTCTGAAATTTTGCGACGATGTTCCTCGGGATTTCGGCTTCGCACCCTAAACATTTCAGCTTCTGAACCTTCGTATAAAAAACGTTATAGTGAAAATGCCACGATGACTTGTTTGGAGTAGCGAAACCCTAGAATCCAAAGCTCTGATACCAAATGTTGTGAAACCGACTCCAAAAATAGAATAAAAGAGATATCAACGCCTTAGTAATAAGCCACTTCGAGGGGGCAACCTCCAATACATTACATGAATGAAAAATTCTTGGATGATTCAAATTACAAAACCTCCTTTCTATATATAGAAGTCCATGGGGCCACAATGTAATCCTAGCCGACCTAACAATAATAATTTAAGGGCACAATAATAAGAATATGGGGGTTACAAGGGTACAATAATAACAATAAGGGGGTTATACTAACAAAAATAAGGGAATATACTAGTAATATAGGGACCTAACATAATCCATATTAAATAGGATAATCGACCTTCCTTGACTGCGCAATCCCTATGGAGCCTTCCTCTGACTTTATAATTATGCCTGGGCAATTTGCTAATAATACAACTGATAGTTATCTTCCCTTTAACCTTTGTCTCAACTGGGTCATCATCAGAATTTAAATGCATGTAGTTAATAATAATGAATCATCACTTACTTGATAGATAACTACTTGTGAATTAAATCTAATTTAATTCACTTGACCTCTCACTAGCTCATCACTCAGTTAGAACTAGTTAAATTGATTTTAACTCAATTAATTTGAGTTAATTGATTATACCCACACCACACTAGTGCTACGACTGCAATTGGACCCTGAAAATAATAGAATAATTATACATGCCTTACCTTTGACCCTCAACTCGAAATTCTTGAGATAACTAAGTCTATCTCACTTAGTTAACTGATACAAGTTGTTATGAGATGAAATTACAATATAGTTTCAATTTAATTAAGGGATAATTAAATCAAAAGCCTCAAATGGTAGCCATTTATGGGTGCCATTTTCTGGATTTTTTTTATGGATGCCAATTTCACTGTTTCTTATTGCAAATTTCAACACTAGCTTGCTCCCTACTACGAATTGAATAGTTCCAATGGACAGTGAGGCCTTCCCTCAGCCCCTGTAATTCCAAACTAAAAAATCCTTATCTCTTCTTTATTGGGCACTCCTCACTATATATCAATAGTCATCAAGCTTATTACCTTGCCTCCTGGACTCCCTCATTGTGCAACAAGACTTGTCATTCCCTGCTTTACTGTGAATTGCATAGTTCTAGTTAGTGGTGAGGCATCCCTGATTTCCTATAGCCCTCAATTGCGCAACTTCTAGCCTCCTTCTCTCAAACCCTTACATGTTTCCTCGTCTTAATAAACATGTTCCATTAGTAAGAAGAGCTAGAATAGGTGGTTTATAGACTAATTTTGGCTTGTCATGAGTGGTCTCTATCTACAGGTATCATCATTACAACATGAAAAAGTAATTCTTAAGAGAGGCCATTAAGGAGAGGTTATAATAGAACACTTGTGAAGAAATAGAAAAGGAAGAACCATCATGAAGAACACATAGGTATCTTGGTTCAAGAAAAATATGTTGACTTGGAAGGTTTTAATACTCTTCTATATTCTTTGGATGATGAAGATGAAGAAAAATAAAACATCAAATATGAAGAATTAAAATTCATAGCAGCAAAGAAAAGAGCTTGGCATCGCCACATGTGTTAATGAGTCTTACCATGTCATTTTTGGAATGTAATTATTTTATTTTCTAAAATGAGGAAATGTAACATGTGTGGAATACCAAGGGTCCCACATGGAATATGAATAGCCACTAGAAAGTTATAAAGTCATGGTGAAGCCTAAAGGTCACATAAGCATTTGAAAATTCATAGTAGAAGATCAATAGTCATGAGGAAATTCAAGAGTCACATGGGAGGTGGAGACTCGCCTCATTTTCTATAAATTCACCCTAATAAATCAAGAAAAAGGGACTTTTGGGACTGGAACTCTTCACCTTGGCTTCTCTAGCTTGGCATAAGTGAGAAGATATTTCTTTGGAGGAGTAAGTATTGACTTAATGTTTCACTATTGGGACTAGTGTGGCAACATTGTAATTGTGTATCATGGGACTTTCACTTAATATATGAAGCTCTTAGAGTTGGCGCACTTTCATGCATATGTCATGAAGGATTGTGAGACTATTATTTCATTGTTTGTGGTGTTTTTTTATGTTAACAAATACTACTGAAAATGAACTATTTTGTTGGATTTGGTATGTATCTTGTTGAATGTGCATTGTTACTTTCTTTTATGATAATTTTTGTCTTGTGGACTACTTTGCATGTTAAGTAATGATCCTCTTATTTTCTCGTGTGACTCTTTTAGGATAGTACTATTACTTTATTTTAGAGGCTCACTCTCTCTCTCCTAGTCATGTAAGCACCTTATATACATTGCAATTGTATATAATATTTTACATACAACTTACTTGTTCATTTCAAATATTCTTGTATAATATCTTATGTTTGATAATTGCAGCCAAGGAAATCCTAGATAAGAACTATGGAAAATGGATTTATTATTTGGTTGGGGCTCCTACTCCAAACATTGTGAGGTCTAACTGGGACTTCATACCAGGGATAACCCCTTACTGTTGGTGGCATCGAGTACCATCAACACCACACTAATGTGTATGCCAATCGAAAATTAAATAAAGCTAAAATAAATTACTTGAAAACGTAAAGAGAAGTGCTTGCCATGATCTTTCATTATAGAAATTCCATCAGTATATCCTTGCTAACCCATTCATATTCTTTACATATCACCAAGAACTAAGATATCTCATTAATAATATGGTCCATTAGGGAAGTATTTGTCAATGGTTATTACTATTTCAATAATTTGCGTTTGAATTCTTCGTTCGACCTAGTAACAAGAATGTCAGGCCTGATCATATGTCCCAACCAGAAACGAGGAAAGAACTAAAAGACGTAGAATACAACTTATTGGATGCTCACATGTTCAAAGTATAAGAAATTCCTTCATATTTTAAAAAAATCGTACACTTTATACATACGGTGAAGGCACCTGATGAACTCTTAGAGAAAAAGGAAAAAGATCTTAGTAATTAAAGTTGCACAATTTTCGTTAATAAATGGTAAATTGCGAAAGCTAGGAGAAAATGAGATACTCAGTAATTGCTAAAGGATATTGAAAACTAATAAAAACAAAAAATATGAGAGACACAGACCAAAAACTGAGACATGGCAGCAAAAGGCTTAAAGCCTCAATGTATATCATCTCACACAAAATAATGATAATGATACAACATATAAATACATCAAGAATATGTCTCAAGATAGTTGGTCTATCTTGGAAACACAATCACTTTGGCTGAGTGAATATATAAACCACACACTAATCTAGGAGCCTAACTAGTTGGAGAGAATCTCTCAACCAACAAGACCTAAACAAACTCCTAAGTTTGAGGAACATTCTCATTCTAGAATAGATAAGTAGGAATTAATCCAAGTTTTATAATTATAATTATTTTGGACTTATTGATTGTTTTATGTGAGAGTGAGGCTAACATTCGCCCCCCAATCATAAGTCCAAAGTAATAATATGGTACCATCTCCAAGTCTTTATGTTGAATTGCTGAGTTGATCCTCAATGAAGAATTGCTTAAAAATCCGCCAAAACTGGATGTCGAAAAACTCCAATATGAAGATAACAAAGAAATATGAATTAGCTACAATTCTGATATATTCCTGAAAGTGCTTAACAACTCCATCAAATTCCAAGCTTCAATGCAAAAGTATCCATCTATCATTTTCTTGGTCCAATGACCATCCAAGTGAACAAAATAATGTCCACAAATGATCTGAATCAACATCCCAATCGCTTGTCCACTGAAAAAAAATAAAAAAATTGATGACACCCACTGGCATATTTGTTGAATTTCAGATTCCCAATCGCTTTCCCACTAGAAAAATTGATGCCCACTGGAAAATTTATTGAAGTCGAAACTTTCAATATGACAACCATCAATTCCCCCCTTTTTCAGCTAAAAGGAGAAACCATAACCATCTACATTTTTTTCTAAACTCTCCCCCGCCCTACCCTTAAGATGTAGGAGAGTTTCACTATTGTATTCCCACTTTCAGGTGCATGAGAGTACCATATGTTCACTATTCGCTGCAATATTTTTCTTCATGTGAGACTAAATCTTGCGATAAAACATAGACAATTGTTTGACTGTAGATGACCACTTCCAATGATCAATCCATGCATAATTGATCTTCAATATGGGTGGTTGGTTTCATTTGAAACATCTTTCTGATGAGTGATTTTTCTTTCCACAATGGTGACAATGATGGAGATCAAAACATTTAATCTCCATATGACCATTTCTCTTACAATGGTTACACTTAACAAGATTATGGGTATTTTCTAGAAAACCTCTACTTACAAACTGAACTAGTTTTGAGAAATCTAGAACATACAAATTGTTTTCTTTTTTGTACCCCAAACCATGTCGATCTTTGTTGAAGGAAATCTCTTCCCAAGGTTTGACCACCTTCTTTGAAATATCATTTAGTTGTTGTTCTTCACGCATGTTATTATTGTTGACATTCATTAATGTAACAACCCTCGTGAAAATTCCATGTAATAAAATAAAAAATAATAACCACGGTTGATGGAACACATGTTCCAAGCTGAATGTTGGGAAAAAATATTAGTGCGGGTGTTTACATGGTTTATTATGGCTAAGGAAATTGGCAAAGGCTATGGCTAAGGCATTAAAGAGGAAAAAGGTATTTTTGGCACTTTTATTTGTGAAAATAATGGAAATTAAGAGAAAAATGAGATGAAAAGTCACAGGTTGCATGTGAGGAGGAAAATCAAGGAAAATAATGGGAAATGAAGAAAATAGAGGCCTCTTCTATAAAAATGCTTCTAAATATCAGTTGTACCCTTTTTCAATGCATTTTTGGAGCTCTCTCATTATTCTCTCTCTCTCTCTCTCTCTCTCTCTCTCTCTCTCTCTTTCTCTCATACTCTTGGATACTTAGATTTTTCTTGGAGCACTCTTTGAGAGTGTGGATACTTGGTGATTTGGAGAAAGAAGGCAAAGGAAGAGTAGAAAATCACAAGTAGACATCATAATCATAAGCTACATCATGATTTGATTGCAAGTACATAGTTGCATGTATGTTTCCCTCACTAGTATTGGCATGCATCGTGTATGCATGTGGATTTTCCTAACCTTTCCATTTCCTGGATAGCCATGGTCTTGTCGGTTTATTCCATTAATTTTTTCTTGTTGTTTCTCATGATGCCTTTACTTTTGGGTTGAGTTATTAGTTCCTAAAGCCTTGGTTGGAAAAACGCTCTGGAGCCCAGTCGACACCTGCTAGGTTGAGTTACTATTCCTAGAGCCTTGGTTAGACAAATGCTTTGGAGCCCTAGGTGGGTTGAGCTACTAGTCCTGGAGCCCTAGTTGGACAAACACTTTGGAACTCGGAAATAGATAGGGTTGAGTTACTAGTCCTGGAGCCTTAGTTGGAGCAAACACCCTAGAGCCTTGGTTGGAGCAAACACCCTAGAGCCTTGGAGCAACTTAGATAGAGACCAATCCGTGATGGTTGTGATGTCCGACTGTGAGGTGAAATCACTAGTTGAGGGTTGAGGTGGTTTGGCCTCTAGAAGCCCTGGATTGATTGTGATTGATGTGTTTGTTGAGATCCCACATTCAGCACGAGGGTGATTGGCTAAAGTGAGACTTGGCTCAGCTAATCTATGGTTGGGTGGAACGTGGAAGTCCCATCTCCAGTTGGTTTTTACATTCAGTAATGAAGAGTTCATTCCTCTGGTATTCAGTATGAAGATGTGCTAATTTATGTATAAATTTTATTGTTGTTTTATCCATAAGCATTTATTCGATCAGTGATGATGTATGGATCTATCCATTTTTTTACCTGTAAATGAATACACAAGATATCTATGGTAAAATAGATTACATTGTAGCTTAATTCTTCTTAGCGATTCTCAGATAAGTAAGATACCCTTATGCTTAAATCTGCTGGCTAATCTTGTAGATGAGATTTTTGTGACATGTTTGAAGAAATTCCCGTCATGGCTAAGAGGGCTCCAGATGAGTTCTAGATGATGTGATTGCTTTCGTACCTTTTTTTTAATGTTGTTTATCATATATTATAGTTTCATGAAGTTTTGGGCAGTGACCTGGGCTCTCGAGCTGAAAAGGTGGCACAAATCCAAGAATTATAGGAACAACACTAACCAATTAAGGCCCTAGCTTCATGCTTTTTGTGTTGTGCCTACGACTATAGGCTCCCAACCGCTACCTCTGCTTGGTATGCCTGCAGCTATGGTCCAAAAGGGTAAAAAATTTAGCCTCCCTCAGGGGTCAGGGGTCTGGGAGGTTCGGTTACCTCCTAGGGATGTTGTTGATGTTGTGTAAGGTGTGTTTGTTATGTTTCCATTGGTTCCACTTCATTCAGGTCATCTAGAAGGTTTAATCTCATATTAGTAGCCTATCATCACATGTTTAATCCAGTTAGCCAGCTACTTGGGTAGATGTAGGAAGAGGGTGTTACAATTAAGTCATATGTATTACACTGAGCATCAATCTTCTCTATTAACAATTCATTTGTATCACATGTTGCATCAAAATTTTCAATTATATCTTCAGTACTACTAGTTCCATCCTTTAGTAACACAACTCATTGGATGAGATCATATGTGTCACAACTTACATCAACCTAGTGGATTAGATCATTTGTGTCACAATTTTTATTAACATGCTAAATGAGGTCATCTATTTCACAAATTGCATTTGTTTTTTGGATGAGGTCTTCTGTGTCACACATTGCATCTATCTTTTGTGTATATCTTGCATCAAGTATATCTTTTTTTTCACTTAATTTTATCTCGAGTTCATTATTGAGTTGTTCTTTCATATCTAGGTCATTTTGAAGATCGTTTGTTGCTTCTAATGTGCTAGTCATCTGATTGATTATGTTTTGATTTTGTTTTAAATTCCACTCAAGTATTTCAATTTTGTTATGCAATTCATGATTGCACTCTTGCAATTCTTTGATTTGTAGTTCGAAACTTTGAAAATATTTTTCTCCTATACCCATTTTGGTCTTTAACATGCTCTCTTGTACTCGCTCGCTTGAATTTCACGCTCACTTTATTTTTCTTCAATAGGATGAGGGTGTCAGATACCACCGAAAATACACCCTAAATAGTTTAACAATGAGTTAATCACAAGTTCAAATGACTTAGACTCAATCAATTTGACTTTTGACTCCATACCATAAAATTTAAACCTTGGGGGTCAGGTTCAACCGAGAATGCACCCTTTTTGTTACAATCAATAACTCTATCTTGACCTTTACTTTGACTTGATTGACTTTGAATCAGATTCTTAAGAAAAGAAAAAAAACCTTCAATTCCAACCTCATCTTAACTTTAACAACTTCATCATTTTATGTGACTCATTTAATAAAATAAAAAAATAGAATTTCTTTAACTCCTAACATTAATAACCCTTAAAAACATGACTTTTACTCTTTCTCATTTGACTTGCATTTTGATTCTCTTAACACTTTATTTTTTAATTGACCACCCATTTACATTTTTTAATACAAAATTACCTACCCTAAAACATTACATTTAAAAGAAATTACACCTTATCTCTCCAAAAGTTCTATGATCACTTATGTATCCCATTACAAAAAGATCATATCATCAAACATATGCCCACTATATATAAATCATAGTTTAAGAAACGACTTTATAATTTAACCCGCCAATTTAATAACTCCAACCGTGTACTTGTCACTTAGGCATATAAAATACTCTCAAAACACTTTTGCCTTTTTCATTTATTTTATCACTTATAAAAAAGTAATAAGACATTATTTTAACAATGAAACGCCATTAAAGTCAAAATTTGTGCATTAAGACTGCTAAAGAAAAGAGGTCATGAATTTTAAAAGGCATATTTAAACGAGGGTCCGAGTAAATGCAGGAAGAGCTTATTTCGCACTTTCCAAATGATGGATTTGCTTTATGATATGGAAATTTAAGACTATATCCCCAGCCATAAAATACAGGCAAGACCAATATTAGGTGCGGTGCAAACGACCTTTTGCTAGTGCATTACAGCCTTCAAGGAAGACGAGAACATGAGGTGCAATAGCAATGCCACGATGGAGTGTCATGCGAACTCTCCCAAAATTTTGGACGAGCCTCATCCAGAGGTCAAGAGAAATAATTAGACGACAATGTTGATGATTGTCGACCCACTCTGTTGGTGACAAACGACGATGAAATTGATGATCATGATAGATGCAACAAAAACACCAATATTTTCAACTAACAAATCTGCTCCACACTCAATCCATTTACCAGCACACGTATCTCCAACAAAGTCGTATCTCCATTACTTCTCCACGCAAACCCCTCCATGCAGGTTCCTCCATAGACTCTAATAATTAGCCTATGGATATGTTGGACGCACACAATTCACCTCAGGTGGGGATGCTCCACCATATTCTTGGGATGTCCAGGATAACGAAAGAGACTCCATTGTGGAAAGTGGAAATAGGAATGGCAAAAAGATTCAGAGAGAATCTCTCTCCTCTTCCACAAGAAGTAATGTGAACCGTTTTTCGACTCCAAAGCAACTCGCTCTGAAAAAAAGTCAAAATTAAAATAAATGGACTCGAGATTTGGTTTGCCCTTTGCTAGTTGATGGACTCAGAACCGACAGGTTTGGAACGTTTGAACATAGGATCAATCGTGGCCAGTAGGAGGGAAATGCATTCGGAGTTAGAGTGGCAGAGGATGCACAAGTGGAACCCTATCAGAGGTCATTCGGTGGAGTTCCCCATAATGAAAATAGCCATGAAAAAAAAATTGATTCGAGCTCCTGAGAGTTGAACCCAAAAAATAAATATGTTTGCACTGGTAGCACTAGAATTCCTAATCCCTTTCAAGTGTCAACAACAACAAACATGAAGAATTTTTGGGAAAGAAGAAGTGCCTTGATTCTTTCATTGTGGAAACAATTTGAATCTGCAATCAACAATGGCGACACAATTTTCTTCTATATGTACCTTTTACTCCAACATCTCTTCTCTCTTGCCAAGCAACGAATTGACCCTTCTCCACGTGTGCGGGTCACTCTCTCATGTTAAGGATTCTGCAACAACTGTATTTTTTGTGATATTTTGTGGCAGTGATTTTTCCATCCTGTATTCCAAATGATTTTCTACAGGGTTTGTGAACTCATAAAAAGTAGAAGCTGAAGTGGCTGAGAAAAAGGTTGTAAAAAAGTGTCACCCAACAAGGATTAGTTGAATATGGGAAAACTAATTTTGTTGTGTTAACTCCCTCGTCAGTGTCAAAAAAATATGTTTAGTATCGTCTCAAGTTAGCCAATTGTAAAGGGGTTTATGTGTCAAGTTTTAAGTGTCTTATATGAGAAATATATGAGTTAATTAGCTGTTAAAAACACATGTACAACAAGTAAAATGTAGAGAAATATTACAAAGCAAACACATTACACAATCGCTCCTAACGGAGTTCACTCCTCCTGGGCTACATTTCCATGGACCTTCTTCAACTACCTAAGCCCTCTTTGGATTAATGGTCAATTCTCTTATTACATGCACCTATAGTGCTCCAATGGCTTTGCAACCTGCTCCATTGGCTTTAAAAGACCCAAAAACCTCAAAATAGACTCTTCAATCTCTAAAAATGGTCTTCAGCCGATCTAGACATGATCTCCTCTCCTGGTGGCCCTAAGCTTCTTTAATCTTCAAAGTGGAAACAACATTTACAGAAGAGCTCAAATGGCTCTGCAACCTACACCATCATGCTCATAGCATCAAAATCATCTAGGAATGACTCTCCTTGAGCCAAAATTAGTCGAAATTTGCAAAATTTATGGCCTTCTCAATTTTGGCGTAGGAAACACCACTAAAACTGGAGAAACTACAATTAAGTCACTTAAAACTAGAGGTGGCGACCGAATTGGGGGCTCCGCCAAATACTATGCCATATTAAATTGGATTTAATAATTGGATTTAATTAAGGCTAAGTGGAGTTTAACCACTGGATTAACGCTAAACGCGCTCTTTAAAATAATCCAGATTAATTATGGAATAAGCACATTTAATCATTGGGTTAGGGTTAACTAAACCCGTATTAAAATTTAATCTCGCGCCATTAAACCTTAGCACTCTGCCACAGTTCTGCACCAAGTTATATGGGCCGGGGGCTGGCCTCTGCCCTACCCCCGCCATACCAAAACATTTGAATTTAAATATATATGGCGCACTAAATATATTAAGATCTATTGCATAGACCAAGCGGTAAGGCCTGTAAATTGTGTGGGGGAGGTCGTGGGTTCGACCTTGACCTCTGCCCAGAAATTTTGTTCCACAAAACAACTAAATCCAACTTTTGGAAAAATTAAAATTCGTACTTTGACATTTAACCAAATTTCTGCCTTGGAGAGGGGGGCACGGGGTGGCCTCTCGAATTGCCACATGTCCTCCTCCCATTGGATTATTAAAAACCAAATAAAAAACTACCAATGAGCCTGGAGATTTGACCAACCACATCCTGGCACATGGAAGCTTCTCATTGGGCTAGAGTAAAACCCAAATTTTGACCTTTGACCCTGTTTGACCCTCTCTCTTGTTTAAATTCCCCTGTTTAGCACGTCGATCAGTGGGCTCTATCTTCCTCATACAGACTCCGTTTTGAGTGAAATGAAGTGCGTTGGATTCCTAGCAACAGGCTTGATCTAATAATTCTATTTTGGTTCAATTCTGAGCACTTTCAATTTTTAGCAAATTTTGCCCCTAATCCAGATTCGGATCACTTCTTCCCACTGACAGGCTTTTAGACCCACAAAAGTTGGTTATCTCATAAGATCTAAATACTCCTCTCTTTCCCAAGTTATATCATCTTAATTCTTCCTAGAAAAATCTCCATGACAACCACTTGGGTTCACTGACATACCTTGCCTTGAAAATGGCTTGGTGCTTTGACGAATGTCCTCCTTTTGTTGCTGACGCAATCCAACACTTGTTGGCTACTTTCTGACTGATAAAACACATTTTTGTACCAAAGCGATCCCTCAGTTCTTGGAAAACAAACTGATGGCCTTCCCACTGAGAATCATGCTCCTCCTTTGCATAAACATGCATTTGATGCAAGCTTCTCCTTAGAAAGCACTTTCCCAAGTTAATCACATCTGAGTGAACTGCAGCAATGAGTTCTAACATCAGTAATAATAAGAAAAGAAATGACCATTCTTTTACCTCCACGGTTCCAAATTCCACTTCTCGAAGAATGAATTCGCCACCTCTTTCGCTTCTTGGCGTCAACACATCAAATGGTCTACAATGGTTGCATACTTTTTGGCATATTGTCCCTCTTTCCATCATCCTCTAGTATTGACATGCTGCTCATGCCATGATTTAAGAATGAAGTCTAATCATGAGCCTCTCACTCAAGAGTTGACCTTCCCAAAATCCTACAACATATTCTCACAAACACAACCATCAATCTGAAAAATGCATGATGCAAGGAACATAACTTGACGACATATCATTTTTATCCTTCAAAGCAATGAATGTCACATCTTGTGAACATCGCCATGTACTCTTACATCTTGGTGTAAAAACCATCGACCAAACATAAGTCAAAAAAACATGCCTCTTCAAACAACTGACTCTTAAGTCAAACAATAGCATGTACAAATTTCCATCTTTGTTGCATCTAATTGATTCAACACAACTCTACTTTTCAAACACCTTCCTAGCGTAAACATGTAACATGCATTCAATTGGAAAATAAATTCATCAAACATCAAAAGACATGAAAGACCTTATTTGGATAAGAAATCTAACCATCTCTTACCAAACCATTTCAACGACGCTTCTTTCAGCTGCACTTCATCATGTGAATAATCCCGACCCATATCAATTATGGAATCCTCTTTTCCATTCTTGTCAAGATCTCTTTCCACCTTCTTCAAATGTTGTGGATGACTTGTTGGATACAAATTCCAACACTTGTCTACAAGATAACCTTGCTTATGGAAATGAGTGCAAAAAAATTGCATCTTCTTTTCAACATGGTTTCCATTATCCAATGGACCTTTGGCTTTATGCCTCCTTTGTTTAGAAAGCTTCTTTTGCATGGCTATATTCTTCCAACATCTTGAAACATTATGGTTATTCAAACCACAAAAGGAACATGCAAACTTTATCCAAATCTTATGTGAATATTTACCATGTTTATCATAATCAAAAGCAACTTGATTAAAGGCAAATTTATACCTTGAACATTCACCTTTGTCGCCTTCTTGAGGAGATTAATTTTATGTGGTATTGCCTCTCTTCAGAATACCAACAATGGCTTCTATGGCTTTAGAGCTTTCAACATCCTCTTTCTTTCCATTCTCATTAGTTGGATGCTTATGAGCATCTTCTTGCAAAGTGGGTGTAAAACTTTTGCATTCCTCATGAACACAATCTTCACATGATTGAGGTAATGAACATGAAATGAAAGTCCTTCTTGGAACAACTTCATGTGCCTTTTTTGCTTTGGAGAATTCTCTATCATGTTGTCCATAACCAAGGCCCAAATACCTAGGCCTTTCCTCAACAACAATTGGCTTAACTATGCCTTGTGCATGTTTACCTAACTCTTTACCTTCATAGCCCATCTTCATTAATAATTTGGAACCTATTCCTCTAGTGTGTCTTTCAAAAGCACCTATACATTCATCTTGATTATAAATAGAAGATATACTTGAATTTCATACCTATTTTTCAAGCACATGCTTGGCTAAGGTTTGCTTGGCATCATGGAGTTGAATATCCATCTCATGCATCTTTTCAAGGGTTTCATTTGCAATATGGAATTGAGTCTCCATCTCATGCACCTTTTCAAGAAGCTCTTGCTTCTCCTCCTTCATGGCAATCAATTTCTCTTGAAGTATAATGCTTTCCCTCTTATCTTCATACATCTCTTGCACCATATCATTCATGATGTAGAGCTTCTGAAACATCTCTTTATCAAAGAGTTTTGCTAAGGAATATTGACTAGAAACAATGCTTGATGAAGCTTCCATCACACTTGTAACGCATAAAAAGCTTCTTTGTTGTGATTTGAGAATTGAGCTCTAAATTTGACCTTCTCTTCACACACATAAACTTGCACACAGTTAAATTCTCCTCGCACAATTACAAAACCAATAGCTAATTCTTCTAGCTAACCTTGGCTAAAATGAGCTAAATTGTGCTCTGATGCCAACTTGATCTGAATATGGAAAAACTAGTTTTGTTATGCTCGCTCCCTCATTAGTATTAAAAATATATATTTAGGATCGTCTCAAGTTAGCCAATTGTGAAGGGGTTTATGTGTCAAGTTTTAAGTGTATTTTATGAGAAATTTATGAGTTAATTAGCTGTTAAAAACACATGTACAACAAGTAAATTTTAGAAAAATATTACACTGCAAACACATTACACAATAGCTGATAACAGAGTTCACCCTCTTGGGCTACATCTCCGTGGACCTACTTCAACTGGCTAGGCCCTCTTTGGATTAATGGTCAATTCTCTGATTACATGCACCCACAGTGCTCCAATGGCTTTGCAACCTACTCCATTGGCTTCAGAAGACCCAAAAACCTCAAAATAGACTCTTCAATCTCTGAAAATGGTCAATCTAGGCATGCCCTCCTCTCCTGGTGGCCCTTTGCTTCTTTAATCTTCAAAGTGGAAAAA
The DNA here is from genome assembly GCA_034641835.2 of Pinus albicaulis. Lineage (NCBI taxonomy): Eukaryota > Viridiplantae > Streptophyta > Pinopsida > Pinales > Pinaceae > Pinus > Pinus albicaulis. The sequence continues at coordinate 375,059,976 of CM076571.1, read as the reverse complement.
ACACTTATAGAAGAGCTCCAATGCCTTTGAAACCTGCACCATTATTCTTAGAGCATCAAAATCATCTAGGAATAACTCTCCTTGAGCCAAAATTGGTTGAAATTTGCCAAAGTTATGGCCTCCTCAATTTTGGCCTAGGAAACTCCAGTTAAGTCCACTAAAACTGGAGGTGGCACCGAAATTGGGGGCTTCGTTGAATACTTCGCCATATTAAACTAGATTTAATTAAGGTTAAGTGGAGTTTAACCATCAGATTAGTGCCAAATGCGCTCTTTAAAATAATCTCGATTAATTATGGAATAAACGCATTTAATCATTGAGTTAGGGTTAACTAAACCCATATTAAATTTTAATCTCGTGCCATAAAACCTTATCACTTTGCCACGGTTCTGCACCAAGTTATATGGGTTGAGGAATGGCCCATGCCCTACCCCCGCCATACCAAAATATATGAATTTAAATATATATGGCGCACTAAATATATTAATATCTATTGCATAGACCAAGAAGTAAGGCATATGGGTTGTGTGGGAGAGGTTGCGGGTTCGACCCCGACCTCTGCCCAAATATTTTGTTCAACAAAAAACCGAATCCTACCTTTGGAAAAAATAAAATTCAGACTTTGACATTTAACCAAATTTCTACCTTGGAAGGGAGTAGGGGGGGGGGGGGGGGGCCGCACGTGACGGCCTCCGAGCTTACCACGTGTCCTCTTCCCATTGGATTATAAAAAACCAAATCAAAAACTACCAACGAGCCTGGAGATTCGAACAACCACAACTCGACACATGTCAGTGCTTCATTGGGTCGGAGAAAAAACCCAAATTTCGACCTTTGACCCTATTTGAACATTTTTTTTTAAATTCGCTTGTTTGGCATGGCGATCAGTAGGCTCTATATTCCTCATACGGACTCTGTTTTGAGTGAAATGAAGTGCACCAGATTCCTAGTGACAGGCCCGATCCAGTTGTTCTGGTTTGGTGTGATTCTGAGCACTCTGAATTTTTGGAAAATTATTGCCCCTAATCCAGGTTCTGATCAAAGGAAATACATTATATCACATCACGATTTCCAAGTCCCTCAGCAATTTCCAAGATACACAAAAGCTAACTACAAAAAAGTGGCAGAGTGGGAACTCTCTCTCTAGATTACTCTGTGATTCCTCTATTGGAAATATTTTCAACGAAGAATTTAGATTTCTATTGTGTAAACCTTACTATGCATCATCTTATTCATACCCATAGTATTATATGTTTCCAGAAGGTGGAAATTCATGGATGCAGCTTCACTTTTAGAACGCTCCAATGCATTTTCCTGGTGCATTTGTCAGATATCTAGATTTCTCAGACAACTTCGAGATTTCATCCTAGCATTCATACATAGCTAGCTATCTCCCCAATAGTAACATACATCACTAAATCCATTCAATCATTCTATTCATTCACTAGAGTGGGGAAATACAATGATTCATAGACTTTTCAGTCCACCACACTTTTCACTGTACTTACCACCGCAGTTGGATTTTCTTCTTACCACCAAATAAAGACTCATCAACCACCATCTGGATTCCTCCTCTTTTCTTTCATTTAATTGTTGCACTTCATGTCAAGATGTTCCATGAAAAACTAGAATCTAGGCCCTTAGGACTATGAATGCTATGATACCAATTAAAGGATATTGAAAATGATCGGAATTTGGATTGGGGGGAAAAATTGCCAAAAAATAAAAGTGCTCAAAATTGCACCAAACCAGAATGACCAGATCCGGCCCATCACCAGGAATTTGGCGCAATTTGTTTCACTCAAAATGGAGTCTGTATGAGGAAGTTAGAGCCCACTGACTGGCATTCAGAAGGAAAATTTTCAAAAAAAAGGGTCAGAGTCAACAGAGGTCAACCATGGTCAAAGGCTCTCCCATCCAATGACATTGTGACAAGTGTCATTGCAGGATTCATCGGTCAAGGTTTGAAGGTGAAATTTTTTTAAGCTTGGCTCCTAAGATTGAATTTGAATTTTGTTTATATGGTGGGATAGCCCAACCAGAAGTTGACACATGGTGTAGCCAAGGGACCGCCACGTGCCCCCTCTGGTGGACCCCCTCTCCAAGGTCAGCATCAAATTTCAATGGTGGAATGGTGGTATATCAAAAATTGAATTAACATGGTCGAATTATTACAAAGTCCAAGGTTTTATTGGACGTGTTTTATTAAACTCCAAAGTCGAATTATACGGTGAAAATATTGGTGTTCGGATTAAGGTTTGGGTGCATTTTTTTATATTAACCAAAGTCCGCATCTATTCATTTTACAAATCCGAATTATTTTATATATACCAAATTTTTTAACTTTGTTAAATGGAATATCATATATCGGAGCAAAAGTATTGAAGGGATGGGTGGAGGTTGGGGTATGGAGGGGGCCAGCCCCCTCCCATAAGACCACACTTAAAGACCAAGCTCTGAGCAGAAATATTAATGCGCGGATTAACCTTTAACATGGGTTTAATTACCCATAACCTTTGTGTTTAAGCGCTAATCAGAATTGTAATTCGGATTAGATTAAAAACACACTTATTACGCTAATATCCAAGCTTATCCATTGTTAAACCACTCTTTGTATTAATTAAAAAAAGATTAAAGTGGTATAATTTATGGCGAAACCTCCATTTTAGGCGCTACCTCCAACTTTTGCGGGGCTAACTGGAGTCCTCTCTAGTTTTAGAGGAAGTTTACTAGGCAAAATTAAATGAGGCCTATCTAGAGAAAGTTTCAACCAATTTTGACTTAGGAAGAGTCATTCCTAGCAGATTGGCATGCTCTGAATCCATTGGTATTGGTTACAGAGGTAGAGGAGAAATTCTAAAGGTATTTTGTCACTTTGAAAAAAAGAGAAGCTCAGGGCCACTAGGAGAGAAGGCCATGCCTAGATTAGCTGAAGACAAAATTGGGCTCAAGAAGAGTCATTTTTAGATAATTTTTATGCTCTTAACACAATGGAATAGGTTTTAGAGGAATTGGATCACTTATGAAAGTTTTTTTTTCACTTTGAAGATCAAACAATCCCAAAGCCACCACGATGGGAGGTCAAGCCTAGATTAGCTGGAAACTATTTTCAGAGATTGAATAGTCATTTTTGGGGTTTTTGGGTCTTCTGTAGCCAATGGAGTAGGTTTCAAAGCCATTGGAGAATTTTAGGTGCATGTAACCATACATTTGACCATTAATCCCAAGAGGGCCTAGCTAGTTGAAGCAGGTACATGGATATGTAGCCCAGGAGAGGTGAACTCTGTTATCAACTATTGTACTATATGTATGATGTTTTTTATTTCTCTGCAATTCATTTTTTGTACATGAGTTTTTAAAATCTAATTAGCTCACAAATTTCTCATTAAAAAACACATAACTTGATACAAAAACCCTCACATGAATGCCTAACTTGAGACGATCCTAAACACATTTTAATTAACTGATGAGGGAGCTAGCACAACAAAACTATTTTTCCTATATTCATATTAGAAAACTAATAAAAACAGAAATTATGAGAGACAAAGACCAAAAAGTGAGACATGGCGTAAAGGCCTAAAGCCTTAATGTATATTATCTCACACAAAATAATGATAATGATACAACATTTAAATACATCAAAAATATGTCTCAAGATAGTTCGTCTACCTTGGACACACAATCACTTTGGTTGAGTGAATATCTCAACCATGCACTAATCTAGGAGCCTAACTAATTGGAGTAGTTGCGCATTGTAGCACGAAAGGAAATATATTATTAATGCAGCCCATAAAGGAGCAGCGGGAAGACATTACCAAGGCGACATGACCACAAGGAATATTTGGTAGGTGGGGTTATCATGGTCGATTTTGTTTCGAGATTGTGGAGTAAAATTCCAAAAATGTGATGTATGTCAAATATCAAGTCGATCATTAGCTAAGAATCATATGCCACTCCATTCCATTAACTCGATTCTACCTTTTGATATTTTGGCAATCGACTTCGTTGGACCATTTCCCTAAATATCTAGAGAGGCGGGAACAAAATATGTTATAACAACAGTGTATTATTTGACGAAGTGGGTGGAAGCAGATCCAGTCAAGTCATATACCGAAGAAGTTACAACTAAATTTATTTATAAGAATATATTAACTTGATCCAGTTGTCCCCTAACTATAATTAACGATAGGGGAATTCATTTTATTAATGCTACAATTCAAATATTGATGCAAAATTTTATGATTGATTATAGAAAATCCACTACTTTCCATCCACAAGAAAATGACACAATAAAATCATTAAATAAAACATTGGATAAAGGACTCACTAATATATGAAACCTCGATAGAGATGATTGGGAAGATAAAAATCCAAGATGTCTTGTGGGCATATCACAATTCATACAAAAAATCAACTAGGTTTACACCATTCAAGTTGGTTTATGGACATGAGGGAGTCATACCACTTCAATATACATCAAATGTTGCATCTGTGTCGATTATCCTAAAATATAATAAAAAGGAAAAAAAAGAATGATTCCATTAATTGTAATTCTTAGAAGAATATAGACTCTGTGCACTTCACCAACAAAAATTCAGTAAGAGTCAACAAAAATCATGGCACGACCGAAACCTGCAAACCAAAAACTTAACAGTGGGAGATGCAATGTTTCTTTATGACAGTCGAGTGAAGGGAAAGCCTAAGAAATTATAAAATGCATGGTTGGACCCTTCATCATCGAATATATGTGTTCTTTAGGGTTTTCCACTTAAATAAATTACAAGGGAACTTATTTAAATCACTTTCCTATGGTGCCCGACTAAAAAAGTATATCTCTTGATAAGCATTGGGATGTCACTGGTAAAAACCTGTTTGAGGCACTAGTCACATGGGTTAGCCTAAAAACCACTTTTTGGCAGTCTAATCTAACCAATTCAATGTATCATACTTCATTTTCACTTAATTTCCTTGTTAAAATCTCTAAGTTAATTAATATAAGAAGTTATAATTTATAAGGAAATAACTGAATCAACAAAACAAAGAACTATAAAGAAAGGGATCATTGATTAAGCATACAAGACTAGAATAAGAATGGAGCAAGGCTCGGAATTGAGGAATTTCTTAAACTACAATGTGAAACAAAGTCCATACTGACATCAACCTTAAAGCCAAAGAAAAGAAGATCGACCAAATAAATTCAAAGAACAATTTTGAAAGACACTGACTTGACCTAGAAAATAAAACAACGAACTAGAAGATGGGTCGATCAATAAAATATACTCAACTCGACTAGCATGAGTAGTGATAGTCGTCAAGAAAGAGAAACCAACCAAAGAAATGTATCTAATTATGCCACGAGGACTGACGATATACATGAAGTCAGGAACAAAGAACATTTGAATGAAATTGACTTGACTAGAAGAAAAGGACAACAATTAAAAATTAGACGTTGGAGCACTCGAGTGGATATGTTCAATAAGCACACACCATAAAATCAAAATGTCATATTGAAATTAAAATGACAACATCCATCACCTGAAATTATAACAAAATCTCCCGCCGAATTGCAAAAATTGAGGTAGCCATGTGGATCACACAAATTAAACGATATGAAAACAATCAAATAATCATGTGACAAGACATTTGAGGAAGGTGGTCATGGATGAAAATTATGATTCATTTAATTCAACTACTATAAACTTGAGCAAACTATTGTACATTCCAACCATTCTTCTTGAAGTTTATCCAAATAAAAACTTTGATCTTGAGGAAATTCCAGACCTTCAAAGTCCTGTTATTTCTGATTCTAAATTACTTGACTACTTAAGGACTAGATAATTTCAAAAATATTTTGAAATGTCTATAAAGTCAGTGAATTGTGAGGATGAAGAAATTGCAGTTGATCCAAGAACACTATCTAGATTCAACTTGAAGTCTACAACAAAATTGGAAATTTGAATCCATAATGTTAAGCAAGCAAAGATGGATGAACCTCTATGGGAGAAACATAATTAATATTTCAAAAATTAAGGAAAAGTAAACAATAAGTGGATTCCATATACAGAGACACTAATCCAGTTTTATGAAGAAAAAAAATTTATCATATATTTAAATAGAACACAGATATACAATGAAAGAACAAAAATTCAATTAATTAATAACAAGTACTGACAATTGTTTACATGCATAATGGAGAAAACTAGCTCGGGTGATGTTTGCTTATCTCTAAGAAGAGATGTGACGACTACATGCCTTCTAAAGTGTGTTACAATGAGGCTTGGAGGCCTTTTTATCATAAACAAGAAGTATGGAACCCTAACCCTATGAGATGAAGCGCCAACAATTTTGTACCTCATTGGGGTAAGTTGGACTACCAACTTCCCTGGGTTGTAACTTTGGCATATGATCGCCATTTGGCTATCATAATACCTCTTTTTGAAGATATCCATGAGGAGGAAAAAATAAATCTGTGATTTATACCTTGGAACTTTTCTAGTCTCTATGTTTTCCCAGAAAACGTCTTTTAGGCCCTCAAAATGGCTCCGGAAGTTTAGGACCCAAAAAATTTCCAAAAATGGAAAGTTGTGCTAGAATTAAGGAAACTAAAAGGAAACGGTTTTGGGGGTCCAAGTGGAATAGGTGGGTGGCCACCAATATCCACCTATATTAGATCATATATACAATTGGTATTCGCCATATCCTCACTGCTCCTTTGGTTGTGAACATGCATGGCCTCAAAGAGGAAGTTGCTAAATTTCTTGTCAGCTAGATTCACAATAGCTTTCTCTAGCTTGAAAAGTAAGTGTCAATTACATTGACAGCCATATATAACATCACGATACTTATCTACAAAGGAAAAAAAATCCTGAATACAGTTGATACCATAGCTTGGATCCGCAAATTCACATAAGGAACAACCACCAAAAACGCAAAGGGTTTGATTATTAGGCAAGCTCAGAATCCAATGGTGAGATGGGAATGTATCATTGTCATGTTATTTCTTACTCTAGCCAGGAGATACTCCAAAATTAAACTCAATATGTTAGAAGTAATTGGGAAAATGACCAAAATGGGGAAATTCTATAATTGGGTAGAGCACATTGTGGACATGGTGAAAATGAACTACTATGAATGTCAAAATTCAAGTAAGTCCATTCGGTTCCCCTCTTCTTTAATTTGGTTAGCCATGAAACAAACTTTGGTAGTTGGGGAAACAACATTCACCAAGAGTTTAGTCCCCCTTATGAAAAAATTCAGAATTTTTTCTTGTGGTTGGTCGGGGAAACCAAATTTAGTTATCCCCAAGAAGTTTTTAGAAATTGGTTGTTGAATATAAAAGCACTATCAAACAGATAGAGGGTACCTCATCACATCCAACAATTTTACCCCCTTCATCACACATTCAATTGTGCCTTGACATAAACAAAGTTTGGTATGGCGACTCTTCATATGTACACCCCCAAGAACTTCCATACTATCCTAGATTCAACCAAATATTTAAATAATTTAGTCAATAAACCAACACAATATTCCTAATTCCACCAAAGGCTCGAGAAGAGCCAGGAGATATAATTTTACCCCTTTTAGATGTTAAACAAGAAGAAGAAAGGGAAGAATAATTATATACAAGGTCATTCAAATTTGATCTCTCAGTATTAATCACAAAATCCCCCAAGAAAACTGCAAGCAAGGAATCACAGAGTTAGACATCGACCGAGACATCAACAATTAATATCAATTGGCAAGAAATTATGACAGGTATTATACTTGAAGACCCACAATAGTTGGATAAAATTTCTCAACAAGTTCTAGAGCATACCCAAGAAAAGGATAAAGCAACAAAGAATCCCAAGAAATTGTAGCAATTCCTAGCATCATCTAATGGGCCAGACATCTTGTAGTCACTTAGATATGCGCAAGACGTATTTATTGAAACAATAAGACAAAAGATGATGGAAGATCAACAAATTTAGGTGCATTGGAAATTGACTCCAACAAATATTAACACAAAAAATGGAATTTCAACATAGATATAGGACCAGGGCCAGTCGAGTGAAATCAAGAAGAAAAAGGATTAAGTCTCATACATCGACTTGAATTCAGATTCATCCCATGTGACCCTGACAATAATTTTAAAAGAAAGGGAGAGTCAAGATAAAATATTATTTAAGAATAATGATACACAATCAGTATCATTGGAATGTATGAGGTTAGCTGGTGTAATAAAGGAAATGCTAGAGAAAATCAATATAGAAACATAGGACACTTAACTTCGCCAACATCCCATCAACAAGTTCCACCAATATAGTCGACTACACCTGATACTTCTTCTTCAGAGATAAAGAGAGAATTGACGGTCATACCTAGGAAAACAATCGACCTGAGGCACTCTTTTGACAAACAAATATTTGAATCTCTGGAAAATTTGGTAAGAGCAGCTAAGAAAATATTGAAAAGAAGGAAAAAAGACTATAACAAGCTTCAACAAAGATAGCAACAAAAAATGGAGATCTGGTTGGAATGTCAAAACTAGCCAATAGTAAAACTTAATATAAAAATTCCAACCAGATTTGATGATCCACTTGTTTCAATTTAAAAATTATTCCATCAACTGGTTGAACACAATGAGAAATTGAATACTTGAGTAAATGAGCTACAAGATAGGGTGACAATTCAAGGAAATCAAGAATTATATACCATAGTTCATAAGGATCATCAAGAATTTTTCCAAGCAAAGAAAGATATAGAGCAAACATTGGATCGTGGAGCTACACTAAGAATAGTTATATAATTGGCCAACATATTTGGCATGTACATGTAACCAAATAAAGAATCAATAAATGTTAATCTATGAATTTTTCTCCCCAAAATTGACTTAGCCTCGAGCAAAGTCTTCCCATGATAATCGAGTTACACAGGAGAAAAATCTTCATGCTCAGCTATTGCGGGAGGAGAGACAATGGTTTAGAGAAGGGAAGAAAGCACAGATAGAATCCCCAGTGTTTTTGAATATTTTTAGGGAATTCTTGATAAAATGCAGAAATTGGAACAAAAATTACGATTTGATCAATGATTATCAAGCAAACATCATTAGTTGATAGAGTATAGTATTTAGAAAAATTATGAGAATTGAATTCACAAAAAAGGATAGTTGTACGAGAATGGTCTATATTCGATCAACATTTCCAAGTGCTTGCACTAATAATTTATCAAACAATATTCCATGAGACCCCAACATTATCACCTGCATTAGAAAAAGCATCTTCATCATCTCTGTCATGACCTAAAATTATTTTCTTTGAGCCAAGTTCTTCAAGATGTGGTCTGGCCTTTGATCATCACTCTCACACTCAGGAAATCAAATTTGAAGGTTCTAAATAGTCACTTGAGGAAAGGCAAAGAAGAGGAATTCACTATTTAAATATGGTAGAATTATTTCAAGAAGCACAAGTTGACCAAGCAACTGCATTTGCTTATCAGCAAACCACCTATCCAAAAAAAAATTAATTTCTTTCTAAGCATTTATTTATTTTTCTTTATGATGTATCAAATTTTGTAAGACTCCAAATCTCCCCTTCTTCAGGGCAAAGAAGGCATTGAGGGTGGGGGAGATGTTGGAGGGGCGGTCGAGTCAGAAATCCATATTGTAAATCCGAATAACTCTCTTGTCAAGTTGATCATCTAAGTCATATAGGTTGAGCCGATTCTAGAAGTTAAATTTTGTAATTGTTCAAAAGAGTATATATGTTACAATATATGCATCAATGTACTTGTTTTGATTGGATTCTCAAGTGAATATAATATAAAGTACTTCTTTGTTGGTTTTGCTACTTTGTGTCTCTTCTTCTATTCTTATGTTGCATATGTTTATGTAACCAATCTGCACTATCTGCTAGAATACAACAACAAATGTGGAGAAGAAGGTGATGGAAATATATAGTGTTATATCATAGGACCAAATTTTAGAAGAAGCATTGGGCCCCATCTACTCAAGAACTCAAGATACAAAGTTCTACAGGGTTGGAGAGACATTTTGGATGACCAAAATTATTGTAACATAAGCAATTGAAAGAGCCCTAGTTCTCCATGTTGACACATTACATGAACTTCGAATTTTTGAAGGTAAGTTTGAGTTGATGTGCAAAGGAGTATATGGTATTTTTTTTTCAATACCTCCAGGCACAAATGGAGACAAAGAGAAAAGTAAAAAAGAGACAATTAGGGTACTCCTTCCAATCCCATCATCCTAGAAGAGGATGAGTAGCTCCTTGACCCAAATATTAATCATTTTGCACTTGCTAGTGGTGTTGAGAATACTAGGATAGAGAAACAACCTCAACCAATATAAGCCTAACAATTTGGGTAGGGCTCAATTTCCTTTCTATTTATTTATGTAAAAGCTATAATAAATATAAGCTTATAGAAATATGTTTGAAATTTTTTAGGACCCTTTTTTGGGATCTATTTTCCTTTTCGATGAGATCAATTCTAGATGGACATAGTGGTGAAATTTAAATATGGTGGATGCTTAGTTTCCCTATAGGGCAATCACCCAACCACTTGTTACATTTACTCTATATTCTCTCTATAATGGGAACATATATATACCCTATATTTTGTTTGTAATTAGTCTTAGATTAAAAATACATATTTAATATTTTTATGGTCATTAAAAATATTTGATATTTTCAATAATATTGATCCAGGGTAAATTGTTGATACCCTTAACCAAGACCTTTTACTTAGGCCGATGGTGTTAGAATTGCATTGAATTAAAGAGTTAATGAACATGAACGAACTACATGTTGTAAAGAAGAGGAACATAGCATGTCAAGGTCATCAATCATAAGAACACGTCGTTTGATAACGGAGTTCGTCCAAGAGGGACTACATCTCGGGGCCTCGGTGTCAAGATGGTGTAGGTCATTGCATTAAGTGTTGTAAGGAGTGAAGATGTACATGGATGTTTTTTCTCTGACATACAAGGAAAATTCCCTCACACAGGAGTGGTTAGACCTCTATACGAGATGTTCCACTGCTAGAACTCTCATTCACAAGAAGGACTCCTATCAGAAGAACAATATCTTACACATAATGACTATGAGTATCCCGCCAACATGGAAAACAAGGGATATCAAATGACATACGTGTGACCATGAGTACCCCACAAACATGGCATCAAAGGGATCTCAAACATAATACAAATCCATGACAGGAAGTACATCAATAACAAAAAAAACAAGATCCCACAACTCATACATCAACAGGGATCTGTACAACACTATGCATCTCAGGGACAAATAAGTACATGAAATCAACACATCATACACCTCACATTGAGGATGACTGAAGAATGGGTTGTTGCACTGTTGGATCTGAAATCACCATCACAATCGTGGTATCGAAAGGTGTGAAAACGATTGATCACTTGTTGAAAACTGACACGTGTAACTTCACTTCAAAAAGTGACCAAAAAATATAAAGCTCAGATGGAAAATCTAAATGTGCCATCAGATTCGTGGCATCAAATAGTGCAAAATCGATTGTCCATTTGCTGAATTCTGATGAAGTGAAAATCTGGGGCAAAAAGGAATCTTTTAGATTTCCTCTAGATTCCTCCACGATGCTGCTCCATGGGTGGACTGGAAATCTGCAACTCAAAAGGTGAATCCGACCTCTTCATTGCATTCCCTACGAAAAACCGTGAAAAATAACTGTAAACTTGACTATATTCCGACATGGAGAAAAATTACCTCCCTGGGAAAATTTCAAGGCTCAGGGTTCTGCTCCCTGTTTCTGGGCCTGTTCATGGTTCCACCTACATCGAAAAATGTGCCTCGAACTGTGTGTTTCTCTGCTCCTCCATGGCCTTGGTGCACTTGGAAAATTATGGGTTTAAATACAAATTTTGTGGTGGACTACCCAACATGAGGCCGTTGGGTGCATTGGTTAAAGAAGGTAATTTGTTGGAGGGGGGTCGGTAATCAAACCTCGCCCCCTCCATTTTTAAGTCGGATTTGTTTTAACATACATTGTGGCATATTTTAAAAATCTCGTCGTTACAATTTGGTAGCAAGTGGTACGTGTTCGGGGGGGGGGGGGGGGGGGGCGAACTCGCATTGGGCGGCCTGCCCCCATACCTGTCGACTCCGTTATTACAAGTGTCAAGGTAAGGTTTAGGTGACGGTGGGATTAACAACCCTGCCACCATACATAACACTCATTTCCTGTAAGGTGTGGAGTGGGTTGGGCCCGCGGGGTCACAGTGGTTGGCCCCACCCATATATGGTAACCGTGAGGTTTGGGGGCGGTGGGGTCATGGCCAGCGACCCCCCTTATTTAATATTTAATTGTTATGGTCGTTGGATGGGGAGGGCGCGGGTCATGGCCCGCCCTCCAAAAAATATATTTTTTTTCTATTTTTAAAACCAACTCCACCTTTTTGAAAATTCAGATTTTGACTGTAGGAGTCAAATTAAAGACTCCACAATTTCACTCGAAATCTCACTAGAGCTGGCCAGAATCTGGTGGCTGGGTTTCATCCAATTTGTGCCTTCCTTAAGGCTGCCCAGTCACCAAGTCAACCCAAAACTTTGACCGCTCCTAACTTTCGCATATGAGCTCAATTTGACAAATTGTTCACGCTGTTGCAATCAGGACGACGAGATATACGCTCTAGTCCTAGTTCAAAATAATTTTGAACACTTTTATTTTTTAGCTTCCCTCAGCCCTATTTGTCCTCTATGTGTCTCTAGAGCCATCTGGATCAGTCCTCCCCACTGAGGAGCTTTTGGTCATCCAAAAGAATCAACAAGAATCTGCAACTATTGAGTACTATGTCTGTGCCACAAGCATCCTGAAAAAGGTCACCATTCCATCTCCTTTAGCTTTGACCTTTGAAGCCTTGAGGGATGAACCAACACCTACATCTTCTGCAAACCTATAGTACAATCCCCTACAATTACATGCTCGAAATTACCATCTATGACCCAAAACATCTCCCATACTTTCCACAAGTTTATGACATGTACTCAGTGGTCAAGCTTACATTGAGATGTAAATCACCTCCAACTATAATTACAAGACCAATAACATCATCATCATATTTCGAAGTGATGGCAAACACCTCATCACTTTTACATGAAATAAATGCATCACACGACTCATAAAACAAGGCCAACAACATCATCGTCGCATTTCGAAGTGATGGCAAACACCTCATCACTTTTACATGAAATAAATGCATCACATGACTCATAAAACAAATCCAACAACATCATCGTCGCATTTCGAAGTGATGGGAAACACATCATCACTTTTACATGAAATAAATGCATCACACGACTTATAAATCAAGGCCAAACAAATATATCATTGTCTCTTAAAGAAATGATGGAAAACACATCATCACTTTCACAATTAAAAATGAGACAAATTATTTACAAACACGGCCATGACAAGCTAACATATCTAGAAAAAACAATCTAGAAGAACCATCTCTCACTTATCAAAGTGAGTGGATCATTTCTCTGTGGCGAACTTGCTTGTCGATCGGCTCTTTCGACTGGTGTATGCACGATCACTTTGTCTTTAAGGCGCTGCTCTAGATGGAGTCTCCAGCATGTGGCTCTTTGATGGCCACTTCGGTCGCAATGGGTGCAGAAGGTCTTTTTCCTCCAAACCTGCTTAACCAATTTCTTTCCCTGCTTTGGAGAAGGCTTTTCATGCCTCATCCTCGTTTGTGTTGCCATCCTTCTCCAACACTTAGAAATCACACGGTTATTTAAACCAAAAAAATGACACGTTTTCGGTTGCCATGACTTATGACCATGGTTATCAACATTTTTATTATCAAAATGCACTCTAGAATAATGAGACTCGTTATACCTTCTTTGGTGGTCTCTGGTGCGATCATGGTGATGGGAGCTCGCCTCAGCTATTTCATTGCAACATGCATTACCATGGAACAATGGCAAAGCGTCCCCATCATTCCTCTTCCGTCGAGAGTTCAGCAATGCATGTTTGCCTTTGATGCCCTTCGAACATCCTCTTTCAGTGTATCCCAAACCTGCATAGCGAGGTCTCTGCACAACCTCCAATGGTTCGGTTATGCCTTGGCCACCAATGCCAAGTCCTCCTCCTTTGTACCCCATCTTGGTGAGGAGTCTCATGTCAGTTCCTACAATGGGTATCTCCACACTTCCAACCGAAATGATATCATGTGAAGAAAATGAAGAGAAATCAACATTGTTTACCTTAGCTGTCGATTGCAAAATAGGTGAAGAAGGCTTCTATAATCATTCGTTGTGCTTCACTTCCTCCAAGGCCTCTGTCGCGACTTGTAGCTAAAGCTGCAACCGCTGCTTCTCCTCCTTCTCTTCTTGTAGGAATTCTTTCAATGCATCATGATCTGCTTGAAGAATTTCATTGTTGCGCTTCAATTCTTCCCATGCCTCTATCGTGGCTTGCAACTGAAGCTGCAATCGATGTTTGTCCTCCTTCTCTTCCTGTAGGAGTGTCTTCATTTCATAGTTCTCCGCTGCTTGTTTTTCATAAGCCTCGTAAAATATGTCCGCTTTCTCAGACACCCTGAGCATGGTTTCGTACCTGTCTTTGACATTCTCCATGGCTCAACTCAGTGAACATTCAACATTTCATGCCTGCAATCCAATCAGCAAGAAGACCTACTTTGATACCACTTATTCCAGGCTAAATTGTTGATACCCTTAGCCAAGACCTTTACTTCGGATGATGGTGTTATAATTTCATTTAATTAAAGCGTTAATGAACATAAATGAACAACTGCATGTTGTAAAGAAGAGGAACATAACATGTCAATATCAACAATCATAAGAACACATTGTTTGATAACGGAGTTCATCCAGGAGGGACTACATCTCCAGGCCTCGGTGTCAGGATGGTGTAGGCCACTGCATTAAGTGTTGTAAGGAGTGAAGATGTACATGGATGTGTTTTCTCTGAGCTACAACGAAAATTCCCTCACGCAAGAGTGGCTAGAACTCTCTATGAGATGTTCCACTGCCAGAACTCTCATTCACAAGAAGGACTCCTATCAATAGGACAATATCTTACACATAATGACTATGAGTATCTCGCCAACATGGAAAACAAGGGATCTCAAATGACATACATGTGACCATTAGTATCCCGCCAACATGGCATCAATGGGATCTCAAACATAATACAAATCCATCACAGAAAGTACATCAATAACAAAACAAAACAAGATCCCACGACTCATACATCAACAGGGATCTGTACAACACTATGAATCTCAGGGACAAAGAAGTACATGAAATCAATACATTATATACCTCACCCTGAGGATGACTGAAGAATGGGTTGTTGCGCTGCTGGATCTGAAATCACCATCACAATAGTGGCATCGAAATGTGTGAAAATGACTACTCACTCGCTGAAAGTTAATACTTGCAACTTCACTTCAAAAAGTGACCGAAAAATATAAAGCTCATATGGAAAATCTGAATGCACTATCAGATTTGTGGCATCGAATAGTGCAAAATCGACTGTCCATTTGTTGAATTCTGATGAAGTGAAAATCTGGGGCAAAAAGGAATCTTTTAGATTCCCCCTAGATTCCTCCACAATGTTGCTCCATGGGTGGAATGGAAATCTGAAAGTCAAAAGGCAAATCTGACCTCGCCATTGCCTTCCCTGCAAAAAATCGTGAAAAATGACTATAAACTTGACTATATTTTGACATGGAGAATAATTACCTCCATGGGAAAATTTCAAGGCTTAGGGTTCTGCTCCCTGTTTCTGGGCCTGCTCATGGTTCCACCTGCATCAAAAAACGTTCCTCGAACTGTGTGCTGCTCCGCTCCTCCATGGCCTGGGCGCACTTGGAAAATGATGGGTTTAAATAAAAAATTTGTGGCAAACTTCCCAACATGAGGCTGTTGGGCGCATTGGTTAAAGAAGGTAATTTTTTGGAGGGGGGTCGAGTGGTCAAACCTTGCCCCCTCCATTTTTAAGTCGGATTTGTTTTAACTTACACTGTGGCACATTTTAAAAATCTCACCGTTACAATTTGGCAGCAAGTGGTACATGTTGGGGGGGGGGGCTGTCTAGCCCGCATTGAGCGGCCCGCCCCCATACTTTTTGGCTTCGTTATATACGTGTGGCAAGATAAGGTTTAGGTGGCGGTGGGGTTCGTTTCCCATAAGGTGTGGAGTGGGTTGGGGCCGCGGGGTCACATCGGTTGGCCCCACCCATATATGGTAACCATGAGGTGTGGGGGCGGCGAGGTCATGGCCACCGACCTCCCTTATTTAATATTTAATTGTTGTGGTCGTTGGATGGGGAGGGCAAGGGTCATGGCTCGCCCTCCAAAAAAAAAAAAAAAAAAATCTATTTTTAAAACCAACTGCACCTTTTTGAGAATTTGGATTTTGAACGTAGGAGTCAAATTAAAGACCCCACAATTTTTCCCGAAATCTCGCCGGAGCTGGCCGAAATCCAGTGGTTGGGTTTTGTCCAATTTGTGCCTTCCTTAAGGCTGCCCAATCACCAAGTCAACCCAAAACTTTGATTGCTCCTAACTTTCGGATACGAGCTCGATTTGACGAACCATTTGCACCGTTGTGATCAAGACGATGAGATCTACACTCTAGTCCTAGTTTGACAACATTCCGAACACTTTGATTTCTGATCTTCCCTCCGCCCTCTTTGTCCTTTGTGTGTCTCTGGAGCCACCTGGATCAAATATCTAATAAAAATATTAAACATTTTAGACGAGAAAATAAAATATTCAAATATTTTATTTATAAAAATAATGAAAATAAAAAATCGATTTTAAATGTGTACATTTAAAAATAATAATAATAATAATATAAATTAGGAATTTTTAAAATATATATTTATATAAAAACTTAATTAAATTTTAAAAATATATTAATATTATAATATAATACTAAAACTATATATCTATATATGATGATGATGATGATCCAGTAAGACCAATGAGATCTATCAAACCTTAAGAAGAAGAATCTAATTGTAATTCTTTAGGATCTTATTTCTTTCATAAAAAGAAGGGAAATAAGTGCACCAAGATCACTATATTTGGGTTGACTTAATAAGTCAAGAAGATTGGAAGTGTGACACATGTTAGAGAAATGAGAGCGGATGTGAGTAAGGGTTAGTGTAATATTCCCTTTCTTGATCCCGTCAAAGTGGATAGAATTGACCCGTGGTTTTAACCTTAGTACGATACATATTGAGTCTTAGCAGATCCATGCCCATGGTATTGACCCATGGTATTTCTTGTTGGTATTGACCCATCAAGCCTATAAAAAGGGAGAGAAGCTAGGCATTTAGGGCATTCTGGATTATTTTATCTTATTATGTTTGGGTTGAGAACCTGGCCTGGCTTCAATTTCTCATGTTTGTTGTGTTGTGTGATGTGTTGATTTATTTATAATTTTGATCTTTGGGATATTACAGTGGTATCAGAGTTGTGCATCCTGCCAACGTGAGAATTTTACGCAAGGAACTTCGGTGAAATTTATTTTTCACCCTAGCCAGTATTTCTCACTTCGGTGATATTTATCACCCTAGTTTGATTTTTATTTTACAGTAAATTATTTTATTGGGAGATATAAGTGAAGGGAAAATCATTTATATGTTTGTGGGTTAAATTTGTGAAAATATTTGAAGGCATGATTAAAAAAAAAATCATTTATAGCTTGTATATGGCCTCTTATGAATAAATGTACCCATGATATTTATTCATTTGTATGGAATATTATGAATGTACCCATGATATTTATTCATGTCTTTCTTGCAAATATGGTCATTGTTGAAAGGTTGGGTAGCTATTGCTAGACAGGGATCATTCTCAGGTTTCTCATTAGCTAAGTATTGAGATCCATTGATGTCAATGTCATAATTTTGTTTTTGGAAACGCCACAAGAATCAACATAATGATATATCAGTCGATTCTTTGGGCTACAATACTTCTGTGGATCAAAGATGGCAACAACATACAAATCAGAAGCAAGAACAGAGCGACAGGCCTTTCTCTTGAAAGGTCCATGTTATTCTTCAGCAGTCAAAAGATATCCGGAAGGAAGATGTAACAAGCAAGTGTCTCTTCGAACTTGGATCCAAATTGCAGGGTACAAACTCAAAAGATGTTCTCCTACAGCTAGACAGATTAAATGCGGCTTTGAGCTTGATAGATAAATCAGAATGGGAAGGGTCAAGCTGGGCCTTGAAGCCATCCATGCTTGCTTTGATACAACCTAGGTTCTTGGAGCATTCTTGTGAAAATGTTAGACTCACCGTCGCTTCTTGTCTTAGTAAAATCATAGCCTTAACAGCATCACTATTGCCCTACAATGATGACATCATGAGGAGGAATTTTCAGGTAATGGCAGAAGCACTCCAAGGGTTGGACAACACAACACCACCATTCTTACTTTTTTTCCAGAAGCGCACAATTTTGGAACGCATGGCGAAATTCAGATTTGGTATGCTTATGCTGGATCTAGAGTGTGATGATTTAATCCTTCAAATGCTCCAATACTTCTGCAATGGAATTACAACGTCTCATCCAAACTACATCAAAACAGAGATGAAAAAGATCATGTCTCTGATCTTAGGAGAAGATAGGGCCATCTGCGAACAATTGAGATCCAAATTGTTGGCCATTTGGAGGAAGGAGCTAATTGCATCACCTGCTGCTTATGAACTAGTTGAGGGGTTGATCAAACATAGCATCAAACTACTTAGAAAGAAGTTAACCAAGGAGGAACTAACAAAGATTTTTGGAGACAACAAGAATGAACTAAGGAGGAAAGGCTTATGCTTTGTATGCAAGGGAGTTTGGGCACTTGACCATTCATGTCCAGACAATAAGGAGGCAACAAGGATAGCAAAATTAGAGACTTCTTCAGATCATGGGGATTCATCCATTGATGGGTTCGCTGGTTTTCAGGAGAGGACCTATGAAGGATCTGAGCAATCAAATACAAATGGTGAACAACAACACCATGCTCTTCAGAGAAACTTGCAGGACAAGCTGATCAGTCAACTTGAAAAAGTACATGACGAAAGGAAGGATGCAATTCCTCCTGATGATGTGGTAGTTGAATCTATAAATACAATGGAGGACATCCATAAAGGGTATGGGCAATCAGGTATAGACAACAGTCCACCAGTACCTCCATGTTTGACAACCAGAAAGGATGGACAACTCATCCTCACATGTGAAGAGGTCCAGGATGAATACACTCAAGGAGAATCAAATGAGGAGAGAATCATGCATTTTGAGGGGAGGATACTCACAACCGAGGGCATATTGTAGCTTGGGCCCTTTGGTGCGAACAACGATGGAGGGTTGAAATGGTACCATAACCCACAAGTCCCAGGATTCAGGTGGCATTGGGATCCAGGAGAATCCATTGGGGAAATGATTGGCCAAAGGATTGCTGGGATCTAGGTATTGAAGGATCCATTCAGGATCATTCAACGTGGAGGGCACATCGGATTGTATGGGATCCTGGTATTAATGTACAAATGCTTTTGTTGTGGATAGAAGTGGATCGCTTGAGGACAAGCAATATTTGGGCGGGAGGATTTGTAATATTCCCTTTCTTGATCTCGTCAAAGTGGATAGAATTGACCCGTGGTTTTAACCCATGGTATTTCCCCATGGTATTTCTTGATGGTATTTTCCCATGGTATTGACCCATGGTATTTCTTGTTGGTATTGACCCATCAAGCCTATAAAAAGGGAGAGAAGCTAGGAATTTAGGGCATTCTGGATTATTTTATCTTATTATGTTTGGGTTGAGAACCTGGCCTGGCCAGTTCTTTTATTGATCCCGGGATGAAAACCCCGCGGTAATGTTTATGTGGTGAATCCATTCAGGATTCACAATTGAGCTTCAATTTCTCATGTTTGTTGTGTTGTGTGATGTGTTGATTTATTTATAATTTTGATCTTTGGGATATTACAGTTAGACAATCTAAAAGAAAGTGTTTTTCATCATCTACTCTCTTAGTATCACAAAGATAACAATTTTTATCGTCTCAAGGAGCCTTAAGAATAGATCACCGCCCAGTTTCAGTTCGAAGCTCACGAGAATTAGTTCTAATCTTAATGATGTTCATCTTTTTCTTCAAGCTAGTCAAAACAGAAAGATAATTTTGGTTCTCAAGGGTGGGGTTGATCACCTCCTTATAATATTTTAGCTTCCTTTTACCCTCCAAATCCTTATCATCCCATAAATTATCCTTAAATTTGGAGGTGATAGTATCTCTCACACTATCCTTGCTTCCCAGGATGATCTCGTCATTTATCCCCCATTGGTTGAGCCAAGGTTGGGCATCCTTATGCCACCCACGCTTAAGGCAAATGTGGGGGTTTTGACTAAAGTTTGAAGCAATTTTAGGAAGCCTCTTGGATTCCAGGTTGTAAAGATTCTTCTTATACATTAGATATTTAAACGTAGTCCGCATTCAATAGGGGAGAGGCCAACTTCGCTAGGAGGATAAGATAGAGATATTTCCCTTGATATTGAGATTATAGATTATGAATCACTTTTGAATCATCTCAAATTTTCTCCACGACTCTCTGCATATATTGCAAACCTAGACTTCACAACCATATAGAACAACATAGGTAACAATGGTCTCAAAGATAAACCTTTTTTACTCCAAATATAAAAAATCAACAACCTTAGAATTGTTTTCAAAGACAATAAATTTTCGAGCCTCCAATATTTTTTTCCTCAGTAATATAGTTCCATAAAATAAAAAATTTCAATACCCAAATAAATATTATATATTTTATAATAACTTTAAATTAAACATAAATACCCAATATATCAATTCAAAACATATACATACACAATTTAAATACGTTTGGATCATATAACTCCCATATTAACTTATACCATGAACATCTTATTTTATTTTTTATTTTTTTTCCATGTGATAACCTTTACAAAATTAATACATGTAGCAAGTTTATTATTAAACCAATGGAAAAAATTCGGTAACGCCACTCCACCTCCATTTTTAATGTATTTTTTCCTAAATTTTATTTTTATAATTAATTAATTATAATATTTTATGTTGAAATAAAATGCAAAAATCATAAATTCATTTATTGTGATAAAACATAACATAAAAATTTTACCACATGTTTAACAAATTCAATCAAATTCGATATTAATATAATATTTTTTTTACATAGATGCTGTCACTCGACGTTAATCATCATATACGATTAAATTCTGCACATCATATACAATTAACTTCTGTACAACATTCAGAGCTCTCCACATCCAACACTGAATCAAACCAAAGATATAGGCTCTTAAAATCAGCTGAACACTAATAGCTTCCCACTTCCTGGATGCGGATCAATATGGAGAGGGAATAAAATTGAAGAAATCTGCAAACTCATCCATGGTGTCTGTGGGGACAAATTCAGGGTTGGGCAAAGAACTGCGAGGGATTGCATACATCTGGTCAATAAAATCCTGATAGACATTTGCAGTATCAAACGTACAAGAATATGGATGGGCATTCTCCTCATTACAACTAACTGGCTTATCAACATTAGAGTCATCAATAATATGCAGGAAACTCGAATCGGTCCATGACGAAGGAAGGATAAAATTTAACTGCAACTGATTCCACGACTTCATCTCTGGCGATACAGTACCTGCATCTAAACAGGAGCTTGGATTTTGTTTCGTGGGACACACTAAGTTTTCAGATTCAATAGAATTGGAAGATGTCGATCCCTTGTTCAACTCTCGAGCAATAACTTCGTTTCTTTCACCCAACTGGTTGCCAGTGTTGGTGTTTATTAATGTTTGTGTCAAAATCACAGCCGCTTCCTTAACATTTGGCTCTGTCGGTCTAACGGACTTCAATCTGTGAATGTTGGCATTAGCATGAGCTTTCTTGTTCAAACGAGTATTCCAGTAGTTCTTGATTTCATTATCACTTCTACCCGGTATGCGCCCCGCAATTAATGACCACCTGCCATTGCAACGGTTCAAGAGGGATCAAAACCATAACTGAACAACATAATTATCTACTAGAAAAATGGATATTTCCTTACCGGCTTCCCACCAACTTATGGAGTCTTATTATAAGTTCTTCTTCATCCGGTGAAATGTTACCGCGTTTCAGGTTTGGCCGAAGATAATTCATCCAACGAAGCCTGCAACTCTTTCCACAACGCTTCAGACCTGTACGCAGTCATCTTATCAGTTTCAGGGATCACCAATATATTTATTATACATTGTTTTGTTTTTGCTTATGATTAGAGGAATTGGCAATTGGCTGTGTTTGATGTTTGCCATGATATTGGGTCGATTCCTATTTGTATCATTATAACATGTAATTGTTTATTTACACCCTTTCCCTATTCTTATCATGATAACATCTAATTGTTTATTTACACCTCTGCAAATAAAAGTAAATAGAAAGATTTTAATTTACTGAGTAATTTTAATCTACTAAATCAATTCTCACATCTAGTAAATAATTTTTTTTGAATTGAAATCTCTTAATACATAATACTTCATTATCAGAAAAATTAATGGAACTACTTCATTATCAGAAGAATTAATGGCACTCGGAGATACCTGATCCCTTAATGCTCATACCCTATATATTGTTATTTGAGCTAAGAGATAAATGATTTATGTTATTAGATCTACACTAATATATAAGATTTCTCCAGGATTCTTACCTGCATTTTTGGCTAAAGCAGGCCAACGTCCTTCACCATGAGCTTCTATCGATTGGATCAAGCGAAGATCTTCTTCCTCTGTCCAACGACCTTTATTTAGTCCATCTTTTGCATTATAGCATAGCTTGCGTCCCATTATGGCCAAGTTAGAACCAGGTGTCTGCTTCTGCTGAAGTCCAGCATATGAATTTATACTAGAGGATGGAGCTGAAATAAAGAAAAAACAAAGTAAATGATATTAATGTTCAGTGTGCCCCGATCTATGAGCAGTACTGTAAACGTACCAAAAAAAATAGGAAAATAGTGATTTTCCACTAAATCTTACGAAGGACAAGCGAAATGGGATCCAATGCTGAGTATGAGAAATATTAATCAGATTATAGACAAGGTCAGCTTGTCTGTCTCGTTTGGATCATCAATTCAGGAAACAGTATAGTATAATAAAATTATGATGTGACAGAGCACGAATCGATCTATAAACCTACCAGTCAAGTAATAGATTTCACTTGTTGGCGAATTAGCAGAGATCGGAAGCCAAATATCATAAATCGAAAATCATTGAACAGATTATGTGGAGCCGTAGCATGAAAAGATGTTATTTTGTAGAGAGTTTTTCGTCTTTATTTCTTACTTGGGGAGGACACGTTGCAGTTGAGACTATGTTAGAATGGTTTGGGTAAATTTGACTTATCAGTAGTTTTTGAACTCCAAAACTTCATGATTTTTCCCATAGTATTTAATACTATGTAAAATATAGTTCAGAGAAAAGAAAAAGTTCCAAAATAACTTAATACAGTATATGTGAGGTGGAATTCAATGAACTGTATGTTTATAAACCACCTGATCCCTACAAATATTTAGACAACGTTGTATTTAAACACCACCCGTTGTCCGGGCAACGTTATATCTGAACACCACCACTTGTGTAGCTGTAAGAATAAACAAATCCTGTAGGCATTCTCATGGAAAACAAGCTGCATGTGCACGTGGACTCGGAGTCGGTGCACACATATACAACCCCCGCTGTACGCAGTCGCACGGAAAAGAAGGTGCACGTGGACTCAATTTGAGAGAGCGGCCATTAGGAAGGTATGTTATGTCACAGCGGTTCATTCTTTTCAACAAATGTTAATTTCCAACCTTCTGGTCGTTTCTATCTCCATCATCTTGATGGCAAAGGAAGGAAGGAAGAAGAGTTGTTGTGAGTTGTTGAAACAAAACGATCTCTCATTTTGAGAAAGCAACATTACCGTATAATCATATCGCCACAATGATTCTGAGAAAGTAATATTGTCAAATCATATGGCCACACATTCCAACTTGTTAAACATTTTTTACCATGTAAATTCTTAATTATCGATGGAAATTTATGCCGTACAAATTGTAATTAGACATCCTCATTTATCCATGAAATTTAAATCAAGGGTAATTTATTAAATATAATTTATATTTGAAATATTTTTCTTTATATAAATTTAATCATTATTTATTAAATCTAAATGATTATATTTTATTAGATTTATATTATTTTTTTAAGTGAATTAAAAAACAGTGATTAATCTTTAAAATATAAGAATAAATATTTTGAAACTATCAAAATTAAAGTTTATATTTTTTAATCAAAGATTGAATATGGCCAACAACATTCAAATGAAAATTTCATTGTGTTACTATCATGTAGCAATCCTCAAGCCCATCTTCTATTACATTAATTTAAGAGACCGAAGTCAATATTGCCTAACTTTGACATGGTGAATTGTTACCATATTTTTTGAAAAACATTAATCTAAAAGACTCTCTTCCATTTTGGAAAGGATAAGGGAGAATTCCTTAAACTTTGAAGTGGTGAATTGGTACCATATTTTTTGAGAACATAACATGATGGTAAACTCAAAAGGCAATAACTCCTAGAAAATAAATGAAGAACAATATATATCAATGATAGAGGGATTGACCATCCTTCTATTAAATAATATGGCATAGAGCATAACAAGCCTTTCCCATTTAGCGGCAACAAGGGCTAAGATCCCACCAATCCCATTATACACTTCTATTAACTCGCATAATGTCTAATGAAGGCTCAACATCAAATATCAAGCTTCGAGGTGGGATTATGGCATTGTCACTCCAAAAGGAATTCATTGTCATTCTTTACTTTCAGGAAAGGGGTGCAATGTTTCATTTCAATGAGCTCTAGCACTTTGGTTTAGTCCTTTCTCATCACACCTAGTAAGATCCATTGTCATTCTTATCTCAAAGATATTATTCTTGTTGGCTTAGTGTATCAAATTTGACTTTTATTTTTCAATTTTAGAAGTAACTCTTTGTGCACCCAAATTGGGTAATAATACAAGCAAGAACTAAACTCAACTAGGTCAATTAGTATTATCTCTCTACTTGAGTTATATTCCCTATAGTCTAAAATTGAAAACTTGGTCATTCACACATAAAGAAAATGGATTTCAAGGAATTAAGGGAAACATGTCTTGCTCTATAAAAGTTAGAAATAATTAATTCCTACTTGTCTATGGTTGTAATTCTCGATTTGAGGAGTTTGTTCCTACATAATAGGAATTAGCTAGAATATAGTTTCTCCTAGTTTAGTGTGTGGTTGAGAGAATCTCTCAACCACACTACTGTACGTCTAAGATAGAATTCCTATCTTGAGACTATTGCTTGTATAAATATGTGTGTAATTTCCTTCATTCATATATATAGAATTTGATTAGAGTTTGTTGTGTGCTATTTTATCTTGGTATCAGAGCTTGGGCCTCGGCCCCTCGTGGGCTGAGGGAAATAGGAAATAAGAGATTTTTTTGTTTTTACCTGTTTGTTTGTTTGTCCATCAAAAGTTGCGAGTGTGGTAAGCTATCTGCTCGATCGATCTGTGCCGGTGTGGTGTTAATTAGGAGTGAGAAAGCACAAAGCATCGTGGAGCTGTTTAGAATCATTGAAGCAGATCTGCGAACCTGTGAATGGTGCATTGCAGTGAAACATTGGAAGAGGTCGAAGAAGAAAAAAGTTGTTGTAGCTTCTCCAGAAATACATTGAAGTTGGACCAGTGAATTGCTGAGGAACGCTGCCGTGAGAATGTTGCCAAGCTGGTTGAGAACCTCTATGAATGCAAACCAGCGTGAGAGTCGTGGCACTGTGCTTGCATGAGGAATCCACCTGTGCGAGGCTGCGTATACGTGAGACACTGGAGAACAAAATTTAGAAAGCATGTGTTCCTGAGGTTCGCAAGACCGGCGCCAATTCTTCGAAGCTCGAAACCCTCGCTTGGCTCATAATACAAAAGATCCTCCTGTAGCTCTTCGGTTCTGTTAGTTGCAGGCTCAGGCACACTGGATTTTCGATCCCGGAACTCGGAGTTACACAATCGAACTGCGGATTGAGAGGTTCCATGTAGAATGCTTCGTGCCCTTTTACCGTTTTATCCCGGGCGGGATGAAAGAATATTCATCGCTGGAGAAGAGGATCATTGGCGGCGCTTACGATACCATCTAGAAGCTTTTTTGACCATGAATGGATCTTGTTTGTTGAAGAGCCATTGATCTGTATGTGATTTGGACGTTGGAGAACTCGGCTCCTTAATTCGCAGCATCCACGGATCCATATGGAAATCTGGGCGAGTATTCTCTGAATTGGGTCTGCAATTTACCGATCCTGCATTTGTGGTGCAAACTCCGATCTCGTTTCTGTAAAATTGAGCCTGTTTCGGAAGTGGGTTTGTAGGATAGAGGATTACTGAAAATGGGGTGCCTGGGATGCCAAGTATTTGTGGCCTTTCTGCTGAAGTTTTTTTTGAATTTCATTCAAGCTTTCATTGGAGCGTCGATGATTCTGTATGCAGTATGGATGCTCTTCATCCATGAAGGCCAAGCCTGGAGAGCTATTGGCCACAGAGGCTACGATTCTCTGAATCGAACGCGCTGATTTGATTGCTGGTCTGGAGTCGACGGGATTTTAAGAGGATTGTGTGCCATCGATCCTCATTCAAGGTGCAGCTAGTATTCGTGGATCTGCCTTCTGGAGCGGTGTTCTCAATGCAAGGCTTCGGTGGTGGCCATTGTCGTGGCCGTGGCATTCAACCATGTGTGCCCGTTCATTTTTCAATCGTTCCAGCAACAGAGTAACTCTTCTTTCGGTCAAAGGTATTCCTTGTATTTTCATTTTGCTTATATTTGGCACTATCAAACCCTAGAGAAATATACACCACAGATTTCTCTCTGGCCCGTAGGATCGAGATCTGGTTCGAAAGTCATGGCCTGCGTTGCAGAATACCCGTCTTATTTCATGGAGGGTCATCCCAGAAAGCGCCGAAAATTAACAGCTTCTTGGGATACGCGTCATAATCAAGATCAGGCCCAGCAATCAGTTTATTTTAGTGGGCGAGGTGTTGGAAATGGATATGGGAGTGGAAATGGAAATGGGATCCCTTCCTCAGCGGGGGCATCCTCTTCATCATATCATTATTGTTCTCCGTCATCTTTGTATTCCAAACGAGTCATTGCCCGCAATGCTTCCCCTCCATGGCGTGATGATGACAAAGATGGCCATTACGTGTTTGCTCTTGGAGATAATTTAACGCCTCGCTACAAAATACTGAAGAATAAGAGGGAACTGCAGTATAGGCAATTCAGGAAAGATGCTGCGGTTTATTATGTTTTACTTCCATAATGTTTGGTAAATTGAATTATTTTTTGAATTATTTTTTTTTGAAAGCATGTTGAGCCTGATCAACTTAGCATGTAAATGCTATTTGTTAGAACTGATCACTCTAACAACAGCAAATTGAAGATGCAAAAAATTCAAGATGAAGATGCCAAGCGGTGGAAGACAATTTCAAAAGGTGGAGAAAAGTAGAAGCAAGAATTATTGTGATGGAAAACAATTGAGTTTGTGCATGCCCGATGTGATGGAAATAGATTGTGGAGACAGGTCTGCATGTTCAAGGAGATTAGCTGGACAATGGATTTTAGTTGTTGCAGTACGTCAGCGAGTATGAGGCAGCATGCTTGGAAGCAGTTATCAAGCCTTGATATACTGTGAGCAGGGGAAGTGGCATTATGTTGCCAGGGGATTGGATACTGAAACACGACGGAGGATTGGACCATGGAGTCCTGGTTTATTATTTTTTGAAGGGAAAATTGTGTTCTCTTCGTATGGCTGTGTGCCTATGTCTGGATCATCAGTGTTTGAATGCACTGCATTGAGTCTAGGTGAAAAGTTGTCAATCCGTTTCTTTATCAGTAGACCCCTCACAGGTATCGTTGGTGAAAAATGGATGCTGGTATGTTTGGAAAATAATCATCTATGGGCAGAGATAGAGAAATTAAACCTGAAGAATTTATGCTTTATTTAGTTTCTTGGAATCATGTTTAAAGATTTTGAGCCTTATTGAGCCTAGCTAACTCAATGTAGGTAAAGTTATTTTGTTAGAATTCGCGACTCTAACGAATGACAGGTTAAGCATGGAGTTCCAAGAATTTATTTGACAAAGATGCCCAAGATGTGAACTATGAAAAGATGGGATAAAGGAGCAGCAACAACGTTTATGGTGGACAACAAAGTAGATGTTTGTTTGAGTTAGTGTGGTTTGTGGAATAGACTCCCTAGCATGTTATAAGCAAGTCCAGTTGTTGTAATGGTCATTATATGTACCCAAAAACTTCAAATGTTGAAGTATGGAATGTAAGCCTTGTAAAGGCATTTGAAAGTTCGTGGTGATCTTAAAACCACTTTGTAATGGTTTATGGTCAGCCTAAAACCATCTTTTGTCACTGTAAAGTGATGGTTTGTGGTGAGCCAGAAACCACATACAGAGCCTTAGTGGCTATAGGATTTGCCCGGTGGTGGCAGATCAGACTTGCCCGGTGGTGGCATATTGAAGTTGGCGGATTTGCCCAGTGGTGGAAGATCAGACTTACCCGGTGGTGGCATATTGAATTTGGCGGATTTGCCCGGTGGTGGCAAATCGGACTTGCCCGGTGGTGGCATATTGCCTGAGTGGCTAACATGTACACGGGAGCTTTGTGCTCGTAGGAGCAAGTGGACTGCAGTAACACCTGGCTCACGGTCTCAGATATTGGTGTGTCTGAGCACAAGAGGGTCGGCGCATTTTTTCTATCTGACAGTTGCGTCGAAAGGCACAATCAGCGCAACTGTTTGCGATTGTTATTTGGACATGAATATTTGGCTTAGAAAGGCACTGATCTCTCTTTGTTTTTTGGAGGTTCTGCACATGCAATTCGCCTGATGGTGGTGGATTTGTAGGTACATATATGCAGTGATAACGATCGACAGAATCATGTATGCGAAGGACATCCTACAGGACTAGCGGTTGGTATCCATGCATTCCAGTGGATGGTTCCTCTTTTATATGGACGTCGACATATTCTTTGTTATGTTTGACCACAACCAGACTTTGTGAATCACTATCATGACAAGTAGTCATTAAGGGGGGGAGTTAGAAATAATTAATTCCTACTTGTCTATGGTTGTAATTCTCCATTTGAGGAGTTTTTTCCTACATAATAGGAATTAGCTAGAATATATTTTCTCCTAGTTTAGTGTGTGGTTGAGAGAATCTCTCAACCACACTACTGTACGTCTAAGATAGAATTCCTATCTTGAGACTATTGCTTGTATAAATATGTGTGTAATTTCCTTCATTCATATATATAGAATTTGATTAGAGTTTGTTGTGTGCTATTTTATCTATAAAGGCATGAGGATGTGATCAATGCATTGAAATCTCAATTCAGAACCTTCCTTGATAAATCCAACAAACAAGAGTGCAATTTGAATCTCAAGATTGAAATTCTAATGGGTACACTACTATAACAAAAAAGACACTTTGATACTTTCGAATTAGTGGTAACACTTTGATACTTTGAAATTAATAGTTTGGGAATTTAGTTGTGAAAAAGAAACTATTCCAACAAAACAAAATGAATCATCAATAAACTCTGAGTGAATTCAATTGACACTAGCATTGAACACCCAAAATGAAAAAAAAAACACAATAGTTTTTATAATACAACCATCACAAGGATGATTATCAATCTAGAAAACACATTTCAAACTCTTTTCGATCTCTAATCTTTGTTCATAAGATATATACATATTTCTTGTAACATTTTTATCATAACATTTAAATAAAATTTATCCTATATTTTTGTAAGAATTTTATAATTGATTATACTCCCAAAAAAAAAACAATCAAACAAAAAATAACATCTCCATACCCAATGGCCACATTTTTATAATTTCCTTGACTTCCACTTTTTTATAATTTTTAACCCTCGACTTCCCATTAAATAAAGTCTACTCGTGAGTAACAACTTATTTATGCCTTCCTAACAACTTTTTAAGCCTTCATTTTTTTTCTCAATAGAAATTTCTCCCACAACCATATCAATTTTATGTTTTTATTAAATTAATATCAAATTCAAATATGTTATATAGTTAATTACAAATGTAGTTCTAATTTGTACAATCATTGAGAATTTGGCAAACCTTATCGATTTTATAGTTTAAATCATTTATAAATGTGCTTAAATCATAAATAAAAGTTCTGAACGAATTGGGTAAGTTAAAATCTGTGTAGTACTTCAATTTGCTGATGTGTAAAACTGATAGACATTGGATGTGATGTGTGATTGTGGATTGCAATAATGAAAATAAAGAATAATGTAGGAGCGTACTGGACGATGTAAGGTCGACCTTGAGGGAAGAAGTACGCTCCATGAGAAACATATGATGCTTTATCAAGAGTAAAGGAGCGGTAACACATAATATTGATTAATGATTATGGACTATGTTCATATTGAGGCACTAATCATTACGTACCTTCAGTATTGTTTGTGGATGAAAGCTAACCTTAACTGAAAGTTCATTGACGTTGTTTGATATATATGCCTTTTGTTTCAGTATCACCTGAAGATAAAGAATGTGGAAAGAGTTGTAAAAGTTCAACTACAGATTCTACAATGCCTGTAAAAAAGCTTCGTGGAAAGAGTTATAAAAGTTGAACTAAAGATGCAACATGGTGGAAAAGTTGTAAAAGTTAAACTACAGATCCTACAATGCGTGTAAAAGTTTGTGGGAAAAGTTGTAAAAGTTGAGGCATGGGGTAACCGTCTGTTTATGCCAATATATTCACCCACCTTTACTTCACGCGTTTTCCTTGTCCTTTCACATGTCCCCGCATGGACCACCTTTTTGCTGGTGAACACGGGGGTCTCACTTTTTCATCAAAGATTTTATGCTAAACCAAATAAAATATATTTTGGCATTTCCTACACCGCATGTAAAAGTTTATGCATGGTAACAGTCCCTTTATCGCAATAATCACCCACAGTTGCTATTTTAGCTTTTGCAACTTTAAGACTTTTCGTTGTCCTGACATGTCCCTGGATGGACACTTGTGGACACTCGTGAAATTTAAGGTGGTTGGATTTATGTTATTTTGAATCTATTTAAGTTTTTAGAGGTATCAATTTTTTTTTCATTTTAAAATAGATTTTTAAATCAAGAAATTTAAACTCACTCTGGAATTAAGATAAATCTAGACTAATTTAATTTTCCTAAAATTATTTTTATTTTATTTTAATTGAATTAAAATATTTACACTACA
Source organism: Pinus albicaulis (assembly GCA_034641835.2). Taxonomy (NCBI): domain Eukaryota; kingdom Viridiplantae; phylum Streptophyta; class Pinopsida; order Pinales; family Pinaceae; genus Pinus; species Pinus albicaulis. The sequence goes on along the minus strand of CM076571.1, from coordinate 375,028,573 downwards.
ATATTATATTAATCTTTTTATTTATTAATTTATTTATTTTTATTATATAATTTGATTTAATAAAAAGAAATTAAATATCACATTACAACATCTTTCATATCCTAACCTAGAAAGCACTTCAATAACCTACTTTTGGCATTTCTTCCATACTTCATTTTCATCAAAAATAGGAATTATTTAACGCTACCAATGTGTTAGAAGGTAAACACTCCACAAAACTAACCCCATCCACTTCCTAGTTTGGTATGAACATAAATTAATTTTCAATTTATTTTTAAAAAGTGCTTCTTATTTTGAGGATGGTATCGGAATTTGTATAAATTAATTTTAAGTTTATTTTTAACGAGTGCTTTTTATTTTAAGGAAGGTATCGGAATTTTAAAATTTTTAGGTATAAGGATATTATCTTTAAATAATTGTGGAGGAAAATAAATCAGATTCAAAAAAGGTTATACCTTATAATCTTAAGATTAAAGGAAATACTTTCTATCTTGTCTTTGTGAAGTTATAATTTACAATCTTAAGATTAAAGGAAATACTCTCTATCTTGTCTTCGCGATTAAAGTAAGCCTTACCCCCATTGAAAGCATGGCTATGAATAAGGTATCTTATATATGAGAAGAAGAATTTAAACAACATGGAACCAAAGTGATTTCCTTAATTTGCTTTCAACTCTAGCTTAAACCCCCACTTTCAGTTCAAGCAATGATGGAATAAGGATCACCAGTCTTGGCTAGACCATTGGGGGTAAAAAAGGAGATCATTTTGTAAAATAATGATAATGTTAAAAATCCCTTCATAACTTACAATTTCCCTATCTTGTCCTCATGCTTGAAGCAAACCCTTCCCCCATTGAAAGCATGGCTATGACTAGGTATCTTATGTATAAGAAGAAGTTAAACAACATGGAAGCAAAGAAGTTTCCTAAATTTGCTTCTTACTCCAACCTAAACTCTCAATTTTAGCTCATGCAAGGATGACATAAGATCATAAGTCTTCGCTAGACCATTGGAGGGTAATGGAGGAGATCATTTTGTAGAATGATGATAATATTAAAAATATTATTGCATCTTAAAGGAGGAGATCATGTTGTATAATAATGATAATATTAAAAATATTATTACATCCAAATTTAAGGAGAAATTGCGAGGTGATAAAGAGTTAGATGGAAAAAAAAACTAAAATATTATAAAGAGGCGATCAACCCTAATCTCAAAAATAAAAAATATCGATGTGTGTTGACTAATGTTAAATTTTTCAATACATTTTTTTGTTTTGAGATCCATTTTTAACCTCATAATTCTCCTAATCACATAATTCCCCTTATGACATAATATGACCCTATATGCAAATAATCTTACATGTTATGTTGGTAAAGAAGTTACCCATAATATTGGAAATACAATTTTGCAGAGGATGCTTCAATCTTCCTATCAAACTTGATCACTAACAACCATTGGCCAACTTCTCCTATTTAATGTGTTGACACCTAATCATTGGGATTGAGTGAATATGTCAAATAATGTAAAAGGAAAATAAGGAGAGTTGGAAAATGAAGAGACACTAGGAGATGAAGCCCAAGATTATCTCCCTCCATGTATATATTTATGATCACCCTTAATGCAAAATCACAATTCACATTGTGGAATTGCCTCCTGGTGTGACATGGTATCAGAGCCAGCTCCATTTTTTGCTTCCCTCTCTGCACCTTGTAACTCTCTCCTGCCTATATTCTTCCCATTTTACATAACTGACACGTCTGTCATTGCTCCATTCTCTAAGTTAAGCACTAATCTACACCAAAATCTGTGTTGTTGGAGGTTGTTGGAGGATCGGATATGTGCTTCCTAGAAGTGTTTAGTACGTTGAGCCGCCTCCATGCTACATGAATGGCATACAAATATGTGGTATGACGTGTTTTTATAACTGCGGCTTAGGTTGTGTTACTCGGTCACAGTGGTATTGGGCATTGTAACGATGTGTATCTAACATTCTTGGTATTCTCTGCTCCGTGCGCTACCTTTATGACATAATAATGGTGGTATACACCTGTAACCAGTCCACACTGCTCTAGTTCAACCTCTGACATCAACCCCAGCACACACTGCAAGGTCCACAATCGAATAGTTACAGTAGAATAGTTATAATATATAACTACGTTACACCACACATTGCCCACTCCTCGGCACACTGCCTCCCATTTGCATGTTGCCCGGACTGCTCCTCTCCCATAGTCATTTGGTTCCAAACCTAGATGCATGTTGCCTCCCTCGACACACATTCATTCAACCCCGATCCAGCATCAAGAAACACTTCGGTGCATTCCCGCCTCCCTCCAGTGCTGACCCTCTCCCTCTCCCTCAATAGCTGACTGATAATATCCCATGACTCGCTCAACATACAACCCCGACATACCACCTATGCTCGTTCAGCGTGGTATTTCGAACAGTAATTTGCCTCGCATAACCATAAAGGAAACTTAACGCTTACTTAGTGAACCAACACCTGGTATAAGTGCTTCTCCATATGAAGAAAATTTACGGTATTTTAATGTGATGATTATTGGTCCTTCTCAGTTATTTCTTCCTAAAGAGTATCCAATGGCAACACCAAAGGTTTATTTTTTTCACCACTTGAATTTGTCTACAAATTTACCAATTCCCTGTTGTGTTGAACATATATATCCAATACTGCCCTCCCCTATATATCCACTCCCACATATACTCCCTACCCCATATATACCCTTCCCCAAATATAACCTGTGTCATATATTATAAATTAGAATTCCATTTTTCACAATATTGCTACTAGAGTGCATTTTTTTATATTGGCAGTAGTCCAAATTGTTATATTACCAACAGAGTACATTTTACACTGTTTACATTTTTTGAAATGAATTCATTGAAATCTTTTGTTGGATTATGTCTCTCGGGAAAAGAGAACTATCCTGAATGGTAAAGAAATATTAAACGCACTCATATTTTAATGAGTTTTGGAGAGGAAATTGTGAAGGAGAAGGATACAATGCACTTGCAAGGGCTGCCTCAGACAAGGAGATCATCATTTGGGAAAAAAATAACAGCAAGGCCTACGCCTTGATTGCAACATCTGTAAATGAAGAGGTGAGTCTACATATGTCACCATTCCCAAATTCCTTTCATGCCTCGAAGAAGTTGAAATAATTGTATGAATCACACTCTGAACTTGAAGTTGTCCAATTGATGATTAAACTGTTCATTCTTGAATTGAAAAATGATAACCCTCTTGCTTTAACATCAGAAGTAAGATCTATCATGCATGATATTAAAAAAAATGGTGTTGAAATAGACATACCACTCATTGCTTATGTCAAGGCACTATATCCCACTTACTCACATTATCTTGAGTCATTGCAAGCAAGTGGAAATCTCAAGGATATTACCTTTGAATCCCTTGAGAATAATTTTACTGAGAGAGAAAAGGATTTTGGGAAGAAGACAACTCCTCATTCTTCTGAAGAAATTGTGTGTCTTGCACATAGAGAGAAGAATCATGCTCAAGATTCTTCTAGAGGAAGAGGTGGCCAAAGAGGAAGAGGAAGAAGAAATTTCAGAGGAGGGGGGGTAGACAATTTCAAGGAGAAAAATATGATCTTCATTGCATACGTTGCAATAGAGATGTACATGATGCATCCACATGTAATTTTCCTTGGGAGAGAATTGAGCAGGAAATTAATGATGCGAAGGGTAAAATCCATGAAAAATAAAAAGGTAAAGTACCAGAATCTTCTCATTATGTTGAGGCACATTGTAATATTGGAGTAACTAAATACTTCTTTAATGCTTCACTTGCTTCTTGGAAAAAATATTGGTTGCTTGATTCAGGAGCAACTTGCCACATAAATTTTAGAAGAATTTTTTTTGAATAATTTACTGACAATGTTGATGGAGCAGTATACTTTGAAGAAAAATCAAAGCTCAAGCCATCGGGACTTGGCACAATCAGGCTCAAACTGCCTGGTCTTCCAGACTTTCTTCTACATGACGTTCTATACCTTTCGGATTTGAGGAGAAACTTGTTGTCTTTGTTCCACATCTGCCAACAAGGACACTCCATTCATATGTTTTATGAAAAGGTTGAGGCCATAAAAGCATCAGATCACTCACTTGTCATGATGGGGATAGAAGGAGAAATAATTTTAAAGCTACAAGGTACCTCTGCTCGTGCACAAAAAAATGCATACAAATCTCACTATGATAAAGGTACATTTTCATCATTTCTTTTATGGCATGCTATATTTGGACATTTGAACTATGACAATATTCGATTGTTGAAGAAAAATGGTGTTACTGGTTTGCCTAGAATTCGTAGGAAACTTAAGCAATTTGATGCTTCTATTCTAGGAAAGCATATAAAACAATATTTTCATGATTCCCATTCTAGAGCACATATAAAACTTGAAATCATTCATTCTAATTTATGCAGCCCAATGCACGTTCCTTATGCAAATCGCAATAAATATATGATGACATTTGTTGATGACTACACCATAATGTGTTGGGTTTATTTATTGAAGAAAAAATATGATGCTTTTCAAACATTCAAGAAATTTCATGCATGGATTGAAAATGATGCACAAACTCATATTGTCTTTATTCCCACTGATAATGGAAGAGAATAAAATGAAAATGAATTTGAAACTATATTCTCCAACATGGGATAAAACATCAAACAATTATGCCTTACAATCAACATCAGAACAAAGTAGCTGAAAGACTTAACAAGACAATTTTAAATATGGTACAAACCATGATGGTTTTTCAAGAATGTGAAATTGATGTTTTCAAGAATAGGTGTCCTTATAATTCTATTAGAAACAAGTCTCCTTATGAAATGTGGCATGGCCACGTTCCTTCGGTAAAGCATCTCAAGGTATTTGGTTCCACCTATTATGCCTTGATACCTAAAGGAACAAAGAAACAAACTTGGTGCAAGGAGTCGTAAGTGTATCTTCTTGGGGTATTAAAATACCTCCAAAGCATATCATCTCTATGATGAAGTTAATAAGAAGTTTGTAGTATCTAGAGATGTCATATTTCTTGAATCTTTCAAGGTTGGCAATGTTGTTGAGCGGAAACTTGATCGCTTGGATATATTTGGGCATGCAAAGTCATTTCAAGAATTTGATAATCATATTCTACATCGTGAAGGGGGATTCCTATACTGGATCAATTTGTGGAATCTTCTTATGAAGCACTCTCTCCCCATCATCAAGCTCCATCCACAGATGACACTTTTAGTGATGTGATTGATATAAATGGGAGAATAAATCTTGATTTAGCCCCAACTCAGACAATTGAGAACCCTAGGCCATCTCAGAAAGGTCCTCCAAAATGGCTGACCAAGACACTTGAAAATTTTCATCTTGATGAGGTTGGAAAGACAGGAACAATAAGTTCCACCAGGAAAAATGGAGGTGATGTAGATGATTTTGATTCACTTGTTGATATGGATGTTCCTTATGGTTTTGAACTGAATGTATACAAATTTTAAGCCAACTTCCTTCAAAGAATCCACTTCTCGTGATGAATGGAAAGAATAAATGCAGAAGGAATTTGATTCCTTGATAAATAATGTCACTTGGAAGCTGGTTGATCCTCCATTTGGAACTAAACCAATTGGTTGCATGTAGATCTACAAGAACAAGTATAAATTTGATGGCTCACTTGACAATCACAAAGCCAATATTGTGGAAAAAGTTTTTGCATTGAAAGAAGGGGTCGAATATGACAAGAAATTCCCCCCCACAACAAAATGGGCTACCATCTAGACACTCTTTTCCTTGGCAACTCAGAATGGTTGGAAATTCCATCAAATGGATTGTTGGAGTTGGGATGTCCGCGAAGTAAGAAATCAAGGAAAGAATTCACAAATCAAAGAGCGGAGCATGTAACACGAAGTATATTTTTGGACTTACAGGCTTTGGGGTGGGTCAAAGCCCCTTATTATGTAATGGGATGGGATATTTTGTGAACGTTGGAATCTGCCATTGGTTTTGGACCATGGTATTGTAAATTCCAAACATATATAAGGAGTCTATATAGAAGTCATAGGAAGGTAAGTAGAAGTTAAATGATGCATTTAGATGTAATATTTCTTTGAGTTAGAGTCTATTTTTGGGTTAGAGGAAAAGGCTCCTGCAACAGTGTGCACAGAGACCTTAGGAAGTTTGCAGCTATGCGTGCAGAACCCTAAAACTATGTGCGCAGGGTGGAAAGTGGATGTAAAGAGAAGATCTGATTGTTAATGAAAGAATTGTTGAGAAATTTGTGAGTATATTGATGTGTTTTTTTTTTAGTTACTATTTATGAATGTCTATGTTAAATAAGGGTTTTGATCTGTAACTGAATAGCGTAGTCTTTTTTATGGTTATTTTTTGTGTTTAAAGCTTGAATAAGTAAGATTGTGCAGTGTGTGAGAAATTTCAATATTTGTGTTGAACAATGCTGGTATTATTAGTAGATCTATCCTATGAAGCTATGCTAAGAAGGAAAAGCCCTAAATCCATAGTCCAATGTCCCTCTGGATGCAGAAACCTGGTTCTAGCATCCCCATATTTTTCCTCGGGTGAGACTTCAATCCACGCAAGAATATCGTTGCCGAAAGGGCCGATAATAGTGGGTTTTGTTGGACTTCGTAGTCACTTTGAACCTGGGTCTAGGCCCCATCAAGCCAAAAAATGGTTATGTTGCAAGTGCAAGCGAGTGTGTTGCAAGTGAGCATGGTCCCACCAAGCAGAGCAACCACTGGAACAGATACAGTTGCACACGCGTTGGCGTTGTATGCAGATACCCACACAATGTCTGTTCCTGTGAGCATGCTACACTTTTACACAACTGAGCAGATGAAGCAAGTGGTCTGATGGTAGAACACAACATTGAATATTGCGGTGATGCCTTTACAAGTCCTGCATAATTTTCACCAGGGAATCACCAAGGAGCTAAATATCAGAGAAAAACACTCCTTTATGGTTATTTGGGACGCCCAGGAGAATGCCAAAGCATGGTTGTATAGAAATATATTTTTATCCAAGAGCGCGAGGCAAAGGAAACACAATGAAAAAAGTTAGAAGAATTCATCTCGAAGGCATGGAGAGAACTACTAGAGCTCAGGATTCAGGCGGCAGTTGCACCTGAGGATAAAGTGGCCAAGATTTAAAGGCTAAAGTCAATGAAGTCCACATGGATATGGATATGAAAATCGTCAAACTACAGCTGTAATTACAGCCTGCCACTCCACCAGATATTAGAGAGCAACACACAACGGAGCTAAAAACAACCACATATCATATCGGTTCCCGCATACAAGAGTGTGTGACTATCTTTGGGGAGGATCTAGATGTATGGTCCTTGTTGCAGGAGGACCCTCAGGTGTAGGATATCGAAGCCAAAGTCCGCGAGAAGCTTGAACAGATTAATTATATTAAGGTCACTGTGAAGACCTTAGCGCCACTACAGCAGATTAACCATCTCAAAGAGGGTAAGTCTTTGCAGGAGAACGTTTCTCCATTGTGAAGAAATGATCCAGGTGGATATTGGTGGCCACTCGCCTATTCCACTTGGGGCCCCACCATTGTCTCTTTCAGTTTTTTTCACAACTTACTATTTTTAGAAATTTTTTGGGTCTTGAACTTTCAGAGCCGTTTTGAAGCCCCAAACGGAGATAGTATGCCGAAGTTACGTCGCCGGGAAGTTGAAACACCAATTTACCCAAACGGGGCCCATATTTTTGGCGCTTCATCTCCTAGGGTTAGGTTTTTGGACGTTTAGAGTTCTCCAATGTTTCTCCATAATAAATAGGCCCTCGAGCCTCATTCTAACACAGTTCAGAGATTTGTAGTTGCCACATCTCTTCTCAGATATTTGCTACCAGAACCCTAGCTATTTTATTTCCATCATGTTTGTAAGCATATTTCTGTGATTTGATATTAATGAAATGAATCCTTATTTCCACTGTATTTCTATGTGTATGGTTATTTTTGTATTCTGTTGCGTTCTTGCATAAATCTAGATCAAGAAAGGAGGAGTTATTGCAGCCAGGATAAAGCCATGGGAAGACGAGGCTAGTTAGCTTTCCCAAACTGTAGAGCTCAAGTTGAAATCTCTGTGCGAGGCGCAGAGAGGGCTGGAGAAGAGAGCAGAAAAGAAGGTCACAACACTACAAGAAAAAGATCCTGTAGCGGAAGTTATAAAGGAGGTTTTTAGTGTTATAAAATTGGCCAAAATTGTCAAAAAAACAATTTCTACAACATCCGTTTATGGTTATGGAGGTTTTGGTGGAGCTTTTAATGGAAATTCAACACAACTAACAAAATTGGGCGGCCCGAGGTTATTACGGATGATTTTTTCATCGATGTGCTACTAAGGTTTCAATGCACCGGTGTGTGTCATCTAGACGGTGGCCCCGGGGCGGTCGAAGGTTCCAGCACCAAGCTGTCAAGGTATAAAACCACACTAGGCGTAGTGTTGGTGATACAATGCACGGGGCCATACTAATTGGTCTTGGGATTTGTGCGGTGCCCATAGGTCGTCTCAACGCACCGTGTGCCATATCAGACAAACACACTGATATTTATAATTGGTATTGGTATTTGTGTGGTTCCCATACGTCATACAAATGCACCAGTGCGTAGTCTCACACAAAAGCACCGGTGCACAATATCGCACAAAAGCACCAAGATTTTTAATTGGTTTTGGTATTTGTGCGGTGCCCATAGGTTGTAGAAACGCATTGGTGCACTGCAGCATACAAACGCACTGGTGCGCTGCAGCATACAAACACACCGGTGTATAGTAACTGACATGCATCGGTGTTCTTTTTATATTTTTTAGAAACATCGACTTGTGACAGTGTAATTATTGTGATTTTTCTAAATTCATTATTCATCAAAAGTCAACACATCTTATAACAATATTCATATTAATTAAATTTTTATTAATGCATTTGAATGTGATGTTTCGATTAATTTGTTATATCATATGATAATTATTGTGATTTTTTAAAATTCATTATTCATCAAAGGTCGACACATATATATCTTATAACAATATTCATATGAATTTAAATTTTTATTAGTGCATTTGAGAATGACAATGGAGAACGCAATAGAATAAATTAAAACATATATATATATATATGAATAAGACAGTCTTTGTCATACAAAATGGGACAATTATTGATATCCCTTTGTCTTTCAATTGGGACACTATGTCCATTACATTAAACAAAATGTCTGATTTCACAGACAAATATTTCAAAAAATTAAACTCCTTGCTTTGATATCCAAACATAGTGATCATCATTCTTCGCTTGAACTGTTGTCACCGCTAGAGCTAGTTCCATGACTTGGGTTATTTTCAGGAAAGTTTTGTTCACGGTGTTGATTTTTTTCTTCTTCTTCACCTTCCATCTAAAAACATAAAAATAAACTAAAATAAGTGTATATACATTGGTGAGAATAATGAAAATTGATTAAATAATATGCATCAATGTAAATCGAAAAGAAAATTGACGTACCATAGCAACAATTGACTCATAAACTATACACATTCTTTCAAAACCATGTACCATGCCATCTTTCAAAATTTCATCTGTTGGCGTAGTTCCATACTTCGTTTCCTGCAAGTTTTATACCCCATAACAAATCATATATTTAATATAAAAGAGTTTTTTGTTCTATTAATTATAGACGGAGCTAAGTAAAACAAGATCGATAGATGCTTACAAATTCCAAAATTAATTTCTGATATGCCAACATATACTCACAACCCATATTTAACCCAATTTCAATCAATTCGTCTGATGGTTCTTCTTTTATGTTAGCATTTGTTTGAAGACATTCAATGATGATTTTTATTAAACTTAAAAATTACAGAAATTAAATCTAGTTAAGTTGTTATAAAGAAGTAACAATTACTCACAAACTTAGATATCAACCCTTTTCTTCCTTCTCATCCTGTTTTATGTGCTAAATGGGTTACATTTTCTTTTCTTTTCTGCAAGAAAATTCTTGAAAATTAATATTTAATGCTAAATTATTTATTTATTATACCTAATTATCAAAAAATTCAATGATTACATATTACATTTGAAGCACGTTGTTGTTGAGATGGCTCCTCCTGCAATGAAATTTTGTCCATTTCTTAATCATCTCCTTGTACACCTTTTTGGACATTCCTACTGGTATATTTATGATATCAGATCGTTCATCTTTTGAGATTTTCATAATCTTCCTGAAAATGTAACATGACAATAAACTATTTAATTTTTATATTGATTTATGAAAAGTAAATATAATAAAAGTGATATTTATAAATAATTCTAGAAAAACATTTAAAGAAATATTACTTTTTCATTCCTTCTTTTTTGTTGTTGTACGTTTTTGCTATTAAAAGTCTGACATGTCTCATTGACCAATTCTCTAGAAACTCTTCCTGTAGTTTAGATAAAATTTGGTTCTTGGAATCATTGGATTGGTTTTTGTATTGTAAGTGGAAAGAATGTCTATACAATCGTTCCACTAGATCCTTCAAACTTTTGTAAAAGTTTTCCCCCCTTTCTTTAACCTCCAGCACCACTCCAGATGAGCTAAGGAGCAATTCACTTTCATTTGCATGTTCTATTTTTTTCTTTTCTTAGAACAACATTCCTTTTCTAAGTTGTTGGTCCCTGTAGAACATTAAACAGATGTGAATTAATAGACTGTTTGACACATTTTATTCAATAATTTTAATTATATTATTAATGAAAATTTAAAAAAGAAACTCATATTGAATCGATAATATTTTTTCATTCACCTGATTCATCCTTTTGCAATTTTTCCATCAAGATTTTATGCTCTTCTGGTCCTATATCAAAAATAATCTTATCAAGCTTCATCATTTTGTGGCTCTGCATGATACACAGTAAACAATACATATTAGTTAAACTTACATATAGTTCAAAAATAATATTTTTTGTAAAGGATTTACAAAGAACTTGCCTTTTTTGCTTTTCTTGATGTGTTATCAGTATTTTTGTTACTTGATCTCTTGTCAGTAATTTATTTATCAATCTAAAACCCATACCATATCATTCATTAACATATTTATAAATAAATTGTCAACTTTTCAGGTAAAAAATAAATCTCAAGAAACCGGTGCGCCTTTCATGTTGTACGCACTGACGTCGATGTGTGGGGGTACCATAAACGCACTGCACAAACAGTATAGTAGACCGTACGGTGCTATCCTCATAACATAGCGCACCGGTGACCTATTTTAGATATGGCGCACTGATTAAAAAATATATATATTTTTTTATAACATAGTACTTGCGCAGTGCGCTGCATAATACAGCACACCAGTGTGCTAGGTTATGCAGGGCGCACTAATAAAAAAATTCCATTTTTTTCAAAAATTCATGCAAGGGCCGACATGGATTGGGATCCGACTATGCAAGTCGTCCCGTGGGTTGGATGTCAATCTAAAATGAAAAGACATAATTATGAAATCACATAAACATGGAGAAGAAAGGGAAAAAGCAAAAAAATGAAGGGTTGAGGGTAAAAATGGATAAAACTACAGAAAAAGTAAAAAAAATAATCAAATTTAATCATGAGATCGTTTTAAATTCTATGCTACAGGGATTGAATCACCAGAGGTTTGGATTCTGATTGTCTGAATACTTCTGTTCGAACGTATTTCATTGCTCCACAGTGCTCTCGTGCTCTCTTGCTCCAGGTATGTCTCCTACAAATATTTGGCTTAAAATTTTAGCAAAAATAGTAAAATAATGAAAAGTGTTAGTATTTAAAGAATTTTTTTATGAATTAGATTTTCGAAAATATTTTTCCGTCCATTTTTCAAATTGCCGCTTTTTTTTCACTTAAAGAAAATAGAGTTGCGCTTTTTTTATTTGCGTTTATTCGTCGCCGGTGCATCACTTAATAGCACCACACTGGTGCGTCCATTAGTAGCACGGCACTGGTGCGTAGTAACTAAAACGCACCAGTGCGCAGTAACTAGAACACACTGGTGCAGTTATCTGTACATTAGCACCGATTTGCAGTTGAGGCACCGAAATTACTTTTACGTGTGTACACCAAAATTAGACATGTTGGAAATGTACATTTTGCTGTGAAATTCTTTGGGCCATTTCTTTTCAAAACTAAACCTCTTCTTCTTTCATAAAAATAAAATTGAACCTTTCCATAACCTGCAACAAGAAAAGGTGCCCCATGATCTGCTTGTTGACCCATGATCTGCTTGCTCATTTGTAAGTTCCTCCTCCATCTTGGCATCAAATTTCCTCTTTTCTCCTTTGTGCTTTCTATCTTGATCTTAACAAAATTTATGCAATCTCTGTTTTATGAGAAACTGAGCTTGAATGTTCTGGAAGCAATGACAACGAGTCCTTCATTCTACATTTGTTAGTAGAAGAAGATCGATTTTTTACTAGAAGATGTAGTTATTACATGTGGAGGCAATGGTTTCCCGTAGAAAATGAGTATAGGGTTGAGCAGATGAAAGACATTGCAAAATGGGCTATTACATTATCTTTTCCAATGGGAAACCAATTTTCAGGTGGAAATATGGTAGTTGCAGGTATCTATGCTTTTCTTCCCACATAAATGGTCACTGGATTTCCATTTATAATACAAGAAGAATTTTTATTGGTTTCATCCAGAGAGAGCACCATTTTCAATAACAAATGGAACGAGGAAATCCTTGAGTGTATCCCATTCACATTTTGTTCGACATTTCATTCTTTGATAAGTTCTAATTCACATTTACTTTCAAAAATTTGGATTTTGGGTACCTTCCATGTGATATTTCTCATTATCCACAGGACCACAGCTCAAACAAGTTAGAGATGCCATTCAAGTTTAATGGAAAGCCGAAAATGTGATTTTATGTAACTTCAGCCTTGCCAGTAAAAGTTTATGTAAGCCAACCGAAGCTCAGACAATACTCCCAGCTGCTTTTAAACGCATTCTAGAGAACCTTTCCCTTCACAGGACCTACCAGCCCGATCAAAAACGTCAATTGGTCTTTCTCTGTTGTCCTTAAGGAAATGAGAATCCTTCCCTTCATGGTGCCTCTTGGCTTTATCAACTGCCTTGATTGATCTTTCTCTATTGTCCAATCTTTCCCTGCCATCCTTGTAAGAATGAGAATCATTACGTTCATGTGATCTCTTAGCCTGTTCAAGAGACTCAATTGATCTGTCTCTAACATCCCTTAGCGAATAGGACTCCTTACTTTCGAAGGACCATTTCACCTTGCTAGTCACCAGAGCGTCGACAGGTATTTCTTTTCCATCAACTTTGCTCTCCCTTTCTCCATCATGGGACCCCTTAACCCTATCGCTGACCTCAACCGAATGCTCTTTGTTGGTCTCAAACGAGCTTTCTTGACCACCCTTCTTAGATTTTTCATAAACCTTTTCTCCTTTTATACTCTGTCAAGCTCTGTAGTCGTCTGCATCCCTGTAAGCGTGTTTGTCCGTATTTATGTTTGAATCACTCATTTTCTCTGCTATAAAATTCTTAGCCGAAATTCGAACTCTCGTCTTTTCAAACCCTCATCTCCTTAGAAAAATTCTTGCCCGCGATTCGAACCCACCGCTTCTCCAATACTGTACTTTACAGAATAAATTCTCCTTCTTAGAAAATATATTTCAATGACATACCTGGTTCATGCGAGGTTTTATTTAACCTTGTTCCGGTGCACAGGGTTTTATAGGCAGACCAATGCGGTTTCATAAGATCGCGATTTATGTTTTGGCGCGGTGTTTTATGACGCACTGGTGCGCTACAGTACTAAGATGCACCGGTGCGGGTTATGATGATAAGTGCACAGGACGAAAAAACAGGAATCTCTGCTAGAAATGGCGTACTGTATAAAGTTCTTTTTTTTTTGTACATAAGATCATAATAAAATAATGATAATTCTAAAGTACATGAATTTATTTTCATTATTTTCTAAACTTTATTACGTTACGAAAATTCATATTATTCTAGATTTATTATTTTACAATTATTTACAAATTTACAACTTAAAAATTTTAATAAAATCATTTCACATTAATACAATTAAAATTTTACAAATATTTTAGATACAATTACAATTACAATTTCACATACAATTATGATTAGAATTACAATTACAATTTTAGAATTTTACATACAATTACAATTACAATTAAAAATTTACAATTACAATAATTTCACAGTAATAAAATTAAAATTTTACAAATATTTTACATACAATTAGAATTGGAATTACATTTACAATTACAATTACAATTTTACAAATATTTTACATACAATTACAATTAAAATTGCAATTACAATAATTTCACAATAAATTAAATATTACAATTACAATTAAAATTTTACAAATATTTTACATACAATTAGAATTAGAATTAGAATTACATTTACAATTACAATTACTATTTTACAAATACTTTACATACAATTACAATTACAATTTTAGAATTTTACATACAATTACAATTACAATTACAATTTTACAATTTGTCATATATACAATTAAAATTACAATCCTTTCACAATAAATTAAATATTACAATTAAAATTAAAATTTTACATATAATTAGAGTTAAAATTATAATTACAAAGACAAATACCATTACAATTACAATTAAAATTTAAATTTCAATTACAATCACGACATAATATTTAATAAATATCATGGTCATTTAATATTAAATTAATTAATAAACATCACGGTCATGATAACCATCGTACAAACATCATATTCGACTAAAAAACACATTCAAATTCGCTAACATCATCATGATCATGATCATCTAAAAAAACACAATTAGCATGGTATAACATCATCACAACACAAACATCAAATATACTTCTCATGTCAAATAAATCATGCTATCACATACACATATATCTGCAAGCTACACATTAAATGAACATATCTAACATGACCTAACAATATACACATCATGATGATCACCAACATGTAAATTAAGTACAACTGAAACATGAACATAAAATACATGGACCATCTATATATATAACTGAATAATGTTACAAATATACAACTATAATATAAATGTCATGGATCAACTGGTGGTACAACATCAGCATGGCAGTACTGGTGAGGCACCTTTCTAGGTCAATAGTGTAGTATTGACGGTGTGGACTAATCCGAACGCTCATGATAATGAGTGATGTTTATTGAATCAAGGCTGTACACGACTAGACGACGTGGCAGGCGGTCTCGACCTCATCTCCATGACGACTGCTGCTAGATTCTAGTGGAGGCTGCTCATCTGGCGTGACACGAGGTGAATGATCATGAGATGATGAGTCGTTGCTCACGGACTGTCGATCACATGTTTCATCTCGACCACGCCTATAATGTGCAACGGTCCTCCTCAACTGCATAACTAAGGTTGTAGCTCCTACAACATGCCGCATCAACCTGTAAATGTCACGCGACATGCCTCTCCACATCTGTAACAGCCTACCATCGGCCTGTATGTCTCTCATATGAGCAGGTCTGATGCCCGTCTCAACAATCAATGCAGTGAGTTGGTCGCCCAACTCCATCCTGTATCTAGTATCAAGTTGACCGTGCCTAGAAAAAGGCGGTATCGGCGCACCAACAGAAGCAGGTCTCTCTGCACCGACCTCCTGATGATCCTCGACATTTGGCATGCCATGATCATCATCAGGATCCACACTTGGATCATGTGGTGGTGTCGGCATGTCCTCGCCATCAAAAGACCCAATTTCTGCAAAATATATACAAGTACACAACAATAATTAGACAATTTCATTACACAATTTAATAAAAACAATTTAAAGAACATGTTGGAATAAATTTAAATAAAACAGTAATATTACCTCTATCATCTGGTGGCTCATCATCTATGAAGAGAATGTTGGCACACCCTCACCAATCCAATCCAGCATAACAACAAGGGACCATAATGAAGGGATGCATTTCGTCAACACTGGCTAGCAACTCCAGTGCATCATGCGATATCCTCGTTGGAAACACAGTATCACCCATCTTGGGCATCATCTGCCCCCACATGTGCATCTATGCCTCGAACATCGGCCTACGATGCTGCCGAATAAAAGTAGGCCTCCTCTCTGGAAACCTCTCAAAAAATAAAAGATAAAGCTCTGAAGCAAAAGGGAAGTTGACCCTCCCTTGTGCACGAGCACAACATCCATCTAAGGTTGTATATAAATGTCGCAAAAAAATGGCAGACCACCTGACAAGTCGTGGCTCATGTACTAAAGAATAAACATAATATAGAAGCGAGCAACTAATGCGTTGCCCGTCACTGGTGTTGTGTGAAATGGTCGAAATAAGAAGTGAGAGGCACTGCACCTCCTTACTACCAAATGCACCAATACGTAACTGACCTCCAGCGACCTGAAAATCTGAAGGTGACAGTACATTTGCTCCAATGTATCTCTGGGAGTACACTAACTGAATCCCTATTACACAGCTAACTAGAACCTCTGGGAACGAGGGAAAATTGACCCCTCTCCTCGATAGCCCTATAATGAAATATATATCCTCCTCAGTGGGCGTGTACCATCGGTTAGGACCAACCTGGAAAGCCTATTAGTGGGCATTCCACCTGCGGATAAGATGTCTCAAAAACACACCATAGCCCTTTAGGGAAGTACCCTCCTCATAGAACTTGAGGAGGCCTACCTGCCTTAGGAGCCCTTGGGTAGCTGCTGTAATAGGGTGAGGGTATGCATATCTATCCCTCTCTCGTGCCTCCCACAGGCGAACCATGTCGTACTACTCCACCTGTTGTTGATGTTGTTGCCCCTCTTCTCTCTAAATGATTGAAATATTAAATAATTTTTTTTATTAAATGAGACATGTATTTAGGAATATACATATATAAGTTTTTTTGAAAACAAAAAAACAAAATAGTCAATGTGCCACAAAAAATATTCATGCACCAGTTTTGGTGCGACTTTTGTTTTTCGCGCACCGGGGGTGGTGCCCTAGATGACATTCAATGCACTGTAGTCGATGCACCTGAAAATTTTCAGAGCACTATTGACTATGTACGGTGTCAGGAGTGTGGTGTGCTGACTAAAATCTATGCCCTTACGCGTATAGTTGTGTCAGCGCACCGACCTCCTGACTAATAACATAGTCAACAGTGCTGTCTATTACTAGGTCGCGCCGTTGACCTTGTCGGAATGCCGAATGCAGTGCGCTGACAAACACCGGGGCGGATATTTACATCAACACACTGCATTGTTGCTATTCCACATGGTCAACGGTGCGTCCGGTTAAATGACCGCACTGCACTTTTTTTTTATATTTTAAAAGATGCGGTGTGCCTTTCGAAACTACCCTGGAATTGGTGTGGATAACGTTAGCACTGGTTGTGGTGTGGCCTGTAAATTTTACAGGCAGCACCACTTACCGGTGCAAGCCGAACGACTCGAGTGCACTGCGTGACAAAAAAAAATAATCTTTGAAATGGTTAATTTTAAGGTTATTCGAAATTCTAATGCACTAAAAAGCTTAATTATGGAAAAAAAGAAAAATACCTATACATTTGAGCATTAAGGAGGCATATTGGCTATAGAATTTGAAAAATAAAATTTTCCCACCGTTTTGCAAAATGCAAGCTAGAGATTGGTGGGCAATGCACAGCAGCAGTGCGTGCAATGGGTGCAATGGGAGCACCGATGTCAGGTCGGCTTAGACAAGGATAAATTGCACCGGTGCTTGAGAGCTCTGGAGCACTGAGAAAAGTGAAAAATGTGGTTTTTTGGCAGTAATTTTTTTTTATTTAACCTTGTTCTAGTGCGCGGGGTGTTATAGGCACATCGGTGCGGTTTCTTAATACCGCACTGAACAGTTTTTGTTTTGGCGTGGTGTTTTATGACGCACCAGTGTGGAAGAGTTTTAAAGCACCAATTCTCTACAGTAATACGATGCACCATGCGGGTGTGTATGGAGCACATGGTGTCTGGTGTACCAATATTTTGTGCGCACCTATGCTTTCTCTTGTTGAGCATACCGATGCAGTTTTGGATGAAAAGCGCACCGGGTGGAAAACATCTGCAAAACCCTCCGCCCGCCAACCTCCTCTAGTAACCTCCGCTAGAAATGGTTTTCTGGGGTATTTTTATAAGGGGTTCCTCAAAAACATCTGCTAGAGGGACTTTTCCTTGTAGTGCAGAGGCGTTGCTCAAAGACATAGGTGAATTTTAGAAACAATGCGTCAGAGCAGTTAACCTATTGAAGGATTCATTGAGTGACAACAAAGTGAATATCGAGGGTGCACTACCATTGTGACTCGGGATGAGTCACAGTTTTTTTTGGGGGCCTATTGGAGCTGGGATCCCCGCG
Organism: Pinus albicaulis; assembly: GCA_034641835.2. Classification (NCBI taxonomy): domain Eukaryota; kingdom Viridiplantae; phylum Streptophyta; class Pinopsida; order Pinales; family Pinaceae; genus Pinus; species Pinus albicaulis. The sequence goes on along the minus strand of CM076571.1, from coordinate 375,010,157 downwards.
AAGTAATAATGCAAGGAAAGACTCTGAAGATCGAGGAGCGGAGTGCACAACACGAAGTATATTTTTGGGCTTAGGGTATTCGGGGTTGGTCAAATCCCCTTATTATGTAATGGGGTGGAATATTTTTTGAACGTTGGACTCCGACCATGGTTTTGGACCATGGTATTGTAAATTCCAAACATCTATAAGGATTCTAGATAGAAGTCATAAGAAAGCAAGTAGAAGTTAAATGATGCATTTAGATGTAAGATTTCTTTGAGTCAGAGTATCTTTTTGAGTTAGAGTAAAAGGCTCTTTCAGATGTGTGCGTTGATACCTTAGGAAGTCTACAATTGTGTGCGCAGACCCCTGCAGCTGTGTGCATAGTGTGGAAAGTGGATGTAAAGAGAAGTTATGATTGTTAATGAAAGAACTGTTGAGAAATATCTTATTATATTGATGTGTTTGATTTTTACTTACTGTTTATGAATGTTATGTGGAATAAGGATTTTGATCTATAATTGAATAACGCAGTCTATTTTATGGTTATTTGTTTTGTTTAATGCTTGAATAAGTAAAATCGTGCAGTCTGTGAGTAATTTCGACAATTGTGTTGAACAGCATTGGTATTATTGATAGCTCTGGCCTGCGAAGCTCTGCTAAGAAGGAAAAGCCCTAAATTCACAGTCTAGTGTTCCTCTAGATGCAGAAAATTGGTTCTAGCATCCCCCTATATTGCCTCAGGTGAGACTTCAGTTCGTGGAAGTAGATCATTGTTGAAAGGACCGATAATAGTGGGTTTTTTTTTACTACGCAGTCACTTTGAACTTGGGTCTACGCCCCATCAAGCCAACTTGGATGTATAAAAAAATTTCTTGAATGGAGATCAGAAAGAAAATGTTTTTACATATTATCTAGAAGGATTTTTTGTGAAGGACCAAGAAAACAAGGTATGCAAGCTTGTAAATTCCTGATATGGCCTCAAGAAAGCACCGCGAGCCTGGTATGTGAATTTAACTGAGCATCTTCTGAAACTCAACTTCAAACATTATGATATTGATGATGCAACTTTGTTTGTCTATAAATTAGGAAAAATAGTTGTATATCATGTGGTGTATGTAGATGATATTTTGATGACAGGGAAATGAAAGCTACATTGCATCCATATAGAAGGAATTGAGGAAATGTTTTGAAATGAATAACTTGGGCTATGTTCACTACTATCTTGGTATTGAAGTAACTCAACATCTGAAGTTTATATTCCTCTCTCAGAAGAAGTGAAATGGATATATTTTGATCAGGTTCAGCGTAACTGAGTGCAATCCTTTGATTACTCCAATGGAACAGAACTTGAAGCTCACATCCATTGAAGGAAAAGAATTTGAGGATCCAAAAAAGTATAGGCAACATGTAGTAAGTCTCAACGACCTGTCTGCTACCAGACCATACATTTAATTTTTTTTTGGAATCCTCTCTAGGTTTATGAAAAATCATTGTGAGGGACATTGGTATGCTGCAAAAGGAGTTCTAAATCACTTGAAGGGGACTCAAGTATACACAGGTGGGTGACTTCGGCTTGATTGGATAATCTAATTCAGACTTTGATGGAGACAAAGAAACTAGGGTATCGACTTCAGGTTATACTATGAATCTCGAATAAGGAGTTGTCTCTTGGAGATCACGCAAACAATCAGTTCCAGCAGATTCCACAACTGAGGTATAATATCTGGCAGCAGCTAAAGCAAAAAAGGAAATTTTATGGCATAGGAAAATTCTGGAAGATTTGCAGGAGAAACAAGTGCATTCAACTCCACTCATGATTGACAACACTTCTGCAATAAATTTGGTCAAGAACACAAATTTCCATGATCGAACGAAGCACATCAATATAAAATACCTTCTGATTCGACATCATGTTGAGGCCAAGACAATCCATCTACACCATTGTTCCACAAATTATCATCTTGTAGACATTTTCACCAAAGCGCTTGGAAGAGAAAAGTTTGAAAGATTCAAAATGATTCTTGGACTCACCAACATCCCTTCAGATTAAGGGGGGGAACGTTGACACCTAATCCTTTGGATTGGGTGAATATGTAAAAGAAGGAGAGATGGAATATGAAGAGACGTTGGGAGATGAATCCCAAGATTTTCTCCCTCCATGTATATATTTATGATCACTCTTAATGCAAATCACAATTCGAATTGTGGGGTTACTTCCTGGCCTGAAATAACTTTTACATACTTTGATATTCAACTTGAACTCTTGTTCTGGAATTGCTGATTTCAATTTCACAACTTCCTTTTTTTATCATATTAGAGCTTGGATTACGAAAGAAAAAGTTTTCATATCTAGCGAAGGGGGCGTTGTCAATTTTAGGCATACACACTACCACACTCAAACAACTAAGTATGATCCATCACTACTACATTTGGCGGAAATTCCGACACCTGTTTCCGACGCTTTTGACCAAATGTCGGAAATTTTCCCAAATTTTTTCCATCCCGCCCGAAACCGTCGCTATACCGACGTCTATAGAAAGGTGTCGCAATACCGACACTTAAACTAGTGTCGCAATTACGACGTTTAAAGGGAGACGTCACAATTGCGACACCATGGCCCAAAGCGTCGCTATTGAGACGACTCTAAACGTCGCAACTGCGACACAATATCTAGGTGTCGCCATTGCGACGTTTGGAGGCACCGTCCTAATAGCGACGCCTTTTCTGCCGTCGGTATAGCGACAGTTATTTTCGCGCTACATAAAAATACCAAACTTATATGGGCCCTACATAAAAATTCGAAACTTATATGCGAGCTACATAAAAATGTTTCGTATTTGTCGCAATAGCTACGTTTGATATCATGCGCGCATTCGCTCTCTGTTCTTGCAGAACAGCATTTGCCCTCAGCATTCGCGCTCAGCTCTTGCAGAACAACATTTTCCCTCAGCATTCGCCCTCAGCGTTCGCCCTCAGCTCTTGCAGAACAGCATTCGCCCTCAGCTCTTGCAAAATGGTAAGTTCTTACTGCAGGCCCTTCCTCCTATAGTAGGGTTGACTCTATTTGGGTTTTTTTGGTCAATTCCATTGGATTGTGTTAGGCTGTAGGGTTCTCTCTAGATGTCAAGAATCAAGATTCAATACCCTCTATTATCTTCATCACCCAATACAAGATTTAATTTTTTCCCAAAGAAACGCTTATTAATTTGGCGGCCATTATTTCTCCCTGCTTTAAAAACCCTACATTTAAATGAAAACAAGCATTGCATTTCAACTACAAAAATCTATTAGTGTTCAAATGTACATGTGTGCTACATTAACGTCTGATATCACGCGCGCATTCGCCCTCACGCTCTTGCGAACACCATTCGCCCTCGGCATTCGCCTCGGCTCTTGCGAGAATAACGCATTCGCCTTCGACGTCGCCACGAGCTCTTGCGAACGACGTCGCCCTCGACGTCGCCACAGGCTCTTGCCCGAGCAGCATTCGCCTCGGATTAGCCCTCGGCTCTTTTAGAACAACGTGAACAGCATTCGCCCTGCATTCGCCCTCAGCTCTTGCAGAACAGCCTTTTCGCTCTGCATTCGCCCTCAGCGTTCGCCCTCAGCTCTTGCAGAACAACATTCGCCCTCAGCGTTCGCCCTCAGCTCTTGCAGAACAACATTCGCCCTCAGCTCTTGCAAAATGGTAAGTTCTTACTGCAGGCCCTTCCTCCTATAGTAAGGTTGACTCTATTTGGGTTTTTTTGGTCAATTCCATTGGATTGTGTTAGGCTGTAGGGTTCTCTCTAGATGTCAAGAATCAAGATTCAATACCCTCTATTATCTTCATCACCCAATACAAGATTTAAATTTTTCCCAAAGAAACGCTTATTAATTTGGCAGCCATTATTTCTCCCTGCTTCAAAAACCCTACATTTAAATGAAAACAAGCATTGCATTTCAACTACAAAAATCTATTAGTGTTCAAATGTACATGTGTGCATCACTTGTGTAGGGTATTCCTTTTCCACTTTCACATTATCCAAGAATGTGTGCGGTATAGTTCATATTTTTTGTGATTTAGATTGCCTTGAAAAAGGAAAGGTAAATTATTTCCCATGGAAAAAGAAGGTTTTCCATTTTTATAGGTTGTTTGGACTTACGTGGAAAAATTTATGGTATGCCTTTCATATTATGTAGTTTAAATTTGAATTAACGGATTATTCTACATGAAAATATAATTACCTATGTGATGTCCTTCATCACTAATTAAAATTATAGGCTTTCAATTTCCTAGACTCTAACTCATCTGATGCTAAATTCTAGGTTCTCATTGGTGGATCACTCTTCCATTGATTTCCTATCCCTCTGGATCTTGTCATACTTTAAAAGTCATCAATGATACATATATTATTTCAGGTATCCCAAAAGGCTTTATAGTAGAACATATTGTGAAGTTTTTTTGACACTTGAGGATTCTTTTTAGAGCTGCAACGTGGTCTATGCTATCGAGTTATATATCAAGCAACTTGTCCTTAATAACCACACTATGAGGTAGGTTCAACCAGTTTGAACTTGTTGGGACATAGCATATGAAGTTGTGTGATGAGTCCATATCACGGGTCTATTATGGTGAAAAAAGTGAAGACATGTAATGATAGTTATTATGTTAACATTACTAGAAACATTTTCGAAATTATCCATGCTATCAAGATGTCAAAATTCAAGGCATTAGGTGTCAATACTCGTAGCTAATAGATAATAATAATAATATAAAAAAAATCACATCTTTATTCTTGAAATATGATTGTTACACATTGGTAACCTAGTTCATGAGTTACTATCACCCAAATATTGCAAAACAAACTTAAAATATAAATTAAACCAACATGAGAATCCAACTAAGGGTTTCTCGACAAAATCATGCCGTAACCTGGCATTTTGAAACCCAAATTTGAATCCATCATAAGTAATACAATGCAAACTCAGATGGATTTTCAATGCATGTTTGCATGCTACACTTATTCTCTGTCTAGATATCATTTTTTAAATGGAACCATTAGTCAAGCCCAGAGTCCTTTTTATGTGAAAAATTTCAGCTCTATTTGAGCTCTTTTTTGCTCCACCACCTCCATAAACCAGTGTTACATGGGGTCTCGCCCCCCCACCTAGGGGTCTAGATTCCTCGCCCCCTCGTGCTCCGGGGTCTTGGGGACTTCTAGGGGATGTTTCCCTCACGCCCCCTCACGTCCCCTCACCGCCCCTTTTTGTTTATGGTTTCGTGTTAAAATTTGATGTGCCACTTAGCATATTTGAGAATCCAAGTGATTCTGATTCAGATGGTGACATGGTTGATCTTGATATATTCGTGCAGAAGTTGGATGCAGAGACTAGTGGGGCATTAACTTGAGCATTTATGCTCATTTATCGGTATGATGATATCATTTGATATTCATATGTTATGTTTTATGTTTTATGTTTCAGACATAACTTATTTGCGTTTAAGTTTTATGTTTCAGACTTGAGTTGTAAACTTCAATTTAAACTCTATTTTGAATCTTGATATAATATGTCATATGATATATTAAACTTTATTTTCATTGTACATTGTTAGTAGTTACATTAATGATTATATAGTTACAAACTTACAAACTTACATGCATGATTGTATGATGTATGTTTTAACTTTTAACTTTTAAAGTTGTTTCAATTATATGATTCATCATTCATCGATTTGTAATTTTATCATTTATGATTTATCTTTCATGATGCAAGTGTATGATGACTGTATATACATTCCTTGCAAAAATATAGTTACATTTTAAATATTAAATTTTATAATTTTTATGACCCCGACGTCCCCCCACGTTTTCTGAAAATTGGTAGGGAGCTTTTGCATAGGCCGCTCCCGCGCTCCCTCGTCCCCTCGCTCCCACCTCCAGGGGACTTGGTGGAACATTGCCATAAACATATGCAAACATATCTCATGATCTTGGAATTCCATTACATATGTATGTGCCAATGTTCCATAATCTTGCCCCATCATCAATTTAAGAAATTTCCATTGACTATCAAATTATGGAGGGGGGAACTTTTTGCTGCAACATTTGGCTCAAAATCAGGGACCATCTTCGTATGAGGTGAATGAGAACTATAGATATTTGAAGAAGTATATTAGTGCCTTTTCCTCTGGCCATGGAGTCATATACAGTCATCCATCACAAAAATTTGTCTTTGTTCATTCTCACCTTGAAAGTTGCAAAAATCATGCCCTAATTGAAACGACACTAAATTTGAAAGATATAATAAAAATGCAAGCTAGAAGTGCCCTATTAATACAAAGGGAAAACCTTCCTACCTACCCTAACTGAGATAAATTTTGATTGAATAGGAAACATGATATTTCCTATGGAGTTGATCCAAAAACTTGTTAAATGTATGGGACTAAATCATGCATTTTATTTCTAGGGAAACATGCGCATGAAGAGAAAAAGTGCAGAATTAATGGAAAATCCATACATACCACTTATAAAAACTACACCGAAAGGTCAAAAAATACTTAAGGCCTTAACTTAATTTGAATCCAAAAATGACAAAACAGGATTAGTGAAAACACGAAAGTGGTGTGGGTGAACAACATAAATAAAAAGTGAAGATACCTTTCCCCAAGATGCCTTTGTCACCGTTGTATGAAAACATGTTTTCCTTTCCCTTTATACATGCAAGTGAATGCATTATAGGTATGGTGTTTTCCGAGAATAGGAGAAGCCTACTTAAATATATCATTTGTGGATTGAATGTTTGGGTGCCTTAATGTGCAATGACATGTTTCCAGGACTGAATTCAATGCAAGGCATATTTGAAACTCTAACTATGTCTTCCGATGTCTTATTAGAAATTATTTCAGTTTTCATTTTGTGTTTTCAAGTTAGATATTGTTTTCAAGTTTTTACATTTATAATTTTATTGCAATGTGGCAGACTGATCAGAGCAGTGCAGGAACAACCCCGAGACAGGATGATCGCGGAAAGAGGCCAGCGGAAGAACATGTAAAGTGCCGGCATTGCTCTATCTTTAGGTATTTTAGTTATTTACATAATTGAAATAATATTAATTTTGTTCAAATATGCAGACACCTAGCCATGGTACGCTTGATGATTCCCTCTTTGAGGAAGAGCTTTTTTCATCCCTATCTCCAGTGTTGTTGTTGCAAAAAAAGGCACGAGATGCAACGTCGGAATTTAATGCTTTGATAGATGCGCCTCAAACACCTGAAACAGAAGAGAGGATACAACATCTTATGAGGCGGCTAAATAGATATCAGGTAATAATAAAAAGTCAAAAGGATATTTTTTTTGTTCTGCATGAGATGAATTGTGATAGTTTGATTTTTAATTTTTACATTGACTAAACTAACAAAAAGTTCTTTTGTATGTAGCGTCTTATGGCATTTGCTGAACCCGGTGTTGGTGGTAGTGGGACACAAGGGCAAGAGATTGCCCAACAACCCTCTCGTACACCTTCTACTCCTTTAGGTGCTAGCCAAGAAACACACCTTGCCCAAGCTGACACCCAGCCAACTGCTGAACGTGTTGGCAATGATGAGGCTGATATGGCCAGCTACATTATTGCGTTTCCTGGAGCTACACGTGTCAGCTCCACGGGGACCATTAATGGCACGTTGTTGGTGAACGATGAGGGTGTCCCTATAAAGCATGTACAACTCCCAGGTAAATTTTAATATTTTAACTATTTCATGTACTTTATCTAAAACATATTTATCATGATTTTTATTTTAAAATTAATGATAATATCTTCTTTTTCTTTTGGTTTTATTCTGTGTAGGAAACAATGAGTTCTACAGGATTCTGGAGAGCCATGCGTTGGTAATTTTTGGCCCAACCATACGTACAGGGTGGAATTCCCAGAATTCCAACTTGAAAAAAGAACTTTTAGATTATCTAGAAGCCCTTTTTGGGGTCGGCACATTTGACAGAAAAGCGGTGGCTCAGGTAGCCGGCAAATATTTGAAATATACCAGGGACACCTATAGGACGCAATTGCAATTTAACCCTAGATATGAGCGTCCTCTCGCAGTTTCGGAGAGTGAGTGGAGAGCACTCATCCATGACGGAAAAGAGAAAAGGGCAAAGAAAGAAGGAAAAATGCCAACTGGACCCGCAAGGTAAATTACAACTTTAATTCAATAGCTTTAATTTTCTTTATGTCTAAAATAAAGTGTGCTACGTCATATCTGACTTCAATCTTTTGATGCTAGGTTTCCTGACACCTCAAAGGCAACCAAAGCTAGGATTGAGAAAAAGGGCCATCACAAGCTCGGCCAAGGTGGCTACTTGAAATTAGCTGCAAGAATTGTAATTAAGTAGCTAAACATCTTATAATTAATTGTATCGCCTTCCAACATTTTTGTAATCCTATCAGATATGATTAAAAATACAAAATCATATATAATGTAGGGTGATGACTTTGGAACAATAACTACAGAGGAAGATAAAAATATTGCTTTCCGTTTTGGCTATCAAGCTGTAGTTGAACGTCGCAGAAGCTTGGGGCAAGTCCCAAGATCTACAATGCCCGATAAGGTAAAACATTAACCTTTCAATATTTTTGTTTTCGTCCATAAATTTAATGTCTAACAACTTTGTTTAAATCAGGGGAGCAACACTACCGACGAGGTAAATAACCCAGTTTTAGAGCCAGATGTAGATGATCCTCTCGTGCAACCTGATCATTGTAGTGGGGACCAGGCCGACAATGCTGCTATCGGTGAGGGCCGTGACGGTAATTAATTTCCACTTATAATTTTTTCTAATTATACCTTGATGGTTGTCCTTATAACGTTTTTTGTTTAAATGACAGAGAATGTTTCCCTTGAGGATCTTACCACCGGAGAGGAAGACAGGGCAACAGTCCCAACGGCGACAACTGGTGCACCAGGTAAATAATCTCATTGCAATTTTTTTTATTAATATTACCGAACTAGTTCAATGATATTTAAAAACTGATAATTAAAATTTAATTATTATCTGTTTTTGGAGGCGATGCCCCGTCACTGGATGAGACCAGACATCGTGACAATGCAGCTAGGTCAGCGGCGACAACTGGTGCACCAGGTAAATAATCTCATTGCAATTTTTTTTTATTAATATTACCGAACTAGTTCAATGATATTTAAAAGCTGACAATTAAAATTTAATATTATCTGTTTTTGTAGGCGATGCCCCGTCACTGGATGAGACCAGACATCGTGACTACGCAACTAGGTCAGCAGTGCGGGTCGAAAGGCACGAAACAGGAGCAGAGCATGATGATATTGATGATGTAATTAAGAGCTTTAAAAATAGGAAGAAGAAAAAGAAAATTTGATAATGTAAAATATTGTATTATTATAAGACAAACGTTACCAATGACCATACTTGGAACGTTTTTTGCGTTATATAAAAAACTCATTTATCATACTATTTTTATGTCAAGCATTAATTGCAATGTTTCCTTGCGTAATTTTTGTTGAATTGTTTTTTATTAGTTATTGAATATTTTTTTTTATGCTCATGAAAGTAAAAAATGAAATATAGATTGGGTATTGGGGAATTGAGGGTGATGTGAGGGGGGGTGAGGGGCCATAAGAGCTTCCACCTTCACATGGTTGGCCCTGTTTAGTAGAGAATAATTTATTGGAGCGATTTAATCTTGGAGAAAACCTCCCTCGATCCAGTGTAGCAACAAAAAAGTCACTGTTGACTTAGTTGCTACTCTTTCAGATCGTGGGAGGCTTGTTCCAAGTTCATGCGACTCTAATAAATTGTTCTTGAAACGAAGAGGAGCTTATTCAGGTATGTTTTGACATTTTCAACATATGTTCTAACATTATCATAAGAATGCATCTTAGAGTAAAAAATACTACATCAATTACTTGTATTTATTGTATAGATAATGATGGATTTTGATTTACTTGGCAGTGCAGGTACAAATCCTCTTGCATCATGAGCAATACAACTTGTCAACCAGGGTCATGTCCAGGATATTTTTGCTTGTGCGCTTGACAAGGTTCGTAATGTCACATTTTGTAAGTTCCTTTACAGTTCATAATTCAATAATAAGCTTGTGCACGATTATTATCTAGGTTTTTTGTATGTGTTTTTTCATCTATTTGATTGTAAGCAACTATGCATGTTTCCTGTTGTTCACTATGATTTCTCCCATTACCACTCCCAGGATGAATCCGACTTTGTTGTTACATAGGTTACTTTATTGTTACTATGATTTCTCCATTTACGATTTCATAGGTTACATCATGTAAAGTTGTCAATCTCAGGTTGGTGATGAGCTTTAGTTCTCCGGATTTGGGGCTTTTCTGATATTTTCTCCCTCATGTCATTCCTGCATCACCTCGTTGTTTGAGCATGCCAATTGTCTACCACTTGTACCAATTGGCACATGTCAATCTCTGAGTGGTGCCACATTTCACCTATTTTCAGTGAGAGTATAGGGTTTCTCTAACATAGCTTGAGAAATCCGATTCAGTGCCTGCTTGAATATTGTCACATAATACTTATGGTTTGGATTGATGAGCATGTTCTGAATGGTTGGTTGATTCATAAGAACCACCCATAAATCTCTCTTCCTCTAACACACAGAAAATAAAAATTTCTTTGACAGGAGACAAAGTTTCAATACTTTGAAAACAAACTTCTATTCCCTTCAATAACTCAAAAAAAAACTATTACACTACTTCCTCACTGAGAGGGATTACAAAATTATGACTGCTACAAAACGCGGTGCATAAAACCAACTCACTGTCTGTTCAAAACAAACATACTCTGTCTCTAAAACACTCTGCTGTGTTTTTCCCTTTCGCACTGCTGTGCATACACACTTAAAAAGTTACACTCAATTTTTCACTTTTTACACACTGCTATGTAATAAAAAATTTACGTATTGTCTATAAAAAAAACTACCAAGCTTTTTCGACCTTTTTATTTTTATATGCCGGAACATATAAAACATATTATAATAAACCCTCTTTTAAAAAAAATAAAATTAAAACTAAATTTTATGGCCCACCTTTCATTTCGCATATGATATATATATAACACATGTATATATTAAACTATCAAAACATTAAAGAACCCTTTCCGTCGGACTTCAAAAGTCTAAATAGATTGAATTTCAAACCAAATTCGCGTTCCAAAATAGGATGCTGACGTCTGCCTAATTTTAACTCGAATTCTCAATCCAATGTGCCCTATAAAAAATTAGGGTCCGGTTTTCAGGTTTTCAGATTCCCTTCAATTTCATGCGATCCAATATTAATGCTCCACGTGTCCTCCTTTTGAATTTACAAAACTGTCAGGTAAATTTCTGTTTGTTTAATTTCTGGTTGGTGAATTGAGTTAATGTTGGTTGTTGTGTTTAAATACAATCTTGTACAAAAATATGGCTGCGGCCGTCTACAAAAAAAACTTGCAGGAATTTTAAATGCTGAATTAAATTTATGGATGGCATGCAAGCAACCTCCAAAAAAAAATGTTGCTGCTGCATCCGTCCTTCTGCTACAGCAGTTGAAGTTAAAATTCAACAGCACAGGGTTTAATAAGTGAGGTTGTAAAGGTAACTTTTTGTCGATAGTACTGGATTAAGATCATCTATTCATTTTTGTAGGGTCTTATGGTGTTTGGTTTTTTAGTTTTGGGTTGGGCTTATTGAGTCTAAGATAGTTTTTGAGTGAAAAAATTGCTATCAGGTATTAAAAAATTTTGGTTCTTTTGTCAAAATTTATGAGCTTGTTAGGAAATACAAAGCTGACAATGGTTGTATCTTAAATTTGTGGAAAATAATTTGAAATGAAACCTTTTTGTTTAGGTTGTTGCAGCAGGTGCAAACCCCATTCAAATTACTAGGGGCATTAACAAGACAATAAAGGCCCTTGTTTCGGAACTCAAAATTTTGTCAAAGGAGGTAAACGCTTGCCTTTTTAGTAGGCTGGTTTTCCTTTTTGCTGATGGTTTGGTGTATCTAATTGAATTAGTTGCCTAAGGTATTTTTGGTTGCAAACTCCTTTTCATTTTTCATACGGTATTGGCCTTGTGGAATACATTTGATTGTGTGGTCTTGTTAGATCTACAACATTTGTAGTTGTTTAGTCTTATGGCCGAGGTGCACTTTTATTATGGAAATAGTTGATGCAATATTGTCATTTAATCCTTACTGCAGGGTAGCATGTTGAGAAGTTTTTTGTGAAACATTTGGTATTCAAAATGACACTTGATCCTATACGGCATCATGCACTTGACTTCAAAATTTATATTCAAAGTGTGCCAGACAATTCTTGCAAAATTTCAAATATTTAGGTTGTTTTAAACCATTATCTTTTTCATGTATTGGATGCTGAAAATGTGAAAAAGACTTTGGTATGAAACCAACTGGTGAATAATTTCCAACACAACAACCACTTCCAAGACATGATTTAGAAGTAGAAAAAATGTGCTTATGAAGCATAGAAAGATATCCTTGATGCATTGTCAATGTTTGGCTAGGGTTATTTTTGGAGAAAATAACTCCTTATTCCTAGAATAGTGATCTTCAATACAAGTAAATGCCGGAGAAGAGAGATCATCGTGTGACGCAAAAAAACTGAAATTGGACCCCTAAGGAGAGCTGGTATGTCTGCAATCGCTCTGTCATCATTTTCCCTTGGTTTACCCCATTCTTTTCCTCCAGCCTGAGTCTTAATTGACTTCTTCTTTCTTCGGGTTTATTTATCAAATTCGTAGAATTTGATAAATAAATACTATCCACAATGGTTGGACTTTAATTTATATTCCCGACTTTATATTATCTCCAATCCTTATAGCCAATGTTTAACTTTCAACACTTTGTATTTATACTCCACGTTTCTTTTTAAATAAATAACTTGTAGTGAACTTTCGGCTCTATATTTCACCACCCAGCCTTACAACAATCACCCTCCAGACTTATGCTAATTATCCGCCAATCGTTTAATTAAACAATATCATTATACTCCGGCCCCACCTATATATATCAATAACCAATCAAACACTCGTATCGTACCTGGCTATCCTCCGCACACCTTAGTTAACCTCCGGGCAAGTTCAACGTGCGACCACCGTCCGATGGCCCTTCTCCAAATCAACGACTCTTGGAAATTTTGCTCGGCTTCCAACGTCGGGCTTTAACGTGCGATGGCGTGGGTTAAACGGTTGTTTGCCGGGGTCACTTCGCCACGTGTCGCATTCCCTATGGAATCGCTCGCGAATAGGAAATACCGCCTACTCCGCAAAAGCGGTGCGATATGGGCAACCAGCTTTTGTGATTTCGCTCGTGGTTTTGGTAGAGGGCTTGACCACGGGTGCATGTCTGGTTCCGCTATCCTTTTGTTTGTTAACTCATGTCCAATCCTCGGGTCAGGTTCCGAAAGCACAACAATTTTGTCTCTTTATTAAGCGGGATTTTAATATGTGTATTATCAAAGAAAACCAACACAAAATTTTATAAGAAAATTGTTCTTAAGTCAAGCCTGCCAGACTTCAAATGGCGATAAACCATAATTCAAACCAAATTCGCGTTCCAAAATAGCCTGCTGACGTCGACCAATTTTGTGACGCGAATTTCTTATCAAATTCGCCCTAATATTTTACGGGTCCAGATTTCCACTGCGCGAGCGGCCCAAACAAAGATCCGCTCCAATCAATTTTTGCCACGTGTCCTCAATAAAAACTTGCCCTGCTCCCGGCTGCGGGTGCATTCGATGGCGTTTAAGGTGATGGGACATGGATATGGTGATTTCATATCATTCGCATTAACATTTAACGTTGTTCAATTAAGTTTTCACATCAAATCTAGATTAATTAATTTTTAACACTGTTCAAGATCGGACCTCCACTCCTCTGAGCGATTCCGCACGCTCCAATTTGATCCGGCCTTCGGCTCTCATTATTAATGATAAGAGATTCATTATGACGGCCGTCCTTTGATTGCATTGCAGACGGGTCGACATAAAAAATGGCGTTTAGCCATGGTTTTTCAGACAAGCCGGTTGCTGGATTACACTGTCTGGTAACTGCGACGATAATGAGAAGTGGCCAGCGGAACTTCTGCCTAGAATTTGCTGCATATTTCCATTTATCTCGGTTCTGTCTCTGTCTGTCTTCCTCTGTTAATTGGAATTATGCTTCTTCGTCTCTTCTGCCCACTGCGCCTGAGATTGCACCCATGCCTCGCGTGCGTCATAGGATGCGTTGCCGCAGGGGGAGCACTAGAGGTCAATCCCGGCGCGCTCCCTCCAGCACCTCAACAGAGATGACCTCCGGCCAGTCCAGTGATTATTACTTAGGTAGATATCCAAATACTAGGAGTGGGCGGGGTCGTCTTGTAGCATCTGGCCACCGTATGGATTCCCCTGCTCCTGGCTTCCCCACCGCTAGTTCACCTTCTCCCACGACGCGCACTGCGCAATTTTCCTTTGATTGCACTCTCAACCGCCCGCGAATCACAGCTGTCGTCACTGTGGTCTTTCGCGAGGAGGCCCAAACGGAGGAAGAATGCACCCGTCCGGCGGGTCTGAGCTCGGAAAAAGCCGGCCAGCATTCGGGCCTTCAGGAGGGGAGCCGTGGCATGCATGTGGAGGTAGCACCTAGTGATCCTGGACCTTCCGAATTAGGATGGTGCCGAATCGTGGAGGAACCAGCGGTGGATTAGTTTGGTTAATTTGTTTTTCTTGCTTAGCAGGCCCAGTTAATTCGGCTGCTTTTAGTTTATTTTACTGTGCTGGACCTTTAAGTAATATTTTTGAATTCTGTAAATTAAACGTTCAAGACTAGTTTCCCCGTATGAGGGCAGTCTTCTTAATTTTTGATTTTTTGATGACAAATTTGCCATGAGTATGGCCAGGCAATGTTTTTGACTTCGGTGTAATTTTATTCGCAATGTTAATAGATTAACTTTACTTTGAATTCTCACATGATTAGCATTTTTCTTGATCTGTTCAAGGATTTTGCGTACTTTAATTTGTATTTGGAACAATGGACATCGGTACTCTATCTGTTGCTTTACTGTTCTACATACTACTATTTCACTTTCTTATAGATGCCTCGGGCATATTTGAATGCTTTCTCAGATTGTCGATAATCTCCATGTGGACCGTTATTGGATTTTATATCATGTCCCTGTATGGGGTATTTTTCTATCATTGTCTGGGGTGGTACTTCCACTTTTCTTGATGGATATTTGGGTTCCAATCTTCAGATGTGAAAATGTAATGACTTCATGGACTGTTTTACTTCATACAATATATTCAAAATAGCATTTTTTCTCTTTTGAAAAAAAATGATTAATGTTTATCATTCTGCCTTCAAAACTAGCGATGCTGGTCTATGTTGCTGGTTTATTGATATGGTCTGATGGTCTTTTTATATTTTGGACATATCACACTCCTCACATGATTAGCGTTTTTCTCTGTTAAGGGATTTTGGGTACTTTAATTTTTATTTGGAACAATGGACGTCGGTACTCTATCTGTTGCTTTACTATTCTACATACTGCTATTTCACTTTCTTATAGATGCCTCGGGCATATTTGGATGCTTTCTCAGATTGTCGATAATCTCCATGTGGACCGTTACTGGGTTTTATATCAAGTCGTTGTATGTGACATGGGGTATTTTTCTATCATTGTCTGGGGTGGGACTTCCACTTTTATGGATGGATATTTGGGTTCCAATCTTAAGATGTGAAAATGTAATGACTTCATGGACTGTTTTACTTCATACAATATATTGAAAACATCGTTTTTTCTCTTGTGAAAAAAAAATGATTAATTTTTATCACTCTGCCTTCAAAACTAGCGATGCTGGTCTATGTTGCTGGTTTATTGATATGGTCGATGGTCTTTTTATATTTTGGACATATAACACTCCTCACATGATTAGCGTTTTTCTCTGTTGCAGGATTTTGGGTACTTTAATTTGTATTTGGAACAATGGACGTCGGTACTCTATATGTTGCTTTACTATTCTACATACTGCTATTTCACTTTCTTATAGATGCCTCGGGCATATTTGGATGCTTTCTCAGATTGTCGATAATCTCCATGTGGACCGTTCCTGGGTTTTATATCAAGTCCCTGTATGTGACATGGGGTATTTTTCTATCACTGTCTGGGGTGGGACTTCCACTTTTCTGGATGTATATTTGGGTTCCAATCTTGAGATGTGAAAATGTAATGATTTCATGGACTGTTTTACTTCATATAATATATTCAAAACAACGTTTTTTCTCTTGTGAAAAAAAAATGATTAATGTTTATCACTCTGCCTTCAAAACTAGCGATGCTGGTCTATGTTGCTGGTTTATTGATATGGTCTGATAGTCTTTTTATATTTTGGACATATCACACTCCTCACATGATTATGATTAGCGTTTTTCTCTGTTGCAGGGTTTTGGGTACTTTAATTTGTATTTGGAACAATGGACGTCGGTACTCTATCTTTTGCTTTACTATTCTACATACTGCTATTTCACTTTCATGGACTGTTTTACTTCATATAATATCTTCACTTTCATGGACTGTTTTACTTCACTATTGTAGGGTCTTGGGTACTTTAATTTGTATTTGGAACAATGGACGTCGGTACTCTATCTGTTGCTTTACTATTCTACATACTGCTATTTCACTTTCATGGACTGTTTTGCTTCATATAATATCTTCACTTTCATGGACGGTTTTACTTCATATAATATCTTCACTTTCATGGACTGTTTTACTTCATATAATATCTTCACTTTCATGGACTGTTTTAATTCACTGTTGTAGGGTTTTGGGTACTTTAATTTGTATTTGGAACAGTGGACGTCGGTACTCTATCTGTTGCTTTACTATTCTACATACTGCTATTTCACTTTCATGGACTGTTTTACTTCACTGTTGTAGGGTTTTGGGTACTTTAATTTGTATTTGGAACAATGGATGTCGGTACTCTATCTGTTGCTTTACTATTCTACATATTGCTATTTCACTTTCATGGACTGTTTTACTTCATATAATATCTTCACTTTCATGGTACATTTTACTTCATATAATATCTTCACTTTCATAATTTGTTTTACTTCATATAATATCTTCACTTTCATGGACTGTTTTACTTCATATAATATCTTCACTTTCATGTACTGTTTTACTTCATATAATATCTTCACTTTCATGGACTGTTTTACTTCATATAATATCTTCACTTTCATGGACTGTTTTACTTCACTGTTGTAGGGTTTTGGGTACTTTAATTTGTATTTGGAACAATGGACATCGGTACTCTATCTGTTGCATTACTATTCTACATACTGCTATTTCACTTTCATGGACTGTTTTACTTCATATAATATCTTCAAAACGGCGTTTCTCGACTTTTAAAATTTTAATTTTTTTTTTTTAAATTGAACCCTCCGTCGGTCTACCGACGCCTTGTAGACGTCGGAACTGCGACAACCCAGAAACGTCGGAGGAGAGACAGCATAAAAACGTCGGAAGAGCGACATTCCAAACGTCGGACCACATATCGTCGGAATTACGACATCTTCCAGACGTCGGAAGAGTGACGTCCGAAACGTCGGACCAAGTTTAGTCGGAATTGCGACAGTTTACGAGCGTCGGAAGAGCGACGCCAAAACGTCGGACCACGTTTAGTCGGAACTGCGACGGTTTATGAGCGTCGGAAGAACGACGTCAAAAACGTCGAACCACATTTCACTGGAAGTGCGACAGTTTTCAAACGTCGGAGGCACGACGGTTTGTGAGACGTCGGAAGAGTGACGTCGGTTCGGAACGTCGGAAGAAGTGTCGATAGTGCGACACTTTTTGCTTGCGTCGGAACGGCGACGGCAGGACAAACCACGGTTTGTCCGCCCCCTAACTGTCGCTCTTGCGACGGATATGTGTCGGAATAACGACGAATTGGCCGTCGGAATTTCCGCCAAATTCTCTAGTGCATTGATGGGAAATAAGATGCAACTCAAGCACAATGCTCTGAATTAATAAATCTACTTTCCTTAGATTTGTCTTCAATACTCTTCATATTCATTACATTCCATACCAGTTAGTTCCATCGCATGCAAAATTCGAAGCACTTTGGTCAATAGCATATTCTTCCCCCGTGCGTTGTGATGCTATACTTACTTGTAAATTTCATTCGTAACAAGCCTTATCTTTTGAGGATATTCTTCTCCTCCTTGCTGGTAGAAAGGGTGGTTGGGGCTCTTTCCTTTACTAGAAAGTACTTCAACTCAAACATGAAGTGCTCAACATCGTTTGATTCAATGACAACATTTCATCCAAAGGTACAAAGTGCCACAATTCATTGTTGGAATTTCATGAAAAGAACCCAAAATAAGAAAGGCCCAGATGATAAGCAACCCAATGTCGTTCTCTCAATATTATATGGTATAGTTTCTAAATTTCCTTAATTGTAGCATTTATTTCATCTCCTGGTATTTCCACCGCACTTCACTTCACAAGAAATGAAGCCAAGTGTTGGCTTAATTCCAAGGTTGAATTAGCAATGGTGATGAGGATTGGGGTAAACAATCTCCACAATGGATTGGGGTACATGTTATAATTTCATATAAATACCTAGAAAGATTTTTCCACTGCACTTAAACTCATAAGAAATGAAGAAAATGTTGGTTTTAATTCTCTTAGTGCCTCATCCAAGGTTGAGTCATCAATGGTAACGAGACCATATAAAATGGTTTGAACCTCCCAAGTATTGGTAGAACATAGAAAAATGAAATATGTTGTACCATTAATGTTTCCTCTGATGATGCATTGCTAATGTTTTGAAACATTATGTCAAGAACTTCCCATTTAAATTCCAAACCTCCTTCACCAAAACTTATTAAGAAACATAGAAAAATGAAAGATGTGATTTCCAAAATTTACGTGAATTCCTCAGATGCATCTTTCAAATGTTCTTGATTTTTTAGCACAAATACAAGACACATGATTTGATATCATCATGGACTCTGAAGGCTTGGCATGGACAAGCAGATGAAATTCATACAACACTTATCAAATAAAACTTTATAGGAATGCAGGACCTTCTAGCTTCAGTATATGTGACAGAATGGAATGATAGAAATATGAGAGAGAGTGTGTGAGAAATATTACACACAAAACAAATCACACTCCATATTTCATTGATCACAACAATTACATATATATAGGATATAATTTAGTAACCTCGACAAGTCTAGATTCTAATAAAGTGGATCTACAACATTGACGTGACACAAAAAATACTCATACATAGAAAACAACATCTTCTATATTGACACCTTGGTACTCAAAATGAAATTTTGTAAATCAAATCACATATGACATGGAAGCATTACTTCTAACATGAAAATCAATGTTGTCCACGGGTGACTGCAACATCCATAATTCTATCAAAATCTTAAATGATTCAGTGGTGAAAGATATCAATGTTTAAATAATGTTTCATATGTTCACCCTACTACCCATAATATCCTTGCCAAACTCTAGTTGTAGCAAGGATACAACACCTTTCCACGATATGTTCAGAACTGTGACCAAATTTCCTCCACCTGTAGCTACTAATATTCTGAACTTACATAAATTTTCTATTGTACATGAGTGTTATATAAAAAATATGAGGCATGACTTCCTTTATTCCATCATTCACATAAATTTTTCTGACAAGTTGGTATCAAATCATATTGGAATTTAAGATCTTGCAATAAAGGGATGAGAGTATTATTGTTGCACTAAAGATCTCTTGCTCTGCTTTAATAATTTCTAATTCATAACGCATTTTCTTGATATCAGAAATTGAATCTTTTATCAGGTTCAACTTCTCTGAAAAAAAATCCTCCACTACCAATAAAAATTGATCCTCAAAATAACATATTTTCCAAAGCTAAATATGTAGCAGAAGCAAAGTTCAAATAAGATGAAATCTCACTATTCACACTATATCATATTAATCAAAATAATTACAAATATATACATCAAATATAGTCTCAAGATAGGAAAACTATCTTGGACGCACAATAAGTTGGTTGAGAGAATATCTCAACCACACACCAAACAAGGAACCTATATTTAGCTAACACCTATATACTAGGAACAGACTCTATACATAGAAAGTCACAACTGAAGACAAGTAGGAATTACATATTCCAACACACCCCCTTAATGACTACTTGTCTCAATATCCATCTGCAAAATCTACATCTGGTCATGTTTGGTAATTACACTGGTTCTATTTGTTAATTACACTTTGTATCTTGTTCATGCTATTTTCGATGTCCATATAAAGGAACAACCATCTACCGAAATGCATGGGTTCCCAACCGCTGCAACCACCAGTTACTAGGAAGTCCTTCACATACATGGTTCATCCAACCTCTCAATGAACTCCCCATAGATATAAATTTCACCTCATGGAGTCTAAAACCAATATGGCCCACCCAAGTGTATCCATCCTGCATGACACACTCTTCCAGGGTGTTAAAACTCTCTCACAAAGGGAAAATATAACAAAGGGGTATGCATGCCTCTCTGGGTCTTACAGCATGTACAAACAATAAATGACATGTAGATTTTCTCTAATTACAAATTGTGACTCATTCTCTAACATGGTCATGAGTATATTCTATAACCATAAACAAACTTTGACTACATCATCATATGCTAGAACACACCACTACTTTGGATTTGTACTTTGAGTTTTTGGCATCTTCATTTTTTACTTTGGCATGTTGGTCTGCAAAGTCTAGTTGTGGTCAAACATAATAAAAGGATATGTCGACGTCCATATAAAGGACCAACCATCCACCAGAATGCATGGGTACCAACCGCTGCAACCGCTAGTCTCGTAGGATGTCCTTCGCATACATGGTTCTGTCAACCATTATCACTGCATACATGCACCTGTATCTATAGATCCCCCTCCAACGTGGGTTTTATCAGATGAACTATAACCATGCTCTTCCTTCATCTGTGAACTCTCACCAGCAGTAGATCTGTCTTAGATCTCTTCGGAAAAATTTTACCCGATCCCTTCATTGGCGACCTTTCACCGGATCTCTTCATCGGCGACCTTTCACTGGATTTCTTCATCAGCGACCTTGCACCGGATTTCTTCATTGAAGACCTTTCACTGGATCTCTTCATCAGCGACCTTTCACCGGATCTCTTCATCGGCAACCTTTCATCAGATTTCTTCATCAATTTGTGAACATTGGAACAAACATGTTTTCATTCCACTTCATTGTTACACGTGGTTTCTGGTTGACCACAAACCGACACTGAAAAATGGTTTATGGCTAACCACGAAGCTGTAATTACAAAGTAGTTTTGAGATAACCATGAACATTACAAAGATACACATGCCTTACAAGGCTTACAACACAACCCCAACTCTTGGAGTTATCAGGTACATACTTTACAAAGACCACTACAAAAAACATCCTAGACTTGCTTACAATTTAAAACGTGTGACTCATAATGCAACATGCTATTGAGTGTATTCCAAGAAACTCACACAAAACAAACTTTCACTTTAGATTTCCATCATCCGTTATCCTCTATTGCTGTTCCTTTACCTCCAACGATACCTCTGAGGGGTCCACTGATAAAGAAACAGATCAAAAAATTTTCAATTGGTCTCAATGCAGTGCATTCTAGCACAAATGATCTAGACATAGGCACTCATAGCCACATGAAGAGAAACAAATTGTCCCTCTCAAAACAATAATCCAGGACTCCACGGTCTGATCCTCCATCATCCATAAATTCACTGTCAACATGCATAAAATTCAAAAAAATTACACACAAAAGTTCTCGTTTCAGTATCCAATTCCCCTGGCATCGCAGCGTAACGCCACTTCCTCTGTTCACAATATCAAGGCTGGTGACTACTTCCAATCATACCTTTGATGCCATTTTCACTGTCATGTCTTCATCACATCTGGTAATTAATTTCCTACAAATTTGTGTATTGTTGGAATGACCAGTTTCAACACACACTCATAAATGTGACAATAGTTGGTCAGACTAAATGTCACAACAATACAACATCTAATTCTTTTAACCAGATTTACATGAATTCATTTACATGTTAAGTTGATCGGGCTCAACATGAAAACAAAATAATTCATGAAGACAATTTGTTTAATCAAATCAAATATGTTGGAAGTTTTGGTTTCATCTTCACCTTGTCTCCCTAGCTACAACTCACCATGCTTCTTCTATAGCTTACCAGAGGTCGTTCTGGTATATGAACAAAGGCACATCTAGGTAGCTCACCACACTGCCATCAGCCACTACAGTAGATATGTTGTACCACACTTCACTGCTACACCATGAAAGAAAAAATCCAAACAAGTATAGAGAATCCAAGAAGCACCCATGGTAAGTATGTTGCAGTAAGACTCTTCACTCATGAGCAACAATTACAAATCGGTCTCGGCAAGCTCATACCGGACCGAAATTGTTCCTCTATCGACACTCACTAACAGATCTACTGGCACCAAGCAGTATACATTCAACTTGGTCACCCTTATGCTCTACCCTTAATTTCAATTCCAAATACTCTCGGTTTCGATTTGGAATCCCTATCCTTCCTGGACTAAAAACAAGACACATTTTGAAGAAACACAAATGCCCTGTCTAATAATTTTTTTCTTCTTACTCGGCCACATCGAGAATTTGAGGAGCAACAAATCAATAACATGATCTTCATGTATATTCTTCCACGCAAAAATCCATGCGATGCTGTCTTTTCCATGAATCTACATGATCCATTACTATGATTCAGTCCTCACCATCGCTGCACCCTCCACAATAAGATGCAGGGCCTCCCCACGGTCCCACAGTCGTAGCCAGATGTCAACGCCTCATGGCTCGATCCAGCACACTGCCACAAAACCAAATCAGCACCATCATCTACATAATCCTCAGCAGAGGACCCCACAGTCTTCCTCTACCGGATAAATGAAGGGCATTGTAGCAGTCTTGGCATCGAATCCTGGAGCGTGAAAGAAACTTTGGCACCTTTTCCGATTGAGTCGAGATCAGATCGCAACGACTCTGACACGATATACCTCCTCTATGTGAAGCCGGCCTGGTCTCTTGTTCTAGCGATATTGTGTTATAGAATCTTCTTAAATATTTTGGGTGCAGCCTCGATCACAATTATCCAGTTACAATTTTGACTCCATGTCAATCCCAAAAAAACAGATCTTACCACACTGCAGAAGAGGCAGCTTGCGCCTATTCACCATGACCTCCAACAAACCTCATGTACTCAGATCTCCTCTACACAGAGATCTCATATTATATCAAATGAGATCAACAGCATATCCACTAATATAACACCTCTGCTCCCCCTCACACAGGTAGGATTTCCTCACGCAGGTTTTCTTTGACGCTATCGACCATTGATCACCGCAAGCATTCTCGAAAAACCACGCTCAGTTCGCAGATCATGCAGCCTCTGCATCATCAATTATAAAATTCTTTTTTTTTTTAAAAGGACGCATTCAGTGGCAACAAATGCGTCAAATTGCAGGGTCCATCTTGCCTGACTGCTCTCATGTTGGTGATGCATGTTCACCTTGTAGGAGGATGGTAGTTGCTCAGTAGCTTTATGCAATCGTCGTCGCCCCAAACATGTAGAAAATAAAAAATGGAAAATGGCATCTGCAGAGGGTGTGGTCTCTTCAAACACGTTTCCACTAATGTGTTGTATGCCAAGGATACTTGGTGCAGTTGCAAGAGCCTGAGGAAGATCAAAGTTGATGCCATGGATATGAGGGTACACATCAATGATGAGACTCAACGCTTCTCTGTGCCCTCCACCCACGTCCACCAACGTGTTGACGTGTTTGAAGCCATCATAAATACCCAATATCTTTGCCATAGTGGTCTTTGTCACCGACACCATGGCTTTGTTGAAGATGTCGTTGAACTCCAGATT
Organism: Pinus albicaulis; assembly: GCA_034641835.2. NCBI lineage: Eukaryota > Viridiplantae > Streptophyta > Pinopsida > Pinales > Pinaceae > Pinus > Pinus albicaulis. The sequence continues at coordinate 374,986,162 of CM076571.1, read as the reverse complement.
GCTGGCTGTGCTCGATGATAGAGAGCCAGCAGTGGCGTTGAAAAGATTCAGTGGATATAATGCCATGCGTACAGTCTACAATGCGATCTTGCAAATTTTTTCTAAGTACAACATGGTGATTAATATGTTGGTGGAGTATGTCGCAAGAAGCCATAGGGTAGCCAAGGGGCGTATGAATGGGACGTACAGGGACTGGAGAAGTTAGTTGATATATATGGAGAAGGCGAACACAAGTGTTCCGCTTGATATGCTGAAGAAAAGGACAATGAACTTACAAATGTATGTACAGAATCTGGTGCTACTTTGTAGAATTGAAATTAATACAACATTTTTTTGTAGAAAGGAACTTCTACACTAATCTGCAAGAAGGAATTTCGATACTAATTACATAAAATGAAATTGCATTAAAAAAGGGCTTAATTTCTAATTGTAGAAGAGAAATGAGATGGAAAACTTGTAACTCTAAAGTGATTACTTGTGTACGCAGTTATCTCTAAAGGACAATCCTATTATCATCTAAGAAATTACCTTTGATTAATGAAATCTTTAATTTCCAGAAAGAAAATGCATGTAAAAATAAGATCTTTTTGGTATTTCCCTTTTTTGAGTACTCTGAAATCAAAACAAAAATTGATCAAAATATGATTTTGATGGAACTAATTAATCAAATTCTTAAAGAAGCTACCACACTATAAGAAAAATGGAAATGCAAAACTAAATAAAATAACCTTACAACTCGACATTGGGCCCTCCTGTGAGCGTAGGTATGCTATCAGTCAAAGAATTCTTTTTGAACACAATGAGAACAAAGAATTATATTAACTCAGAATAGATTATCACAAGTCTTGAAAATAAACCACCGTAAACTTAATAATCGAACTGTGTTTTTGGTCTCGCCTTACAACCTTTATACAAAGTTCATTAAACAATTTCAAGATTTTTATGTTGATACAAAATGAACTAATCTAACATCTATGAAATGGATTTAGTTTGAAACTCTATCTCCTTATTACTTGCTACTGAAAGAGCATGTCATAAGAGATTCTTCTCGAAGCATATCCTAAAAATTAAACACGTCTTCTACATGCTCACTTGATGTCATTTTGATCCTCTCTTTCTATTGCTTGATCGTTGCACTGTCATACTCGAAATTTGACTTTGAGTTTGAATCTTAGATCACCTAATCTTTGTAGCCTGCCAGGTCATGCCAATAGGTGGTCTTCCATGTATTGAAAAATTTTCATCTTCATATACCCTTTTTTTCTTATTGATTCCTTTCAACCTATCTAATCATGGATACAGCTGCAGAATGTTCACAATTTTGTTAATGTAGGAATATTTTCATTATAATTCATAAAGAAACATAGATTATAAACATGGATGATAAATACCTTTCTATAAGTTGAATTGACCTGGAATGTGCTGAAACTGCTACAAAAATGATGAAAAAAATGGGAAGGAGATGGAAAAAGGTAGTAAAATAGACAACAATTTCAGACTTCAACATTCCCCCACACCAAAGGTCTTGCATGTCCCCTATGCACAAAAAATTCAATTTTTTTTCTTACTTGTTCTTCAATGTATGATTTCTGAACCCTGTGCAAGAACATCCATACTAGCACTTTTGTTTCTCTATCTAATGATGAAGTTAGTCCTTGGTCTTTTGATTAGAATTTTACTTTGTAATCCTCTGATTTTATTCTTAAGAAAAAAATTTCAACCTTAATTTTCTTATTTTTATTATACCAATGAAAAATATTGTTAGTATGAATCTTTCGTCGTAAAATATCCCTTTAGCTACGCATAAAAAATAGCCCTAACATCGATTATGGCTGCAAAATATCTTTAAGTCTGCTGCATAAATTCAGATCTAAGCACAAAAAGACATTAAGCAGATAAAATATAGTATGGCTCCATGCATCCAATAGACAAGACAAGAACAAAGTGTTTAAAAGAATGATTTGTATTATATTAAATAATGGGGCACCTGGGAGGAAAACAAGAAAGGTGTTTTCCGGTTCTCCTCAGTGGGATGGGTTCTTGGAAGTCCTCAGTGTTTCAGATCTGGAATTTCTCTATCTTATTGGTGTAGAAAGACAAACATGGAACTCAATGGGAGTTCATAAAACAAAAATGGAAAAATGGTGACCAAGAGTAGATCCAGAGTGATCTAATGCAAATGAAGGTGACTAATGAATGGGGAAAACCCCCCTATTTATAACAAAATATTGGGGCGGTCTAGAACTCGGTGCATGAATAAAATATTATTAATCAAATTCTAGAAGCACCCTTTAGGAATATTTTATTATATTTGTTGGAGGGAAAAGGGTTCTTGACTTGGGTCAATTCCTTTATTTATAAATAATAAATAAATACATGGTTTATTTATCATCTTAGGGAAGTGATGGGAATATAATTAAATAAATAATGGCTTATTTAATTATTTATGGATGATTTAGTCAAATTTAACTAAGAATATTATTTAAATAATGATTTAAATAACTTATTCTTAGGGAATAATTAAATAAATAAGGATTTATTTAATTAAGTTCCTTCTTTTGGGTTAAATATGACCAGGAAATATAAACAAATAAGTTATTTTATGTGGTGAAAGCAATTTTACTTAGGGTAAAATTGGTCTTACATGGTGTACTTGGGTTCATCTAATAATAACAGGTTAGATGACCAAAAATTGGTGTAACAAATATGTAGGAGTATGTTATCATTATGGGTTCTTACTATCTCATTTTGTACTTTTGTTGCTTCCCTTTCCTATGTGAGGTGTTTATTAAGAGCTTATAGCTCATATATGTCCTATTTCAAAGCATCTTCAACCCTATGTTCCTGTTTTGGAGTTTTTTTTGTCATGTTTTTTTCACCAATTTCATTTTGAGAGAGTTTTTCCTTCTATTGTGCTCTTTATTCCAAGGATTCTACATAATCATAAATTTCTTGTTGAACAGGGTGCGTAAATTTTTGGTGTTTCCTTGTTGGACTCATTGTTTTGATGATGTGTTTTATATCTCTCTTCTTCAATATTAATCATGTCTCGAGATTGCGCATTTATCATTTTTTAATTCTTCTACTTCTTCTTAATTTTACTCCTAAACCTTCAATGTATTGACTTTTTATTTTGTTTATATCTTGCTTTCCATTTTATACCTTTTCATTTTCTTCAGGTAACTTAGGATTTAGGTTGGCTTTCTTTCTTCTAATACTTTGTTTTATGTTTTTTTTTACACTTGTAAAAATATTGGAAGAGTGGAGTATCACCCTCAAATGGATCTTCTAGTTCCTCTGGCTCATTATGTTATGGAATTTCCTCTTCAAATTTCTCTTTTTTAGGGTTAGGTTTTGATATTGACTTTCATAAACTCGGTTTAACCCTAATGGTTGTTTCTTCCTCCTGGACTTCTACGAAATGATTTCAGACTAAGATTTTTTTCCAATTGTCTCCTTTTGCTTCTAAATGTCCCTCTATAAGTATTTTGATGATTCTGTGATGGTAGAGGGAATTATCAATGGATTTATACGCTCTCTATATATCGGATTCCATTTTTCTAGGACTTTAAAGAAAAAAGTAAGGAAAAAACATTTCATTATTGTCGATAAAATGCACCAAGAGTCGAGCATGGTAGAAAAACATAGTTCCAAATCTAACCTCACAAGTTAAAAACTTTTGGATAAATAACAACCAATTTCTCCATTTCCCTTTTAATGCAGTGACTAGAATTCCCTTTTTGAAGATTGATAAATCCATACCTAGCTCTCTGAGGAAACGTACCTATTCATTCTCCTTAATTTTCCCATTCTTGAACCAACTCTCTCCATTTCTAGGCAATCTCCTAGCTTCTGCCACGATAGATTTTGTTAGAATAAGCTTGATATCTCAAATTTTTTCTTAGACCCCACTGAAAGCTCGAGCAAAATATTTGGTAACCTTTGTTTCATGCCCGTCGAAATTTTCAAAGAACTGAATCCATCCCACTTGTTGAAATTGATATTTAACCCTCAGATATGCCTGAAGAAGCTTAATTCCATTTGGTTCAGAGCGGACAATAATCCCCATGGTGAGAATAAGTTTTGGTCCTTGACTGTTTCCTTTGAGAGAGATGATGGAAGAAAGGGAATGAGGGTAGTTTGAATGAAGGAACTTTAAAATGGAGCAAAAATATATGAAGTGAGAAAAATGATAGTGAAACACGACATTGTATGGAGGAATTTGTTTCATGAGGGAACTGTACCTTCCCACAATTCCCAGATCCGATTTCATAGGGTTGGTGGAATGTACTTGATTTGAATCAGACTGATGTGGTTGAATGAGTAATGATGAGAGAGTGGGGTATAACAGTTATGATGATGGGTGTATTTTCGTAGTAGTTTTATGAGGTCTTTAATTATTCAAAATTTATTTTTCTAAAATCATCCATGAATAAAAACCAAGTTCTTACATGAAAAATAATTCAATACCCTCCATAACTTAGTTTTTTGAATTCCTTCAATGCTACTTTGTTATAGACTTTGTGATGTTTATATATATGTAGATTTCAGACTTGACTACACAATTGAAGGTCACCTGCAGAATGATATAAATTATGTTGCTGCTTATTATTTCTTGAATTTTTCTTGTTTGATTAGGAGAATACTATTTTATTTGTATTGTTGCTTTGGGTGGTCATTGAAGAAGAAGATTGATCTTCAAAATTATTTCTCGCCACCTAAAATTTATTAGAAAAATAAGGACAAAAAGAGATAGGGACAATAAAAAGGGAAATATGAATATCAAAACTGTGAAGAAATCTTGGTTTTCAAGATTTTCGGTATAAACATGCCAACATAGTTTGTTTTCATGTTTATAATTTTACTTTATGTGTGTGTGTGTGTGTGTTTATTAAGAAAAATTATAATGATGTTGGGGAATGAGGAGAAGAATATCCTTTCTTGACCAACTTGAATTCAGAATTCTCTTGCAAGTATTTGGAAAATTCTTCCCTTGTTAGTGGTTTATGATATCATATTAATCTATGACCATTAACAAGGAAAGTAATTTGTTCATCATCAATAGTTTTGATTTTGACTACTCCATTATCAAAAATAGTATTAATCTCATAAGGACCAAGCCAATGAGTTTGAAATTTTCCTTAAAAATCCTTGAATTTGAAACAAAAAAGAAGAATTTCCTGGATGATCATGCATCACCTTCATTTATGAGATAAAGGGTGATAGTGGCAGACACGAAAAAGAATCCAAAATCTATTTCCGAAGGAAACTTGGCATTCACAGGTGCAGCGTAATCTAACACTCAGTATTTTGTGGTCAAGAATAAATAGTTGGTACATAATCTACAGGTTGCTTGGAAAGAGATTGAACAACTCCATGCAGCAGTGTGAACCTACCGCATAGGTCTACCTAAAGGAGATGAGAGCACTGATAATTTTTTAAGTATCCACACTGGCAAACAGTATGTGGTGATACTTGTTGAAGTATGTTTTTTATTAACACAATTGTTAATAAAAAACAAGTCTGCAGGGAAGCGAAAATGGCTTCAGGGAATAGGGAGGTTTGTGGAAGGAGCCCGGACTATGGAGGTTTCAATTCTGGTTGGAAATGGCCTTTAATTTTTATTTCGAAAATTCAAAAGGCACAGAAGTGTTTTTTTTCACGGTGCAGGAGCAGACAAGTGGTTTATCGCACAGTGCAGGAGCAGAAAGGTGGTTTATCACACCGCGAAGAATGGTTTGGTGGTTTGGGACCGGGGGGTTGCGATAACACATGGGAGTGTCACGTGGTAGGGGAGCAGGATGTGAATCCACCCATTTCACACCCCCCCCCTCGACGTTAATCTTTATAATGTCAGGGGATGCGAAATAGAGTATGGGCCATTAGATCTACTGGCGGCAATTGGACAACTGTCAGGGTTTTGCGTTTGAAGGTGGTGGGGTCAGAGAAAATAGTTATGTGGAGGATATTAATAAAGATGAGTCGGGGATTAATAAATGTAAAGTAGAAGGTTTAAAATGAAATTTGGGTTCCGGTCAAATATATTATATGGAGGGGATAAATGAATGTGGAGGTTTAATATAACAGGGGTTAGGGAATATAATAAAGTAGAAGGTTTGATAAGGTCGGTAAATATATTAAGTGGTATGTTTGAAATGATAATGTGTCGGGAAAATAGATAAGTGGAGGGGTAAGATGTAATGGGAGTTAATGAAATAAATTAAGCTGGGGGGTCGAATAAAAGGATAGTGGGGCCCAATTAACATTTTATGCCTTTAGACTTTGGATAAGTGGGTTTTAGAAGTTTTATTAGAAAAGGTGGAGCTAGTAAAGGGGAAGTGAATTTTCAAAGGGAAATGGGTTTTTAACTAGGGAAAGGGGTTAGAATAAGGGGAAAGGGATATTTATCAAAAGGGAAAGGGTTTTTACAAGGGAAATGCGTTTGAATAAATGTAAAATGAAGAGGGAAGGGGTTTTTAGAATTAGGAAAGGGAAACTAGTAAGACATTAGTGATAAGAGATGACACAAATGATGCTTTTCATAACTCTTGAAAGTAATCTACCTACCCTATATTTACCCTAACATTTTTATTTCCTTTATTGGGTGCACTTGAGTTTGCTAACCCTTTTATTTTCTTTTGATAAGCAAACTAATCTATTTCTATCCTTATAACTTCCAATGGCTCAAATTAAAATTTTGAGCTCATATTTATTTTCTACCTAATTATTGATCTACCAAGATTAAATGGTTTGGTCAGATCTTTATTCACTAACTATCATGAAATAAAATTTAAAAGTATGAATGAATCAAGATTAAATTGTATGACCATCATGAATTGTGGCATTTCAGATAAGCTGCACACAAATTTATTTGCATAAAGTAAAATAAAAGTAGTGGCATTTGAATGTGCAACACTTTCAAGATCTATTTTTGTTTCTTTTTGTGGGGTTCATACTTTATATCATTTTTTAATCTTCTTTCATTTGGTCCTTCGATTTTTCTTTTAGGACATTTCCTCTTTTCATTTTTAAATATGGGAAAACATTTTCAGAAATCAAAGGTATGTACAATATTACAATTTTAAAAATAGCCAATTCAAAATTATGATCCCTATTATTATAGGACCCTAACATCGGCTTCACTTGGGGATGGCATCTCCTTGTGAGATGTCAAGAACATCGTCGACTAGTGACTTGATCATTTGGGTCGATCCCAAGCCTGCACATGCTTTGTTATATAATCTTTGTGACTGAAAATATCAAACTCAAATCAAAACCTTTTCTACAAACTGAAATCTGACACATGCTAAACTGAAATCTGATCTGAAATAAACTTACAGCTAAAAACAAAGTCCAATCAAACTAAAATTCTACCTACTTACTCTAATCAGTTGTACAACTGCTGATTAGGTAAAATGAAACAGGCAATGCAACCATTCAAGCATTATATACATTGATGGATTTTGCTACATTTTCTTGTTTGTGATAAAAAATGAAGTTCTACAACCCATTAGAAACTTGTCAACAAATATAATTTTGATAAGGAAATATTTAATTTCCTTTGTTGACTCTAGAAACTATTCAAAAGGATCTTCCAAGGCATATGCACTAATGTTCAATTGATCCAAGCAATTGTAAATTTGTTTTGGATGGCCTCCATGCCATGAAATTAAACTGTTATGTTTACCTTTATTTCCCTACAAAATTAACCTATGATTGTCCTAAGATAATCGCAGATTTTCATATAAGCTTTGTGATGATATTTCTACTGACGGAAATGTATGTCTGATGAGACTTTTATCATCTTTATTCTGAAGCTCATATTTAACTAATGGAGAAAGATTTTGATTTCATTCATCATCCAACACATCAGCTATTGGATCATGAAAAACTTGGAAGGATTGTTGCAACTTATTATAGATGGGTTTCAATGGGACTTCATAGATTTCTATAGGCTGCTCATCCTTTTATTTAGAGATATTATAAAAAAAATTCCTTTAAAAACTTAAATGCTTCAAAACATAGTGGTATAGAACTTTCCTGTGTCATTTGATCAGGTATTTCAATGGAATTTGATAATTGTAATTGTGAATTTGAAGAATCATGATCAAGATTTTCATTGTATTCTTTGTTGTCAATAAAAATACCTAAAGACTACTGATTTTTTATTGCATTAAAGTTGTCTCTGGTGAACTGAAATGAAGCAAAACAAAGAGGCAAAGGTCCTTCAATTATTTCCAAATTTTCTGCACTTTCTTCTTCACTCCCATGGCTGATATGTATTGGCTAATCATTGTATTCGAGCTGCTGAAACTGAATTTCCTCATCCCACAAACTAGCTACTAATTTCTCTGTAAAGTTAGCTTGAATTTGGAGAATATAATTATAATCATACTGATCATACTTAGTCAAATCATCAAAATAAGGAATGCCATCAAACATACACATTAAATCAGCAGATTGCTCCTCTACATATTGATCTATAAATCCATTTTCTAATCTATGGTAGTTGGGATTATCAGGAAAGTGTTTATGGCCAACAACCTCTTCTTTTTCTGCAATAAAAGGGTAATCTTGAACAAAAAATCCATCTTTCATGGTGATTTTTTGTATCGTTTCCTCTATTTTACTTACCAAAATGTCGAGTTTTACCTCTGAAGATGTCAAGTGCTTTGCAATGTTGTTCTTCTTTTCTTCTGCTTTAAACTTTTCCCTTCTAATTAGAAAATTAACTTCTACATCTACTGCAATGTTCTGCATCTGTTCAAGTGTTGTTGAGTTTATTTCTCTTAGCTGAAACTCTATTTTCGGATCAAAGGCCTTTGGATAAGGCAAGAAAGTTGAGTCATGAGGAGGTCTTATATTTGCTAGCATTGAATAATAAACTTGATTAAATATGGCAGAGGGTCATTGTATTGTATAGTTTGGTTGTCTTTTAAATTGATTATATTCTTCTATGATCATAAAAAGGTTGACTTTGATTATCCATCTATCAAGGAAAATTTTGACAAACTGTTGGAAATTTGAGATGCTTGTTATAGGCAGGTTCTTGAACCAACTCTTTACTTTACATTGCAAAGAAAGAGAAAAAAATCTTGATACTAACATCATCTTCATCAATCTCAAATAGGTCCAGATAATTCTCAAAACCTTGAATATGTTTTTCGACAGTGATGTTACCATTTTCTCCATCAAACATGGGGAGATATTTGCAATAGTTATCAGGGAAATAATGGAGTATAGGAGGTAAGATGAGTGGATTATATCTATTCAGAACTTTACAAGGTATAGGAATATGTACAGGAATTGTAAGATTATTCTTGATTACGTGAGGCTTATCAATCGGAAGATGATCATCATAAGTTTCAGAAGAAAGCTCCTCAAAGGGATAAGGAGAATTTTCATTAACAGTATTCAAAGGAAAGTAATTAAATACTAGTCTAAGATCTTTTCTAAAATACAATATACATTGATAAACCTTCTTGATGAGAAAGAACATGATGTCTTAGATTATAATCCAAGTTAGAAACCTAATCTTCCCATGTTGTTCTTTCAGGTTCATTCCTCCAGTGAATTCTTGGATTTGATTTTGAAATTGGTTTGGAGTCGCCAAGTGGATAATTTTAGCCTTTGTGTGTCTGATCACTGTCCACCATCATAGATCAGATCTAATCCTTGTATAATATTTATGAAGAAGATGTTCTCCCCAGTATGGTCACCACTATGTTATCACTCTGTAATTTCTCAAGGCTAAAGAAAGAAATCACTAAGGTAACTATCAACCACTTAGTGAGATTAGGATCTAGCCTTCCTAATGCTCAATAAGGGCTCTCTCTTAATGATTTAACTTTGTTGTTTTAATTGATTTTAGGCTAGTTATGTAAGACTGATTTGGTTTGATTTTGATTTTTTGGTGGAATTACTGATTTAGAAGAATAGGTGCCTGTCTATTTTCCATTGGGCTATGGAGAAAATACATCAAGAAAACAGAACATAAACAAATTATTAAAGAAGTGTTACGGGGCAGGATAGCTCAGCAAAATCAGATCTTTTAGGCTGAATGGTGAAGTGATTTTTAATCAGGATCAAGGAGCAGTTAAGGATTCCTTAAACCGGATAATGAAGGAAAGTGAAGGAGGTCAATCGGGATTAGACGACACTTAAGGATCCTCTTAACCAGATATCAAAAGAAAATATAAAAATAGATAACAGTTCAAAACAGAGTGTACTTAAATAAATTCTGCAATAAAATTCCAGTTATACCATTCAAATTTGGAAAAACATGCAAGTTTATGGAATACTTAAGAAAATAACATGAACAATTGAAATATACTTCATTGAAGTAGCTCAACACATGAATCCTATAAAGAAATTCCTTTATTACTCGTCTTTTCTGTCAACTAGAAAAGGTACAATAAACCCTCAGGTAGTAGATCAATTCAACTATAGAAATATTCAGGAATTCCACCCTCAATACTTCGAATTGATGAAGTATTTATACAACTTATTACTAAATATCCTCACTAGGATTTATTCTAGGAAATAAAATATTTGGAAGCAAAAAGGTAGTGACACCTTTCTAACTAACTAAAACATGGCGATGTTTCTCTTATTGTTGTTATTTGTTTGTTTCTCTTTCACGTTGTCTTCTTTCATTTATCTGCTCTTTCACTTTCTTTTTCATCTGGCTACTTTCATCTATTTTATATTTAACATGTCTTTATTCTCATCTCTTCTGTAAATCACACTAACTCTCTTGTGTTTCTGTTTTTTTAGAAAAAATAGATTTTTACTAAAAATACATATGTAAAATACAAAATGTTTCCTGGAGAGTAATTTGTATGCATTTTGATGTTGCTGGTGAAGATATTTTTATCTATGTTTTAACCATTACTATCTCTGTATAAATTGTTTCTTCCCGCTCTGTTTCTGGTTTAACTTGATTTTCTTTTTGTACATAAAAAATCTGCTGAGTGAAGCCTTTGAATTGGTATCCATATATTCTGGAGTAAATAGGTTTTGAAACTAGTATCAAAACTTTTTTGTCCAATCTCCTGGTCTTGCTAATTAACTACAAAATAACACAATTGTTAATAAAAAATAGGTCTGCAGGGAAGCAAAATTGGCTTCAGGGAACAAGGAGGTGTGTGGAAGGAGTCCTGATTGTCGAGGTTTCAATTCTAGTTTGAAATGGCCTTCAATTTTTCTTTCGCAAATTCACAAGGCACGGAAGTGGTTTGTTTCATAGTGTAGGATCGAACAGGTGGTTTATCGCACCACGAAGAATAGTTTGGTGGTTTGGGACCAGGGGGTTGCAATAACACATGGGAGTGCCACGTGGTAGGGGAGCAGGGTGTGAATCCACCCATTTCGCACCCCCCCCCGAGCGTTAATATTTGGAATGCCAGGGGATGCGAAATAGAGTATGGGCCATTAGATCTGCTGGCAGCGATCAAACGGCTGTCGGGGTTTTGCATTTAAAGCTGGCGGGGTCAGATAAAAGAGTTATGTGGAGGATTTTAAGAAATATGAGTTGGGGATTAATAAAGGTAAAGTAGAAGGTTTAAAATGAAATGGGAGTTTGGGTAAAATATATTATTTTGAGGGGCTAAATGAATGTAGGGGTTGAATATAATAGGGGTTAGGGAATATAATAAAGTGGGAGGTTTGATAAGGTCGGGAAATATATTAAGTGGTGTGTTTGAAATGATAATAGGTTGGGAAAATAGATAGGCATAGGGGTAAGATGTAATGGGATTTAATGAAATAAATTAAGCGAGGGGGGGCGGGGTTGAATAAAAGGAAAGTGGGGCCCGATTAACATTTTATGCCTTTAGACTATGGATAAGTGGGTTTTAGCTGTTTTATTAGAAAAGGAAGAGTTAGTAAAGGGGAAGTGAATAAGGGGAAAGGGATATTTATCAAAAGGGAAATGGTTTTTAAAAGGGAAATGTGTTTGAATAAAGGGAAAATGAAGAGGGAAGGGGTTTTTAGAATTAGAAAAGGGAAACTAGTAATACATTAGTGATAAGAGATAAACCAAATGATGCTTTTCATAACTCTTGAAATTAATCTACCTACCCTTTATTTACCCTAACATTTTTACTTCCTTTATTGCATGCACTTGAGTTTTCTGACCCTTTTATTTTCTTTTGATAAGAAAACTAATCTATTTCTATCCTTAACTTCCAATGGCTCAGATTAAACTTTTGAGCTCATATTTATTTTCTACCTAACTACTGATCTACCAAGATTAAATGGTTTGGTCAGATCTTTATTCACTAACTATCATGACATGAAATTTAAAAGTATGAATGAATCAAGATTAAACTATATGACCATCATGAATTGTGGCATTTTGGATAAGGTACACACAAATTTATTTTCATAAAGTAAACTAAAAGTAGTGGCATTTGAATGTGCAACACTTTCAGGATCCATTTTTGTTTCTTTTTGTGGGGTTCATACTTTATATCATTTTTTAATCTTCTTTCTTTTGGTCCTTTGATTTTTCCTTTAGGACATTCCCTCTTTTCATTTTTTAATATGGGAAAACATTTTCAGAAAGAAAAGGTATGTACAATATTACAAGTTTAAGATATCCAATTCAAAATTATGATCCATATTATTATAGGACCCTAACATGCATGCAAGGTCAGGTTGGGTTAGCTCAGGAAGACAACTAAACATGATTTCAGGCAATGTACAGAAGTGACCGTTTGGCAGAATTGGTGCGGACTGGTGGGCTAAAGCTAACCTGAGTGCGAGAGGTCGATTTAGACACACGGTGCTCCCGAAAAGTGCATGAAGGTTACATGCAAAGGCAGTATCAGGGTGACCCAAGTGACCTGACAGCACAACACTTGGGTAGATTCAAGCATAAATTCCCAAGGTCGATTTTAATGTTGTAAATGGATGTATTGGGTTGGTTTAACGATTGACAAGTGTTGTGACTTGGTCAAGAGGTAAACCCACATTGCCAAGGAGCAAAAGTGGCTTTTTCTGGATTGGACTTGTATTGTACTTATACATTTTATGAAACATATTATCGGGCAGACTTATTAAGAAGGAGTTCCCATCCCTTGTATGTATGGGCGTACTTGGGGATTGATAATGATGTTTATGTTTTATTTCGCATATTAAAATAACATTTGATTAATATTTAACAAGTGTTGTTAAAGGCTTAGTCTACTTGTAGAGTATTTGAAAAAATAAAAACAAGGTTTTGTCGCACCCGTCTATAGAGTGGTTAGGAGACTACCACAGGTATAGGGGCGTGATAGGTGGTATCAGAGCATACTTGTATTGAAGATTGATACCATTTTTGCTACGCATCAGGTGGTATCAAAGCCTACCGATCCCTCACTTTATTTAAGGAGGTTTCAAGGGCTTCTTATCATTGAAGGAAGTAGGAACACAGTTGCAGGGTTGCAGGTGGTGTTGAAGCTGAACTTGGATTATTGGTTTTATTTTGAGACCTTGGCTGAAGCAAGGAATTTTTCAGGGCTAAAGCTACAAAAGAAGACATGAGAACTTGGGAAGAATGCCAAGGGAAGATCTTAGAGACCTTATACAGGTTAAGGTGCATGAAAGAAGAGAACCCTCGAATTTGGACTAAACTTGAAGTCTTGGAAGAGACTGTTAAGGTGAAAATTCTTCAACTTTTTTGGGAAATGGAGCAAGATAGACTTGCAGGTTCTTATAAGGAAGAAGAAGGGGAAGTCAAGACTTGTGATGATATACACAAGGATGTTGCAGATGTATTAGAATTCAAGGATGAACTTGATGGATAGGTTTGACCAGGGCCAGGCACACTGCAAGCATCAGTGATGGATGATTCTCATGACGATGTTGTGGATGCAGATATGATCAAGGATGAGCTTGTGGAACAAGTTGAACCTAGATCGAGCACATTGCAGACATTAGTGGGTGAACCACATGGAGATGTTTCAAGTGTGATCATGATCAAGGAGGAACTTGAATATCAAGTTGTACCAGGATCGAAAATATTGAAGACATTGATGGAGATGGAGTACACTCACTTTGAGATTCTTCATGGAGATATGGCTTGTGTTTCATTGAAGCATAAGAAATATTGACCGCATATGGGGATAATAAATAAGATGGCCTCTTTTCTAACACCATGGATCATCTCTCCTTGGATTCCTATGATGAGACCTTGTACATTGAAGGAACAAGGATCATTACTTGTTCGAGATCTTGATAGGGAAATTTGTGACCTTACTCTAGATGGTTCAAATTCCCTAGACAAGGGTGTAACTTGATGATATTTTTTATGAAAGGGCCATTCTTAGCCACATGGAAATGGCTAGGTTTCTGGCATGGCCTATGGACTGCCTTGGTGGTAGGGCACATTGGTAGAGTAGACTTCTTCATGGCCTACAACCAAGAAGGAACTCTTGGTGCACCTCTAGTGGGGGAGAAGCCTTGAAGGAAGTACTCATATGATGGATGATGGTAGAAGTGACCAAGAACACTTCACCTCTATATATATATACACATGATGATGAATAGAGTTGAGTTTAGTTCACTTGATGAACACATGGGCACCCAAAGTCATGGACATGGACTACATGGAGATCTTTTATAGATGGACTGATGGGATGTTGTTCACCATGAGAAACTAAGACATTGGTTGGATGAGTAGCCTATGATGACATTCATATGACTTGCAGGGTGAGAACCACTTGCGATGGCACTCATGGCCAATACAAGTGTGCTTGCCAAAGCTTTGGATGGAGGTGCATGGGATTTCATGATGGAGATGCCTTGGTGAGGTATACACTTGGGAATGGGTTGAGTCTACTTGACTTATCTACACTTTTTACTTGATGGATGCATATTGCAGATGAGATGAACCTTACTAGTTATTGATTTGATGAGATGGAGACCTCTTACTCTTGATGATGCTTGGAGGATGTGACTACTTGGCATATAGATAGCACATGGATTAGCATCATGGACAGCATGTTGTGGATGAGATGGAGATCACTTCATGGACCCAAACATGGCCTATTTTCACTTGGATGGTGTTGTTCAACCTTTAACATTAGTCACGGGTGTATTAAAGGATGGACAAGCCATGTATTAAATTTTATATCAAAGGGAAAAATATTTCAAAAGTGGGTCGAAAGGAGACAAGTTAATGAAAGCCACGTGCATTAAAGCCGATGGGGAATTAACACAAAAATAGTGAAGTGTAAAGCCAAAATGGAATGCAAGACCGACGTACCAGAAGAAAGTGCAACCACGTGAAGACGCACGTGGGAAATTCCGAGGGGGTCGAGCAGCAGGGAAAGGAAGGGATCCATACCCCCGCGGAATTGTGACACGTAGCATGGTTGGGACTCAATATTAGAAGGGGGTAGTAGGAGCATGCCGCGTGGTGTGGCGACGTGGTGGAACGAAAGGTGGACCCTCACGGTGGGTAGGTTATGTATTTAAGCGGTATATGAGAGCATATGTTTCAGGAGTTATACAGTGCATGCGGTAAAAAGGTAAGGTAAATTCTATTAGGTCAGCTGGTACCGAGACCCGTACCAGCCTTAAACCCGGCACGAGGCGCCCACCTGCACTCTGACATACCCAATCCCTATGCGCCGCGTGCCTCACTGTCAGTGTCCTTAGGACACTTACCTTCATTCGTTTTATCCATTCGTCTTTTTATCTCGAATTACCCAGTCCAAAGATAACATTCCCTCCGTATTTCACTCCAGTAAAAGGTCGCAGGTTCCCGTCTACGGCGTATACCAAGTAGCAAAGAGCGTCTGGTCTACCCCAATCTTGTCAGAGTTCCCTGCGTCGCTTTCCCGAGCAGATTCACCTTCCATTTCGGTATTCCATCATCCATTCTCCCTCTGTTTTCCTTTCACTTTTTCGAATTCTTGAATGTCAGCCATGGGAAAGGTAACGCCAAAGAAGAATGAGCCCGAAACCCCCCAGGTCCGTGAATCTAGGAATCCCCCTGGTTTCGAACCTCTCTATGACTTGAAAGTTGGTATCAGCGACCCTCAATACCCATTCGACATACCCAGCATCAAACCCTTGCTTTTCAGTCGCCATCTCAAGAACACAGACAGTTACTGGGTAGTCGTGTCGGGCCTATACCACCAAATCACCCCTCAGGTCCATTCTGTGGTTGATTTCATCACCTGGCTCAGAGATGCCTTCGATGTGCATCGGGGCACCTTCATTTCCCCTCAGGGGAACAGGGTTTTTTCCCTTTCTCCCGATGTTATCAAACAAGCCCTCCACATCCCTACCAACACCACATATGTTAGTTTCAAGGACGCGGCCTTGGCAGCCCAGTTCATCAAACAGCCACGGGAGGCCCGGCGAGCTTTTATCTCCTCTATAATCGTTGACCAGGCTGCTTCCCTACCCGCCGCGGAGCCGTTCCCATTAAGTCTGTTCGTTGAAGAGGTTCGGCCCATTCTCTCTCTGATCGCTGGCCTTTTAGGGGTAGGGAGTCTGGAAGACATCTCCAAGGTGTGCGTCCATTTCTTATGTCTCATGTCCCAAAAAGAGGCGGTTTTAGATATTCATGGTTTCCTCTCCACAACCATTCAAACCCAATTCCAGGAGCTTCAACAAGCCCGTCAGTTCCGTTTCTGTTCAATGGTTTTTTACCTCTTCTTGTTCCAGCACGCCGATAAGTTTGACCGTTTGGGGTTAAACAAAGTTTACCCTGAGAATTCCAAGCCCAGACCAGTCTTCGACTGGAATTTCTTTGTGCATCAACTACCTAAGGGAGAGGGTTATGCTAAATTTGTGAACACTTTCATGTCTATTTCCTATACCATTATTCATGACTCACCTTCCCCTAGGGTCTTCCCAGAAATGAAAGGCTGGCTGCAAGCCGGAAAATACCAGTGTACTGGAGATTGGTTTCTTTTCGAGGACTGCACTGAAATTCGGGTCTATGGAGCCGAAGTCGCCCCATACCGGTTGCCGGTGTTCCCTGTCCGACGATTTTATGCACTCGAGTACATCCGGCAAGCCCTCAAGGCCGACCAGCTCCATTTTGTTCCTGCCAAGAAGGGTTACATCCTAAGGCTTCCCATTGAAATCGGCCCCTTCGTGGTAAACTCGAGACATGCCCTCCCGATCGTTGAGAAAATGCTGCAAGGTATGGACCTAAGGCTGGGGAAAAGCTGGGCCTATGACCCACGAGAAATTATTTCAAACAAAAGGAAAAGGAACAGGTCTACACCCTACATACATGAGCCGAGGCCATTTATGGAATGGAGGGCTAACCACGAAACTTGGCCCTTGTTTTCGCAGATGGAGACAGATTCATCTGCTACAGGGGAGGAGGAGGATGTCAACAGAGGCACAGGTGGAGAAGAATCAGGTACCTCAGGAGCAGTGCCCCCTCCCAAAAGACAAAGGACGGCCACCAGTGAGGCGGAAGTCATAGGGTAGGAGCAATTACTGGAACCCTTCACGAAGTTCGGCGAATTTGATAAAGGAAAGGCCGGGATAACAGTGTTAAGAGACAGCGCCACTTCCTTTGATTTCACAGAGGTCACGCAGGCTATCATTGAGCACACTTCTTCCAGGGCAGTTGAAAGGGATCAGACGAATAAAGTGATCCGCGACAAGTACAAAGCTGATCTGGGGGGATATGTTGAGAAGTATCATACCAGACTCTCCACCTCCATCAACGCGGACACTGAAAGCCTAGTATTGTCTATGGCAGAAGCTCTCCTGGATCCTAATTCTGATGTTCCCAGCTATCGGGTGCTCAAATTTGCCATTGACATGAAGAAGGTACCAGCCAACGACATGTGCGACTTGTTCCAGATGGTATGCGATATGATGAAAGATAAATTGATGCAGATCACCCTCGCGCTGAAGAAGTTAGAGCAGAAACATGACCATTTGAGGGATTCCCTGGTAGCCGAGCAAGTTAGCTGCCGCGCCAGAGCACACCAGCTGCGTGTTCTCCAGGACCAGGTCAAGAACCAGGATGATGGGGGAACAAATGCACAGGCAGCTCTCATTGATCAGCTGCAGAAGGAGGTTGCATCAGCCAAAAGACAGGCCCATATACCGGCCACTCACCATGTCCAAACAGCTGAATTGGTACAGGTGGAGAAGAAGAAAGCAGAGCTGTCCGCCAGGCTATCAAAAGAAAGGGAGGAGAAAGAAAATATGGCCGAAAAAATTAACGTGTTACAGGACAAGGCAATAGAGCTACAGGCTAGATGGGACTTGCACAGCTGCCAGTCAACTGAGGCGTCAAGTGAAACTAGCTCATTTCTAGCACAACTGTCCGCAGCAAAAGCTAAGATCGAGATACTGGAGAAGCAAGCGTCTACGGCCAGGAAAAGGATCGTGCACCTGGAGAACTCCCTGGCCAAAAACACCAGAACAATCGAGGGGCTGCAGAAGGAAATAGAGCAAGAGAAGAAGACCACGGCAGATCAGCAGAAAACCATTGCCGACATGAGAAGCCGAGAAAAGGGAAATCTCACCCTTCTCGAGGCTAGAAGCATAATCTGGTCAGATATAACCTCAGCGGTAACCGAGCAATGGGAGTTTTTGAGGATGATAGGGGAGTATAAGTCTGCTATTCATCTCAGTAGGAAGCTGCAGGAGGCAGACCTTGATCTTTCTAACAGGGCCCAACACGCTAGAGAGTACATTTCGTTCCTTAACGAGCTGGGATCAAACGACATGGATAAGCACGGTATCCCTAGCCGATTCACAGAGGCCATCGAGTGTCGCAAGATCATCAACAAAGAAATGGCCCGAGTAGCAGCTTCAAGAACCCTTCAACAGGTGGTCGACAGCGTCAGACGGTTCGACGAGGTATGGGATGAAATCATGACAGCCAGACTCCCTTCCTGTTGGGACCCAACCGCCCCTGCCGTGCTCTTGCCTCTGGCCCAATACACAGGACGCTTGCAAATAGAAAGAGACCGAACTGACCTTCAGATGGGAAAAGCAACTCAACTCAAAGCTGACACGATTATTTCGACCCTCCGAATAGAGTTCAACCTCCTTCACTTGATTAAGCACAAGCTTCCCTGCGAATAGTTCTGCTCTCTGCAGACCTTTATCGAGGTGGAGGGTTCTCGATGCCCAGGAGCCAAGCTGGAGAGTCGCGAAGTGCGCGCGGTTGCTGAGTCGGCATGCCGGTTGTCCGCAAACGTGCCCCCGCCTGAATCAGCCACTGCCTCCACTCAGCCGCACCTGTGATTCTTTGTCAAACTCATGATTCGGCCTTAACGGCCTATTTTACTTTTACTCAGTTAATTTCTTTTTAAGTTTCGAGTGGGTTGTTTTCCCCACTCTTGCATTTTAATTTTCCACCAAACTATTGTTTAAATTTCTGTTTTTGAAAACGGCCGAGGGCCTGTGTACACATGATGGGAGGCTGGATTCCCCATCATGAATTTTGTTGTTGTGAAAGTGACATTTAACAAATTTTGTTCATGCGAAGAAGATATTTTCCCAAAAATATCTTCTCGCTAAGATGGAAGGGAGCCTATATAAGATAAATCCAATGAGAAAGACAGGTTCCAAACTTTCTGAAGAATTGACTATGTAAGAGCTTCTTGTTTGCAATTTTTGTGAAAGTTCTGATATGAATGCAAAGAGCCCGTAGGGCCTCAATGAAAAGGAGTTTTGTCTTCGATAAGGATTCTGGTTTTAGTTCTTCACAGTGTGTAACTCTGTCTTGTGTGTAGTAGTGTATTTATTCATTTCGCTTACATCCATATATCTAGTATTACATTCTGGAATGCGAGTAGTCTGTTGCTTCTGATATAAATTTATCCTTGTTGATACTTACATCATAGGCTTCTTGACACTTTAAATATGGCTCAGGTGTAATATGCTGTCCCGTTTTCGATTCATCCGCTTTTCTACTATATTGGCTGCTATGAGGTGTTATTTACAAATGTTGTTATCGTGTGTGGATTCTTGGTTGCTTAAGCCCACTACATGTTAGCATATGTTTCTAAATATTGTCTTTATAACAGTTAAATATCCTCTTTATTCTACGTGTTCAATAGACGTCCTTCAATCCTCATTCTCTGTGAAGTATTGAGAATTCAGCCCTTATTACAGCGAACTGTCTTGGAATTGTCTTATGCATTTATATTGGAGCTTAACATCTTGTCCATTCATTACTGTTCCTTCAGCGTTGAGCTTCTGAAGTATTTGGTACCATTTAAATCTAATTTTCCCATCTGCAAAGAAATAGTATGAGAGCCTGGTTCTGCTGAGATTATTCTTATTAAATGGTCTTGGCTCTCTGTTATATAAGATGTCCTAGGCACTGGTCTATGGCAACTCTAGGCTGTCTCTAGGAGCTACAACAGATGGGATTGATTCTTGATGGAGTTTATGATGTGATAGAATACAAGAGGAATAAATAACACATGGTATGAGGATGTGCATTCTCATGATGAGGAAGTTATGGTTGGATTAGCTACCCAACTAGTTCGAGTTGTGGGGTGTGGAAGTGTGCGGAGTTATACTGGATACATAACAACTTATGTTACGTTGAGTTGGTTGGATTACTTGATGCAGAGATTCACATGATATTGATGATATATGATGGGTTGACACGATATATGTTGCAGCAGCATGAGGGCTTGATGAGGAGATTGAATTCCCACAATGGTATAGCATGTGGTGATTGCGACAGATGTGTTGATGAACATGGATTGAGGAGATATTTCCCATGGACATGTTAGACATGAACCTTGATGGTTTATGTGACGATGTTGCGATGATATTTTGTGACAAAATTTGCGACGATATATTGCGATGATATATTGTGACGATATGATGCGACAATGATGGTAGCACTATCGGGGACGATAGTCTTACTTTAAGTGGGGTAGTATTTAAGGGCCATGAGTCGATTATGATGACCGAGGGTGTGGTATAGCATTCCGTGGACATGCGACAAACGATGGTTGAGCGTGCAACGAAAACTACTATGCGTAGTTGGATGGGCGCCCCGACGAAAGAAAATGAAGAAACACAATGTTTGGCTACGATGTGACTAAAGCTTGGTGGCCATGCAACGAAAGAAGCAATGAACAAGTGAAGTGAAAAATCAACTAAGTATTGGAGAAAGTATTGGTGATGAACCAACGTTTATACATCACTTGGTAGCCACAGTAGTATTATGAAAATATGGAGGCCGACTTATTAAAGTGGCAAGGCTGACGTGATGTGGAGAAGTGGTGGGTTGGATCATGGGAAAGCCCCCACCCACGTCCAACATGAACCAAATGTATATATACATGGTGTAGAGTTGGATTTGGACATCAATCATTCAAATTTGTTCAAGTATCAAGGGACATTAAAGGAGTGTCTACACATCAAGGCAAGGCATCAACATCTTGTTGATGCGAGCTCCTCCCTTGGCAAGCAAAGAAAAGACCGTAAGAAGGACGTGCAGGGCGCAGGGTCGAGTTAGGTCAACGCATGCAGAAACACGTTCGGAACAATGTTTCAGGGTGTTGGGACGAGTCGAGTCAGCCACGTGTAGAAACACGTTCATAATAATGTTTCAAGGCATCGGGTCGAGTCAGGTCAGCCGCGTTCAGGAAACACATTCGAAACAATGTTTCAGGGTGTCATATTGAGTCGGTTCAACCGCGTTCAGAAAACGCATGCAGAACAGTGTTGTAGGGTGTCCACGTGCAGGGTTGGGTCAGGTCAGTTCGGGCAGACAGCTAAACGTGAGTTCAGGCAGCGTACAGAAGTGACCATTTGGAAAAATTAGTACAGATGAAGTGTAGCAGGTGGGGACTGGTGGGCCAAAGCTAACCAGAGTGCGAGAGTTTGATTTGGACACACGGTGCTCCCGGGAAGTGCGTGAAGGTCACATGCAGAAGCAGTATCAGGGTGTGTTGCACTAAAAACTATCACCTTGACATTCTGCTGACTGTATGAGCTCATTTTCACTCATACTTACCTCCTCTGCAAGTCTTACAGCCTCTACTCCTCATGTCAAGCCCTAAAAACAGGAGAAAAACCCTAAAAAACTCCAAAACCCTGGGTACGCAAGTAATGTGAAGCTTACCTGCGTTCCTGGCTGGGGTACGCAGGTAATGTGAAGCTTACCTGCGTTCCAAAATGCAGTTTCTTTGTGTAATTCCTGTGTACCCCTGTCAAAGTCAAAAGGGCGAGAAAATAAAGTAAAAAAGCTGATTTTTGGTCAATTCTAGAAGCTTCTGGATGAGATTTTTTGGGGGTGAGTACGCTCTTGTAAGGTTAATTCATCCCACACCTTAAGGAGCTAACCCCTTGATGTGAGGAGCCTATCCCTTTGAAGGAGGATTCTATCCCTTCATAGGTGGAACCCTAACCTCCTCATCTGCACTATAAAAAGAGGCATTAGGTAGCCTCAAAGAGAGTTCAAGCTTTAGTGTGTGATTGAGGTGAAGTGTTGTTGAGATTTAGACTCCTTTCTGTTAAGCTTTTGTGAGGAAAGACCGCATACCTTTATGTGCTCCTGGAGGAAGAGTGCAAGGCTTATCAAAGTAGAGGAAACTCCTACTTCGGACCTGGGGAAGGCCTGTTCAACATCAAGGCTAAGGTTGTAAGGTTCTTCTATTATTTCAAAGTTAATACAATCAAGTTTGTTTTTCTCAATAAATTGTCGTTCGATTGTCTATTTTAATAATCTATCATTTGATCGTTTATTTCATAGATTCCTTGATCACTATGATAGGTATGTTTTATAAATATTTGTTATACAGGTGCTATTTAATATTTTCTTGTTTTTGATTGTAGGTCTTTAAAGATGACACTTTCAAGCGACGGAAGAACTATTGTTGCGACGGAAGAACTATTGTTGTGACGGAATAACTACTGATGCGACGGAAGAACTACGGCTGCAAATAAGCGTTTGGATCTAAGGTAGGATCGACAACTTTATAGCATTTACTTGTAAAACGAATATATTTAGAGAAAGATAAACTTAGTTGTTCGTTTGTTGCTAGATTGTCTTCTGACACTAGGGAGATCGATCTTGTCCGCAAGATCGATTTATCCGGCCAACAAGGTGACCTAGTGACCCAACAGCACGACACTTGGGCAGATTCGGGTAGAAATTCCCAAGGTCGATTTTAATGCTATAAATGGATGTTTTGGGTTGTTTTAACGATTTACAAGTGTTGTAACTTGGTCAAGAGTTAAACCCACCTTTCCAAGGAGCAAAAGTGGATTTTTCTAGATTGGACTTGTATTGTACTTATACATTTTATGAAACATATTATCAGGAAAACTTATTAACAGGGAGTTTCCCCTCCCTTGTATGTATGGGTGTACTTGTGGATTGATAAAGATGTTTATTTTGTATTCCGCATACTGAAAGAACATTTGATTAATATTTAAAAGTATTGTTAAAGGCGTAGTCTACTTGTAGAGTATTTGAAAAAATAAAAACAAGGTAGTGTCGCACCCGTCTATAGAGTGGTTGGGAGACTACCATAGATATAGGGGCATGACAGGTGTGTCCTCTGCTAATTGATGGACTCAGAACCGACAAGTTCAGAACATTGGAACATAGGATCAATCGTGTCCAGTAGGAGGTAAAAGCATTCAGAGTTAGAGTGGCAGAGGAAACATAGGGGGAACCCTATTAGAGGCCATTCGGTGGAGTTCCCCATAATAAAAATAGCCATGAAAAAAAAATTGATTCGAGCTCTTGAGAGTTGATCCCAGCACATCAATATGTTTTCACTAGTAGCGCTAGAATTCCTAATCCCTTTCAAGTGTCAATAACAACAAACACGCAGAATTTTTTAGAAAGAAGAAGTGCCTCAATTATTTCATTTTGGAAACAATTTGAATCTGCAATCAACAATGGCAACATAATTTTCTTCTACATGTACCTTTAACTCCAACATCTCTTCTCTCACACAAAGCAACAAATTGCCCCTTCTCCGCGCGCTTGGGTCACTCTCTCATGTGAACGATTCCTCCAACAACTGTATTTTTGTGTGGCAATGATCTCTCCATCATGTATTCTAATTGATTTTCTGCAGGGTTTGTGAGCTGATAAAAATTAGAAGCTGAAGTGACCGAGAAAAAGGTTGAAGTAGACAATTTGCAGCCTACAAGGAAAGATGTTATATCATATCACATTTTCTAAGTGCCACAACAATTTCCAAGATATACGAAGGCTAACTACGAAAAAAATGGCAGAGTGGGAACGCTCTCTCTATATTTTTATGTGATTCCTCTATTGGAAATATTTTTAATGCAAAATTTAGATTTATGTTGTGGCAACCTTACTATGCAACATCTCATTCATAGCCATTGTATGCTATTTTTCCAGAAGGTGGAATGTCATGGAGGCAGCTTCAGTAGAACACTATAGTGCATTTGTCAGATATCTCGATTTATTAGCCAACTTCCACAGGTCATCCCATCATTCATACATAGCTAGTTATCTACCCAATATTAACATACATCACTAACTCTATACAATCACTTTATTCATTCACTAGAGTGGGGAAATACAACGATTTATAGACCTTTCAGTCCACCACACTTTGCACTATAATTACCACCGCAGTTCAATTTTCTTTTTACCACCAAATAAAGACATGTCGACCACCATATGGATTCCTCCTTAATGACTCTTGATGAGATCTGTGATGTTTATCTAGATCGGTTTCAAGTTGTCTCCTCTTTGCTTTGATTTAATTGTTGCACTTCATGTCAATATGTTACATGGAAAACTATAATCCAAACCCTCGGGACTCTGAATGCTTTGATACCACTTAAATGATATTGAAAACTAATAAAAACCAAAATTATGAGAGACAGATACCAAAACCTGAGGCATGGAAAAAAATTACTAAAGCCTCAATGTATATTATCTGACACAAAATAATAATAATTATACAGTTCATATAAATACATCAATAATATGTCTCACTATAGTTCGTCTACACTGGACGCACAATCACTTTGGTTGAGTGAATATCTCAACCACACACTAATATAGGAGCATAACTAGTTGGAGAGAATATTTCAACCAACTATACCTAAACAAACTCCTAATGTTGAGGAACAATCTCATTCTAGAATAGATAAGTAGGATTTAATACAAGTTTTATAATTTTAATTATTTTGGACTTATTGATTTTTTTATGTGAGAGTGAGGCTAGCAATTACGCATTGTAGCATGAAAGGAAAGCTATTATTAATGAATCCCACAATGGAGCAGCAGGAACTCATTACCAAGGTGACATGACCGCAAGGAATATTTTGCAGGTGGGGTTATGGTGGTCAATTTTTTTTTGGGATTGTCAAGTACAAGTTCAAAAATGTGATGTATGTCAAATATCAAGTTGATCATTATCTAATCATCATATGCCACTCCATTCCATTAACCCGATGCTACCTTTTGATATTTAGGAAATCGACTTCGTTGGACCATTTCGCAAAAGATCTAGAAAGGCAGGAACAAAATATGTTATAATAGCAATGAAGTATTTGACGAAGTGGGTGGAACCAGAGCCAGTCAAGTCATCTATCAAAGAAGTTACAATTAAATTTATTTATGAGAATATATTAACTTGATTTGGTTGTCCCCTAACTATAATTAATGATAGGGGAAGTCATTTTATTAATGTTATAATTCAAACGTTGATGCAAAATTTCATGATTGATTATAGAAAATCCACTACTTACGATCCACAAGAAAATGGCACCAGAAAATCATTAAATAAAACATTTGATAAAGGACTTACTATATGAAACCTCGATAGAGATGATTGGGAAGATAAAATCCCACATGTATTGTGGGAATATCACAATTCATACAAACAGACAACTAAGTTTACAACATTCAATTTGGTTATGGACATGAGCTAGTCGTACCACTTCAATATACATCAAATGTTGCATATGTTTTGATTATCATAAAATATAATAAAAAGGAAAAAAAGGAATGATTCCATTAATTGTAATTCTTAGAAGAATATAGACTCCATGCACTTCACCAACAACAAATCAGTAAAAGTAAACAAAAAGCATGGCATGACCGAAACCTACAAACCAAAAAATTAACAGTGGGAGATGCAATGTTTCTTTATGATATTCGAGTGAAGGGAAAGCCTAAAAAAATATAAAATGCATGGCTTGGACCCTTCATCATCAAATATATATGTTCTTCAAGGTTTGTCCACTTAAATATATTACAAGGGAACTTATTTAAATCACTTTCCAATGGTTCTCGACTAAAAAACTAAATCTCTTGATAAGCATTGACATGTCGTTGGTGAAAACCTATTTGAAACACTAGTCACATGGGTTAGTCTAAGCTAACCAATTCAATGTTTTTCACTTAATTTTCTTGTTAAAATTTCCAAGTAAATTAATTAATATAATCATTTATAAGTTATACGGAAATAATTAAATCAAAAAAAAAAAAAAACTATAAAGAAAGGGATCATTGATTAAACATACAATCTTAGAAGAAGAATGGAGCAACGCTTGCACTTGAGGAAATTTTTAATCTACAAAGTGAAAAAAAATCTGAACTGACATCAACCTTAAAGCCAAAGAACAAATATCGACCAAATAAATTCAGGGATCAATTTTGAAAGACGCTGACTCGACCTGGAAAAGAAAACAACGAACTAGAAGATGGGTTGATCAGGCAGATATACTGGACTCGACCAGAACGAGTAATGATAGTTGTCAAGAAATAGAAACCGACCAAAGAAATGAATCTTATTATGCCACGAGGACTGAAAATATACATGAAGTCAGGAACAAAGAACATTCGAATGAAATTGAATTGGTTAGAAGTAAAGGACAACAATTAAAAATTAGACGTTGAATCACTCGAGTGGATATGTTCAGTAAGCACACCATAAAATCAAAATGTCACATTGAAATTAGAACGACGTCATCCACCTGAAATTATAACAAAATCTCCCACCGAATTGTGAAAATTCAGGTAGCCACGTGGATCACACAAACTAAACGATATGGAAAAAATCAAATAATCATGCGACAAGACATTTGAGGAAGGTGGTCACGGATGAAATTATGATGCATTTAATTCAACTAATATAAACTTGAGAAAAGGTGATCACGGATGAAAATTATGATGCATTTAATTCAACTAATATAAACTTGAGAAAATTATTGTACGTTCCAACCATTCTTCTTGAAGTTTCTCCAAATACAAACTTTGATCTTGAGGAAATTCCAGACCTTCCAAGTCCTGTTATATCTTATCTTAAATTACTTGACTGCTTGAGGACTATAATTTTTCAAAAATATTTTGAAATGTCTAGAAAGCGAGTGCATTTCTAGGATGAATAAATTGTAGTTGATCCAAGAGAAAAATCCAGATTCGACTTGAAGTCTGCAACAAAATTGGAAATTCGAATCCATAATGTTAAGCCAGCAAAGATGGATGAACTTCCATGAGAGAAACATAATTAATATTTCAAAATTTAAGAAAAATAAAAGTGGATTCCATATATAGAGACATTGATTCATATTTATGAAGGAAAAAAATTTAATATATAATTAAATCGAACACAAAGATACAACAAAAGAACAAAAATTCAATTAATTAATAACAAGTAGCTTATTTCTAAGAAGAGATGTGACGACTACATGCCTTATAAGGTGTGTTACAATGAAGCTTGGAGGACTTTTTATCATAAAGAAGAAGTGTTGAACCCTAATCCTAGGAGATGAAGCGCCAACGATCTTGGACCTCGTTGGGGTAAGTTGGAATGTCAACTTCCCTGGGTTGAAACTTTGGCATACAATTTCCATTTGGCTATCATAATACCTCTTTTTGAAGATATCCATGAGGGAAAAAAAAAAAAGTCTATGAGTTGGACTTTGGAACTTTTCTAGTCTCTCTGTTTTCCCAGAAAACATCTTTTAGGCCTTCAAAATGACTCCAGAAGTTTAGGACCCAAAAAATTGTCAAAAATAGAAAGTTGTGCTAGCATTAAAGAAACTAAAAGGAAACAATGTTGGGGGTCCTAGTGGAATAGGTGGGTGGCCACCAATATCCACCTACATTAGATACTAAATACAATTGGTATTCGCCATATCCTCAATGCTCCTTTGGTTGCGAACATGCATATCCTCAAAGAGGAAGCTGCTAAATTTCTTGTCGATCAGTTCATAATAGCTTTATCTAGCTAGAAAAGTAAGTGCCAATTACATTAACATTCATATATAACATCACGATACTTACCTACAAAGGCAAAAAAATCATGAAGATAGTTCATACCATAGCTTGGATCCGCAAATTCACAGGAGGAACAACTGCCAAACACTCAAAGGGTTTGATTATTGGACAAGCTTAGAATCCAATGGTGAGATAGGCATGTATCATTGTCACGTTATGTCTTACTCTAGCCAGGCGATACTCCAACATTAAACTCAATATGTCAGAATAAATTGGACAAATGACCAAGATGGGGAAAGTCTATAATTGGGCAGAGCACATTGCGGACATGGTGAAAATGAACTGCTATGAATGTCAAAATTCAAGTAAGTCCATTCGGTTCCCCTCTTTGTTAATTTGGTT
Source organism: Pinus albicaulis (assembly GCA_034641835.2). Taxonomy (NCBI): domain Eukaryota; kingdom Viridiplantae; phylum Streptophyta; class Pinopsida; order Pinales; family Pinaceae; genus Pinus; species Pinus albicaulis. Next base: position 374,957,583 of record CM076571.1, on the reverse strand, counting down.
AACCATGAAACGAACTTCGGTAGTTGTGGAAACAGCATTCACAAAGAGGTCAGTCCCCCTTATGCAAAAATTCAAAATATTTTCTTGTGGTGGGTCGAGGAAACCAAAGTCAGTTAGCCCCAAGAAATTTTTAGAAATTGGTTGTTGAATATAAAAGCACTATCAAACAGATAGAGGGTACCTCATCACGTCCAACAATTTTATCCCTTTCATCACACATTCAATTGTGCCTTGACATGACCAAAGTTTGGTATTGACTCTTCAAATGTACACCCCCAAGAGTTTCCATACTATCCTATAATCAACCAAATATTTAAATAATTTAGTCAATAGACCAACACAATATTCCCAATTCCACCAAAGGCTTGAGAAGATTCATGAGATATAATTTTACCCCTTTTATATGTTAAACAAGAAGAAGAAAGGGAATCATAATTATATATAAGGCCATTCAAAGTTGATCCCTCAGTACCTCTCATAAAATCCCCCAAGAAAACCGCAAGTAAGGAATCACAGAGTTATACATCAGCTGGGACATCAGTACTTAATATAAATTGGCAAGAAATTATGACATGTATTATACTTGAAGACCCAAAATAGTTGGATAAAATTGCTCAAAAATTTCTAGAGCATACCCAAGAAAAGGGTAAAGCAACAAAGAAGCCCAAGAAATTGCAGCAATTCCTAGCATCGTCTAATGGGCTAGATATCTTGTAGTCACTATGATATGTGAAAGACACATTTATTGAAACAATAAGACAGAAGATGATGGAAGATCAACAAATGTAGGTGCATTGGAAATTGACTCCAACAAATATCAGTACAAAAAATGGAAGTTCAACATAGATATAGGACAAGGGCCAGTCGAGTGAAATAAAGAAGAAAAAGGATTAAGTCTCATACATTGGCTTGACTTCGGATTCACCCCCTATGACCTTTGCAATAATTTTAAAAGAAAAGGAGAGTCAAGATAAAATATTGCTCAAGCATAATGATACACACGAAGTCTCATTGGAATGTATGAGGTCAACTGGTGTAATAAAGGAAACACTAGAGAAAATAAATATAGAAACATAGGACACTTAAACTTCACCAACAACCCATCAACAAGTTCCACCAATATAGTCGACTACACCTGATACTTCTGCTTCGAAGATAAAGAGAGCACTAACGGTCATACCTAGTAAAACAACCGACCTAAGGCACGCTTTTGAAAAACAAATATTTTAAGCTCTGGAAAATTTGGTAAGAGCAGCTAATAAAATATTGAAAAGAAGGAAAACATACTATAACAAGCTTCAACAAAGATAGCAACGAAAAAGGGGGATCTGGTTGGAATGTCAAAAAAAGGCAATAGTAAAACTTAATATCAACATTCCAACCAGAGTTGATGATCCACTTGTTGCAATTTAAAAATTAGTCCATCAACTGGTTGAAAAAAATGAGAAATTTAATACTCAAGTAAATGAACTACAAGATAGGGTGTCAGTTCAAGGAAATCAAGAATTATATACCATAATTCAGAAGGCTCATCAAGAATTTTTCCAATCAAAGAAAGAGATAGAGGAGACATTGGATCATGGGGCTACACTTAGCACTGTTATTAATAATTGGCCAACATATTTAGCATATACATGTAACCAAATAAAGACTCAATAAATGTTAATCTATCAACTGTGCTCTTGAAGAGTGACTTAGCCTCTAGCAAAGTCTTCCCACGATAATCAAGTTACACAGGAGAAAAAGCTACATGCTAAGCTATTGTGGGAGGAGAGACAATGGTTTAGAGAAGGGAAGAAAGCACAGATAGAAACCCCCATGTTGTTAAATATTTTCAAGGAATTATTAATAAAGTTCAGCAATTGGAACAACAATTGCGAGTTGATCGATGATTATCAAGCAAACATCATTAGTTGATAGAGTATAGTATTTAGAAAAATAAAAAGAATTGAATTCCCGGGAAATGATAGTTGTATGAGAATGGTCTATATTCAATCAACATCTCCAAGTGCTTGCACTAATAATTTATCAAACAACATTCCATGAGACCCCAACACTAGCACCTGCATTAGCAAAATAATCTACATCATCTTTGTCGCGACCTAAATTCATTTTCTTTGAGCCAAGTTCTTCAGGATGTGGTCTGGCCTTTGAACATCACTCTAACACTCAGGAAATCGAATTTGAAGGTTCTAAATAGTCACTCAAGAAAATTCAAAGAAGAGGAATTCATGATTTAAATATGGTAGAATTATTTCCAGAAGCACAAGTCGATCAGGCAATCAGATTTGCTTATCAACAAACCACCTATCTAGAAAACATTTAATTTCTTTCTAAGAATTTATTTTATTTTTCTTTATGATGTATAAAATTTTGTAAGTCTCCAAAAATCATCTCCCCTTATTTAGGAAAAATAAGGCATTGAGGATGTGGGAGATGTTGGAGGGGCGGTTGAGTTAGAAATCCATATTGTAAAGTCGATCAACTCTCTTGTTAATTTGATCATCTAAGTCATATAAGCTGAGTCGATTTTGGAAGTTAAACTACTGTAATTGTTTAAAAGAGTATATATGTGACAATATATGCATCAATGTACTTGTTTTGATTGGCTTCTCAAGTGAATATAATATAAAGTACTTTTGTGTTGGTTCTCTACTACTTTGTGTCTCTTCTTTATTCTTATGTTGCATATGTTTATGTGAGTTCTTTTGTTCCTTTCTATTGGTAACTAATGTGCACTATCTGCTACACTACACAGCAAGAAATGTTGAGAAAAAGGTGGTAGAAATATATATTGTTATATCATAGAACCAAATTTTAAATGAAGCATTGGGCCCCACCTACACAAGAACTCAAGATACAAAGTTCTACAAGGTTGGAAAGACATTTTGGATGACCAAAATTATTGTAGCATAAGCAATTGAAAGAGCCCTATTTCTCCATGTTGACACATTACATTCACTTCGAATTTTTGAAGGGAAATTTGAGTTGATGTGCAAAGGAGTATATGGTATTGGTTTTTCAGTACCACCAACCACAAATGGAGACAAAGAGACAATTAGGGTACTGAGGTACTCCTTCCAATCCCATCATCCTAGAAGAGGATGAGTAGCTCCTTGACCCAAATATTAATCATTTTGCACTTGCTAGTGATGTTGAGAAGACTAGGATAGAGAAACAACCTCAACCAATATAAGCCTAACAAATTGGGTAGGGCTCAATTTATTTATGTAAAAACTGCAATTTTCCTGTTCGATGAGAACAATTCTAGATGGACATAGTGGTGAAATTTAAAGATGGTGGATGCTTGGTTTCCCTATAGGGCAGTCACCCAACCGCTTGTTACATGTACTCTATATTCTCTATATAATGTGAATATATATCTATCCTATATTTCGTTTGTAGTTAGTTTTAGATTAAAAATACATATTTAATATTTTTATAGTCATTAAAAATATTTGATATTTCCAATAATATATAATATAAATATTTAATATTTTAGATGAGAAAATACAAATTTTAAATCTTTTATTTATAAAAATAATGAAATATATATATATATAGTGTAGATTTAAAAATAATGATGATGATGATGATGAAACCTTAAGAAGAAGAATCTAATTTCAATTATTTAGAATCTTATTTCTCTTTTCACAAAGAACGGAAAGAAGCCCACCAAGATCACTATGTTTGGGTTTACTTAATAAGTCAAGAATATTGGAAGTGTGATAGATGTTAGAGAAATGAGAGCAGATGTGAGTAAGGGCTAGACAATCTAAAAGAAAGTTTTTTTCATCCTCCACTCTCTTAGTATAGCAAAGCTCACAAATTCCATCGTCTCAAGGTGTCTTGGGAATACACCAATGCCCGGTTTCACTTCAAAGTTCATGAGAATTAGTTCTAATCTTAACGATGTTCATCTTTTCTTCAAGCCGGTCAAAACAAAAAGATAATTCTACTTCTCAATGGTGGGGTTGATCACCTCCTTATAATATTTTAGCTTCCTTTTACCCTCCAACTCCTTATCATCCCATAACTTATCCTTAAATTTGGAGGTGATAGTATCTTTGACACTATCCTTGCTGCCCAGGATGATCTCCTCATTTATCCCCCATTGGTTGAGCCAAGGTTGGACATCCTTATTCCACCCACACTTGAGGTGAAGGTGGGGGTTTTGACTAAAGTTAGAAGCAATTTTAGGAAGCCTATTGGATTGCATGTTGTAAAGTTTCTTTTGATACATTAGATATTTAAACATAGCCATGTTTTCAATAGGGGAGAGGAGGCCAACTTCGATGGAGGAAAAGATAGGGGGTATTTCCCTTGATATTGAGATTGCAAGTTATGAATCACTTTTGAATCATCTCAATCTTTCTCCAAAACTCTGTGGATATATTGCAACCCCACGATATACTGCAACCCCAGACTTCCCAACCATATAGGACAACAAGGGTGACGAGGTCTCAAAGAGGAACATTTTTTAACTCCAAATATAAAAATGGTCAACCTTACAATTTTTTTCAAGGGCATAATAAATTTTCCAGCCTCCAATAAAAAAATTTCTCAAATTTTCTCAATAATATAGTTCCATAAGATAAAAAATAGCAATACCTAAATAAATATTATATATTTATAAATAATAACTTTAAATTAAACATAAATACCCAATATATCGATTCAAAACATATAGATACACAATATTATAAATACGTTTGGATAATATAACTCCTATATTTACTCATACCATGAACATCCTATTTTATTTTATTTTTTCCATGTGATGTCCTTTACAAAATTAATACATGTAGCAAGTTTATTATTAAACCAATGGAAAAAATTGCGCAACCCCACTGTTTTTAATGTTGACATAAAATGCAAAAATCATAAATTTATTTATTGTGATAAAAAATAACATAAAATTTTTAGCACATGTTTAAGAAATTCAGTCAAATTGGATATTAATATAATATTTTTTGTATTTCACCTCCATGAAAACATAGATGCTGTCACTGGACGTTAATCGTCATATACGATTAAATTCTGCACATCATATACAATTAACTTATGTACAACATTCAGAGCTCTCCACATCATATACAATTAACTTATGTACAACATTCACAGCTCTCCACATCCAACTCTGAATCAAACCAAAGATATAGGCTCTTAAAATCAGCTGAACACTAATAGCTGCTTCCCACTTCCTGGTCTGACAAAACATCAATATGGGATGAAACCCAAATATGTTGCACTCCATATTGATAGGCTGTACTCTATGGAAAAGCTATATTGACAATCAGACCATCAAACCAAAATTGTGTTTTATTGGAAACAAACTCAGAGATTTTTCTTTCTACCACATGGTTATTTCGATAATAGATTTGGGAATATTTATTTGATGTCATCTTAAATATTCTCAAATCTGTGATTAACATAAGTTCAGCATTGTCACACTGAAACACTGGATCCGAAAGGCCATCCTTTGAAAGCAGTGCCTGGATGCGGATCAATATGGATAGGGAATAAAATTGAAGAAATCTGCAAACTCATCCATGGTGTCTGTGGGGACAATTTCAGGGGAGGGGAAAGAACTTTGAGGGATTGCATACATCTGGTCAATAAAATCTGGACAGACATTTGCAGTATCAAACGTACAAGAATATGGATGGGCTTTCTCCTCATTACAACTAACTGGGCGCTTATCAACATTATAAGAGTCATCAATATCTAGAAAACTCGAATTGGCCCATGATGAAGGAACGATAAAATTTAGCTCCAACGGATTCCATAACTTCATCTCCGACGATACAGTACCTGCATCTAAGCAGGAGCTTGAATTTTGGTTCGTGGGACACACCAAGTTTTCGGATTCAATAAAATTGGAAGATGTCGATCCCTTGTTCAACTCTTGAGCAATAACTTCGTCTCTTTCACCCAACTGGTTGCCAGTGTTGGTGATTAATGTTTGTGTCAAATACACAGCCGCTTCCTTAACATTTGGTTCTGTCGGTCTAACGGACTTGAATCTGTGAATGTTGGCATTAGCATGAGCTTTCTTGTTCAAACGAGTATTCCAGTAGTTCTTGATTTCATTATCAGTTCTACCCGGTATGCGCCCCGCAATTAATGACCATCTGCCATTACAACGGTTCAAGATGGATCAAAACCATAACTGAACAACAATATAATCTATTAGAAAAATGGATATTTCCTTACCGGTTTCCCACCAATTTGTGGAGTCTTATTATAAGTTCTTCTTCATCCGGTGAAATGTTACCACGTTTGAGGTTTGGCCGAAGATAATTCATCCAACGAAGCCTGCAACTCTTTCCACAACGCTTCAGACCTGTACGCAGTCATCTTATCAATTTCAGGGATCACCAATACATTTACCATATATATTGTTTTGTTTATGATTATTTATGATCAGAGGAATTGGTAATTGGGTTCATTCCTATAATTTTATTGTTTATTTATACTTCTAAGTAATTACAGGTAAAGAGAAGGATTTTAACCTCCTGAGTAGATTTTTATAGTTACTATTATATTATTTGAGATTTTAAGAATCTTTTACTATATAATAATTCTAGCATTATATTATTTAAGATTTTAACTTAGAATCTCTACTATATAACACTTCATTATCAAAACAATCACTTATGAAATTGATCAAAAAAATCATTCATAATAACTATGAAATTAACTGCTCCCTTAAGACTCATGCACTATATATTGTTAGTTATAATAGGTAAGAGATGATGATTTATTTCATTAGATCTACAATAATATAGAGAGATTTGTCCAGAATTCTTACCTGCATTTTTGGCTAGAGCAGGCCAGCGTCCTTCACCATGAGCTTTTATAGATTGGATCAAGAGAAGATCTTCGTCATCTGTCCAGGGGCCTTTATTTAGTCCATCTTTTGCATTATAGCATGGCTTACGTCCCATTATGGATGGCCAAGCTAGAACCAGCACAACAAGAAAAGCTCTTTTTTAGCACCATAAGTTAGCACCACTTACGTTATGTGGTGTTAATGTGGTGTTAATGTTTATGTATTATATTAAAAATGGAGTATATCACCATAAGTTAGCACCACTTACGTTATGTGGTGTTAATGTGGTGTAAATGTTTATGTATTATATTAAAAAATGAGCATATCACGTGTTGGTGCCCATCAAAGCAGTGTGGTGTTAATGGTGTAAATGTTATGTATTTTTATTAAAAATGGAGTACTATCACCATAAATAGCACCACTTAAGGAAAACAATGTATATAAATAGTATTATTAAAAAATAAACCATACGACAAATGGCACCCACTTACGTTATGGTACATGTAAATACTATATCATATTAAAAATGTAAATGATAATCACCATATTTGATGGACAATTTTTTGTCGGTTCCAATGGAAGTGGAGTATATTACCATATATTTAAAAAAGTGGTGTATGCTATATTGTCAAGTTCTATAAAGTAGGGTAGTTAACTTTGTGTTTGCCATGTTGGCACGTATAAGTGGATTTATTAATGTGAGTTGTCACCATAACTATAAAAAAATTACAAATATTTATATTATGAATATATAAATTAGAACTAAACTCACAAATATTTATTTTATAATATTTATTTGTTTGGCATGTTTACATGTAAAACTAAAATTCAAAGTAATTTTTTTCTAAATATTTTATTTCAATTATTTACTTTTTATATTATTCTATTTTTAAAATTGCAAAATACAACAAATTCAACGTAATTGTTTTCTAAATATTTTATTTCAATTATTTACTTTTTATATTATTCTCACGAGAAAATAAATACACTAAACTATAATACATAATTATTTATTTTATGAATAAGCCAATTAAGATAAATATTTTTATATTATTGTGATTTCAAAATAAAATAAGGGTGAATTCGATGGAGTTGGGTTACTCTTTTTTGGAAGAATTTTTGTTCCAAAGGTTGAAAATGTATCTTTGTGAGGGTATTTTTGAAGCCCTCCATCAAGCTTTTAAAAGGTCTATCTAGGACTAAATAAAACCCTCAATTAAACTACATAGCTCCATCGTGATATGGTGCTTGATGGAGACACATAGCTTGGTGGAGCTATAATATGTACATGTGCCATTAAATTTTGCTTCAACTTAATGATAGTGTTTTATGGGCTTATGGCATTGAGAATCCAATAGTATTGGACATGGTAGAGTATGGTTTGCATTTTTATATTATACTTAGTATATTTTTTATTATTTCATTACACATATGTATGTATGTAATTTTAGAATTTGTTATTGTTATTAATTTTATACGTTTTATAGTGTTTTTATTTTGTAAGCTTGGTAGGACTCCTTTTTCATTCATTTTATAAACAACAAACAACTAGATTTACCAGTTTGCTGGTCTCAACCCACCCTGAGTGGGGAACCGAGTCTGTTGGCCACCTAATGGCATGGTATGCCATCCAAAAAAATAAGATTTTGAGTCTGTCATACCAAGAAAACAAAGCCTAGATACTCACACATATACAAGTTTTCATAGATTGATTAACATATTTACTAGACACTTGAAATTTAAATGCTAGTCGCATATAAATACTAAGCAAAAGGCAGATTAAAACAGTCATGAATTACTCAGCCTCGTTTGGAACTGAGGCCAAATCCACTAGTGTCGGATCCTGAACTGAGGTACCAGCCTGCTCAAAAGGCTTGGAAATACACGGGAGGTGGTAGTTAATACGCTCGAGGCGCCCATGCTGTTTCCTCAGTTTGAACTTGATCTTATCGAACTCGCTCTTGTAGTCTAGGAAGTCTTGGGCTAATGTCACCAGGCTCATAAATATCTGCTCCAAGGCTTTGCCAAGGATGCTCTTCATAAACCAATAAAGATACATTGTCTGTTTGAATTGTGTTAGTTTGCCTTTTTTTTGTCCCAGATCTAGTATTAAACCTCTCCATTCCTCAGTATCCATCTCTGTCTCTACATGTCTATTTATGTCAGCTTCCCATTTTTCAATGAGCTTTTGAATTTCCTCTGATGCGTTCTCATGGTATGCTTTCGCTGCCTCTTGGATCACATCGATTACAGGCCTTCGTCCTCTCGGCTTGCTCAAGGGTGTGCTGGGTTGGGATTCTACTACCTTCCCTTTATCTTTCTGGCCACGACCTCAAGCTGTAGGGATCTTGGAATGGTCGTGAGCTGCAGGACTCTTGGAGCATGTCATCCCACAATATTTGACTAGGTTTCCGGGTAGGTGACCTGTCCGCACAATCAAAAAAAGGCATAATTCCATATAATGAAAATGATAAAAGGTCCATTCATCCCAGTTATCAAAAGAAAGGTGACCCAGGTGCCTCTTCCTAGGACTTCTCCCCTGCCCATCCCTCTGCAGACCCATCGCCCTCATACCCTGTTTAATTTCTGCCACCCCCTGTCCCTGACGGTCGCACGCACCCCATAAATTATCCCCATAACCCAAAGAGCTCATGCCTTCCTTCAATATCTTGACCTCCCTTCTGGTGTCCTCTCTCTTGTCATACCTCCCACCCTCAAAATTGAAAAATGAGGCGTCGCTACCCATTGCTCGGGCCTGGGTGGAATTCCCTCTCCCATTCCTCATGCGCACTCAGCCCAAGTAGCTCAAGGTGGTATAAAGCAGTAAAGCCTTTGACCTAAACACAGCCCATGACTTCTCCTTAACTCTATACCCCGGCAGGATTTCCTGACCCCTCACCATTCCATATAGTTGGCATCCCTTACCTAACAGACTCACACTCGGGTGCAAGTTGAGGCCATGCCCAATTCTTACTCTGACACAGAGGCAGATACCCAAAATAACCCCAACCTTCCCCCAACTAAAGTCATAATGGTTCCTCTCTCCCCTACCCAGCAGAAGACTATACCAGTCTAGCTTAATCACCTTAGGCTCCCATAGAGACCGGCCCAAATCATAAAACATAAACATGGCATGAACAAGGGATAGGAAACCAAGCACATGGAGGTTTCATCGTGGTGGAAGTGCAATGGAGGTTTTTTATCCCGCTGTCGTGTCTGCACCAAAGTCTTTCATCATAACAAAACCCCCATGCCTTCCTCCACCCTGTTTTAAGCTCCATGCACGGGCCTCTGTCTCGCTACCTCACCTCGTGCTACATGCGACAGTACAGCCTGGCGCCCTTGCCACTCATGTGGAAGGTGGTTGGATTCAACCCCAGGGACACTACCATTAACACTGATGGGGGGGCTGATCTTCTTCGTTACACCCTGGTCAGGGACCTGAGTCTGAGAACTGTGGGTGAGCTCTGCCCTCTGACCTGTCCTGCTCTTTGATGCTCTGCAAATTGATCCATCGTTCCTCCCCGAGATTAGGAGGCATGCTTAATTCAATAGGTTCATTCAAGTGAGCACAACCACAATTTTCCAGGAGGTCAACTGCTCTATTTCCTTCACTCCTTACATGGGTGATAATGATATAATCATATTTCTTGTTTATATCCTCCAATCCCTGTACATGTGAAGAAGTATGCCATCTTTGGCTTAGTTTTCCCCACTTCGTTCCTTGATTAAGTTTTTTGAGAGTGTTCGTAACCAACTAAGAGTCTCCTTCGATTACTAGCTTTCTGTATCCTAGCCTGATGACCAAGAGGAGACCTTGGTGCACTCCTATGAATTATGCCTCATTGTTGATGGCAAAGCCACAGGAGTCATCATATATGAATCTTGTTGTGCCATGATGATCTCGAAAAATCCCTCCAACCCCTCCGTGCCCCATATTGCCTTTCGAGGCTCCATAAAAGCTGAGTTTGATGAATCCTTCTAGAGGAGGTTTGAAAATCTTGATGGTGTCCCCTATGCTAGGGATAACTTTCCAAGAAGCTGGGGAGACCATGCTAGGTGCTAGGTGGAGGCCCTGAAGAATTCTTTCTTCCTGAGCTTTCCCGTTCGTGCGGCCCGTTCGTCGTTTTCTCCCTTGTGCCTTCATTCGGTCGAGCGCCCGCCCAAACACGTTTGAGTCGGGTCGGGTCGTTTCGTTTGAGGGCAACTGTATCAAATTTGCTAAGTTGTGACCGCATGGGTGCCTTTTACACGTTCGTGCGACCCATTTTTCGTTTGCTCCCATGTGCCTTCATTTAGTTGCGCGCACCGTATCGCGTTGTGTGAGGGCACCTGCCTAAATGCGCTCGGGTCGGGTCATTTCGTTTGAGGGCGGTCGTATCAAATTTTCTAAGTTGTGACCGCACGGATGCCTTGTACACGTTCGTGCGGCCCATTTTTCATTTGCTCTCTTTTGCCTTCGTTCGGTCGAGTGCACCGTGTCGTTTTGTTTGAGGGCACCTTCCCAAACCTGTTCGGGTCAGGTCAATTTGGTTGAGGGCACCCGCCCAAATGCATTCGGGTCGAGTCGTTTCAGTTGAGGGCACCCGCCCAAACACATTTGGGTTGGGTCGTTTCGGTTGAGGGTGCCCGTATCAAATTTGCTAAGTTGTGACCACACAGGTGCCCTGTGAACATTCGTGCGACCTGTTTTCCATTTGCTCCCTTGTGCCTTCGTTCGGTTGTGCGCGCCATGTCGCGTCGTGTTAGGTCGCTCGCCCAAACGCGCTCGGGTCGGGCGTTTCGTTTGAGGGCGGTCATATCAAATTTGCTAAGTTGTGACTGCACGGGTGCCTTGTGCATGTTCGTGCGGCCCATTTTCCGTTTGCTCCCTTGTGCCTTCGTTCGGTCAAGCACGCCGTGTCATTTTGTTTGAGGGTGCCCGCCCAAACCCATTTGGGTCGGGTCGTTTCGGTTGAGGGCACCCGCCCAAACACGTTCGGGTCGGGTCGGGTCGTTTCAGTTGAGGGTGCCTGCCCAAACGTGTTTGGGCTGGGTCGTTTCGGTTGAGGGCGTCCGTATCAAACTTGCTAAGTTGTGACCACACGGGTACCCTGTGCACGTTCATGCGGCCCGTTTTACAGTTTCTCCCTTGTGCCTTCATTCAGTCGGGCGCGCCATGTGAGGGCGCCCACCCAAATGCATTCGGGTCGGGTCAGGTTGTTTCGTTTGAGGGCGACCGTATCAAGTTTGCTAATTTGTGACTGCACGGGTACCTTTTGTACGTTCGTGCCTTCATTCGGTCATGCACGTCGTGTCACGCCGTGTGAGGGAGCCCGCCCAAATGTGTTTAGGTCGAGTCATTTTGTTTGAGGGCGGCCGTATCAAATTTGCTAAGTTGTGACCGCACGGGTGCCTTGTGCACGTTCGTGCAGCCTGTTTTTTGTTTGCTCCCTTGTGCCTTCGTTCGGTCGTGTACGTCGTGTGAGGATGCCTGCCTAAACGCGTTCGGGTCGGGTCGTTTCGTTTGATGGCGACCGTATTAAATTTGCTAAGTTGTGACCGCACAAGTGCCTTGTGCTTGTTCGTGCGGCACATTTGCTGTTTTCTCCCTTGTGCCTTCGTTTGGTTAGGCGCACCTTGTCGTTTCGTTTGAGGGTGCCTGCCCAAACCCGTTCAGGTCGGGTCATTTCGATTGAGGGCGCCTGCCCAAATGCATTCGGGTCGGGTCATTTCGGTCGAGGGCACCTGCCCAAACGCGTTTCGGTTAGGTCGTTTCGGTTGAGGGCACACGTATCAAATTTTCTAAGTTTGTGACCGCACGGGTGCCCTGTGCACGTTTGTGTGGCCCGTTTGCCGGTTGCTCCCTTGTGCCTTCATTCGATTGTGCGCGCCTTGTCGCGTCGTGTGAGGGCACCTGCCCAAACGCGTTCGGGTCAAGTCGTTTCGTTTGAGGGCGGCTGTATCAAATTTGCTAAATTGTGACCTCACGGGTGCCTTGTGCATGTTCGTGTGGCCCGTTTGCCGTTTTCTCCCTTGTGCCTTCGTTTGGTCGGGCGCACCGTGTCGTTTCGTTTGAGGGCGCCTGCCCAAACCCATTCGGGTCGGGTCTTTTCGATTGAGGGCGCTCGCCCAAACGCGTTCGGGGCAGGTCTTTTCAGTTGAGGGCGTCCGTATCAAATTTACTAATTTGTGACTGCACGGGGTCCTTCTACAGGACACGTGCAAAACAGTGTTTAGGGCGCGCGCGTTCAGGTCAAGTCAAGTTTGTGCAATGCGTCCGTGTTCAGGACATGTGAAACAATGTTTGAAGGCAAGGTTGAGGGCACACGTATCAAATTTTCTAAGTTTGTGACCGCACGGGTGCCCTGTGCACGTTTGTGTGGCCCGTTTTCCGGTTGCTCCCTTGTGCCTTCATTCGATTGTGCGCACCTTGTCGCGTCGTGTGAGGGCACCTACCTAAATGCGTTCGGTTCAGGTCGTTTCGTTTGAGGGCGGCTGTATCAAATTTGCTAAATTGTGACCGCACGGGTGCCTTGTGCATGTTCGTGTGGCCCGTTTGTCGTTTTCTCCCTTGTGCCTTCGTTTGGTCGGGCGCATCGTGTCGTTTCGTTTGAGGGCACCCGCCCAAACCCATTCGGGTCGGGTCTTTTCGATTGAGGGCGCTCGCCCAAACGCGTTCGGGGCAGGTCTTTTCAGTTGAGGGCGCCCGTATCAAATTTACTAATTTGTGACTGCACGGGGTCCTTCTACAGGACACGTGCAAAATAGTGTTTAGGGCGGGCGCGTTTAGGTCAAGTCAGGTTTGTGCAATGCGTCCGTGTTCAAGACATGTGAAACAATTTGAAGGCATGAAGGTCGTTCATCAGGGTCGGGCCGGGTTGAACGCGACCCGAGCATGTTCAAACATTTTTCCAACATAGTATCAGAGCTAACGTGCAAGAAAGAGACTGAAGATCACATCCTAGTTTGCATTATGGCAAGGGTTATAAACAAGGGTTTCAAGTTTGTTGGGAATCTCACTACATTCATTAAGGGTTTCATTTTGAAGATCATTCCAAGCTAGAATTAATGGATGGAAGTTTATTTTCTACTTTGTCTAGGACTTTCCAGAATGAGAATGTATGGGTTATTGATAATGGTGCTTCTAGACATATGATGGGAGAATGCATCCATCTTCAGACTTTGTCAGAAGGAACCTGCATCTCCTAGCTCAATCTGAAATTGCATGTCCTTCTCGTTCAGGTAGCTGAAACACTTCTTGTTCTTGGTCATGTGAAAGGATGCTCATGAATCAATATACAATACACTATTGTCTGCTGAGCTTGCCATGCAATCTATCAAAGGGAAATATTTCTCGAACTAGGCAGAAAATGCATCTACCTCCGCTGATGCACCAACATGATCCTTACTGGACTCCTTCCAATTAGGGCACTTGGTGGCATAATGTAAGAACTCATGGCAATGGAAGCACTTGATCTTGCTTAGATCCTCCTTCTTCTTCTCGCCCTTCTGACTGGACTCAGCCTCTCCTTGGCCCTTCTTGCCCTTGGCTTTGCTACCTTCACCTGCTAGGGAAAAGTTCTCCTCGTCCTCTACAAGAGCTTCTTTACCAACTCTCGACCTTCTCCGGATCTCTTCTTGAACACAATCACTCCATAACCTTTCCCAACTAGGAATATTCTCTCTGCCACTTACTGCATCTTGGAAACTATACCAAGACTTATGGAGTCCCAGTAGCGTGGGACTCACTAGGTCATTGTCTGCTACAGTCATGCCCACACCACCTAGCTCATCTTGAACTTGAGTGAACTTTGAAAGATATGCGATGATGGGCTCATCTTTGCTCATCTGCTTACTTCTTAGCTTCTCTTTGAGAGCAAGCTTCGTGACATCACTGGAAGCCTGAAACAAATTGAAGATGGCTTTAAATCTAAACATCTCATACAATGTCTTCTTCTCATTGAGATGAGGAATAATATGATCTCTGACCCCCTTTAGAATGATCCTTCTTGCCTTGGTGTCATTCTTAGTATGCTGGGCCAACCGTTGGGGATCTTGAGGTGGCACTATTGCCTACTTGACATACTCTTCTACCCCATTATCTTCCAACACTACTGTGATTTGCTTCTTCCATGCACGTAAATTTGAGGCTCCTTCTAAACTGTGATTTGACCTTAGCCCTAGGACCGACATATTGCTATCCAAGGAACTGCTCTGCTCTGCTCTACAAACTATCACCCTGAAAACAACCTTGTCCTCATGTTGTCCTAGTTGGACTGACCTTGCAAACACACAGACCCTTTCTCCTACTTTCTTGCGCTCAGATAGTCCTTATTTCCTCGTGCACAAGTTTCCTAGTTCCTAGTGTAGGGGACTCCCTATTCTTTAGGGCTTGATTCCTATTTCCTAGCGCAAAATTTCCCTATTTCCTAGCGCAATTCTGCCACAAGAAAAGCTCTCTTCAATGCTCTGTATTGGCTCCTCCAAGATACGCACTCACAACAAAGATCTCTCACACAATTTTGTGCTCTCTCTCACAATCTCGTGAGTTGTGTATTGTCACAGTCCTTTGTGCACAAAACAACTATGAAACTTTGTGCCTTTGTCCTCCTTTATTGATTCGATCCATGCTAAAATTGGCAAGTTACAAATTTAGAACATGTGTTTTGATTGAATAGTTAACATAGTCTAACTGGTTCTCTAACTCGTCCTTGCTTCAATCAAGGATTGAAGCTCCCAAATCGTCCTCTTCTAAATTTATAACTGCCTCTCAAACTTGTAGTCAAATTGAAGAAGGTCCATGTAACTGATCCTCCAACACTACGCATGAATTCACCATCTCCACGAACTCGTCCATGGGCAAAGGAAGACAAATCATGGTCTTTTTGGCTAAGGCACGCACCAAAGAAGACCTTCTCTCGCTACACTTTTCAACAATCCCATTGTCCATCTTGATTACATACGATGTCATTGGATTCATGGTCTTCATATCACACTTGACTAATTGTGGGTTTTGCTACTAACAACTATCGATTAAGACGATTCATTGCATCCTAGGGTTGACAGGATCACAGCTATGCCATCTCCATGAGATCAAGTTTAACGATCACTTTTTTGAGGGAGGTTTTGTTCTTTGTTTTGGGACTCAAGAAGTTCTCTTGTGACTTTCTCTCATCGGTATGATTAGAGAGGCCTAGATTTATCTGTTCAAGGGTTGATTCTCTCTATACAAGAGACTTTGGATGGCCTCTATAGACTCAGTACCATTAAGAGCATTGCTTGTTTATTTCAACCTCTCCAAATTCAAATGGTCATTAACACCTAAGGTCTAGGCCTTGGTTCCCCATGAGACCTTGCTTTGAAGGGGCATGTTAAAAGTAACCTATGAGAGTATATATGCTTTCATTGTCCTTGGGATTTGGAGATCATGATATTAATAGCAGAGTTATGTTGTTGGTTAGAGCTTGTTAGGTGTGCAGGGTTATGCTATTTGTTTGATCTTTCATACTATAGAGTTAGGGAAATGCTGCTAGCATTGGTTAATTGTTCTTGAGATATGATAATATAGATAATTTAATCTTAATAAATGTCCACAAATAAATAGAAAAGTAAGTCAATAAAATTAAAATATTTATATTTTATTGAATTTATTAAAATATTAATTATCAATATTTATATTTTATTTTTTTTAATTATATTATATAAAATTAAATTTTAAATGTATTATGATTTTATATCTAATTAATAATTAAACTAATAAATATTAATATTTTAATTATTAAAAAAAATTTGTTTCAAGATTTGTAAAAGTTCGATGGCATGCCACATAAGTCGAACATTGGGATTGGTTGGTTTCATTAAAATTAAGGGTATGATAGCCGAAAGTGTAAGAAAGCCCCTGTTCGAATGTTCAACTCTTCAGGAAGAGGATGTTCGACTGTTCAGGAAGACGCATGGGTTGATTTCATTAAAATTACCGGTATGAAAGCCCAAAGTGTAAGAAAGCCCTTGTTCGACTGTTCGATTGTTCAGGAAGAGGATGTTCGACTATCCAGGAAGACGAGGTTGAGGTAATCGTTGTTCAACTGTTCAGGAAGATGAGGTTGAGGTTTTGAGCGCATGCCGAAGTCCCCAAAGTCGAACTTGACACCGTATGAAAGCTCAAAGTCGAATTTGACACCGTAAGAAAGCCCAAGAAAACTCATGGTTCGACTGTTCAGGAAGACGAGGTTGAAGTTTGGAGGGCATGTCAAAGTCTCCAAAGTCGAACTTGACACCTTATGAAAGCCCAAGAACAGAGGAAAACTGGCTGTTCTTACCCAAACTGGATGTGCTGGTTATTTGGCACCAAAATTTTTGCTCTCGGGGCTGGGAATTTTTTCTATATAATTGCAGCGTTCATCCTGGATAAAAACACATTACACAGAACTTGGAGGCTTTTGAAGAGGCGAGCAGCAGCAAATTCACAATTGAAGTTTGCATACCCAGAGGCACAGGTTAGTTGGATTTTATATTTTTCTATTTCCTGGCTTTGTATTTGCTCTGTTCAACACCACAGTTGGCTTATTGTCATGAATGTTTTCCTCCTTTTACCTAGAGAGTTGCTTTTGGGCCCTTACAAATGTTTTCTCTGATATTCTGTTCCTAGATTTCAATGTCACATGAAAATTTGAACCGACTGATATCCATATTCACATACCGCATCTTCAAATTTTAAATTAGCTCTTCCAACTAAGGCTTGAAAGAGAATGAAAATACACACAAGTCGATTTTCTGTGCCCCTTTGTTAAACGACGTCTTTGTTCTTTATAAAAATGAACTCTAGACTGATAGGGTGCATGTGGGGATCTGTTGGCAGAGTGCATGTGGGGATCTGTTGTTCCTCAAGCACCAATGTCTCGTCTTCAAATGGATTTTCCCCAATTACCCCCAAAAATAAAAAATGAAAATAAAAAGGAGTTGCCTTTGGGCCCTTACAAGTGTCCACCCTATATCCTATGCATATATTTGATCGGTTGCACATTGCCAGAGAATTTGAATGGACTAAGCTTTGTTTGCCCATGTTGCAGCTTCAGTTTTTACATTAGATTATCTGATTAAAGCCTGAATGAGAATGGAATATACACAAGTTGGTTTCAAGCACCAATGTCTTAACTTCAAATGGATTTTCCCCAATTACCCCCAAAAATAAACAAAAAATGAAAATAAAAGGGAGTTGCCTTTGGACCCTTACAAGTGTCCACCCTATATCATGTGCATATATTTGATTGGTAGCACATTTCCAGAGAATTTGAATGGACTAAGCTCTGTTTGCCCATCCTACAACTTCAATTTTTACATTAGATTATCTTATTAAAGCCTGAATGAGAATGGAATATACACAAGTTGGTTTCTGCACCCCGATTTCCAATAATATTTTTGGTGTTAATAATATAATAAAAATAATATGCCTTAATTCAGCATGTGCACCCTCCATGACAATGCACCAGATGCTTGTTGATTTGTATAGCTTGTCACAGCCATATTGATAGGTTTAAATCAATTAGCCCATTAACACCTACTGTTCAAATTAGATTCACACATAGCTCTGTAACCTTGTAACCATGTGCAGACAGATATGTGGTGACCTGCTCAGATGTATTTGGGCATCATGGTGAAATAAACACTCAACAAGAATAGTTCTCCTTTGTCTGTAAATATGCATGCTAAGTTCAGTGCTAAACCAAGCAAAGGACAGCACCCCACAACTGCACTCTACTGTAACGATACATGTAGGAAATCAGGACCCCAAAATAGTACCTCAGGAGTGTGCCCTCATGTGTTGGTGAGAATGTACAAAAGTTATTTTCAGAGTTGTCCCTTATCTCTCTTTGCATGCTGGGTTAAAACACAGCATGAGCACATTGTGTCTTCAATAGAAGTGCTCCTTATGTATGCAAATATGTCCAATAGAATAACATAAACTCAGCACCCTCATCTGCTAGTTTAAATAATGTATTTAGGTTTCATATGCAGTGTATAGCATACTCAAACCAATCCTCCAAACAGGGGATCCTTGCTGCTGAGAATATGCTACAGGACCATAAATCAACCTCTAATGAGGACAACATCCTCATTCTATGAATAGGTGCCCTGCATGTTAGAAGTATGCCATAGAAATAGCATTTAATCTTGTGCAAATGAAACTCCAAAAGGCTACAGTCTGGAAATAAGATAGTTCAAAGTCCCAAGTAACCTTGGTTGGAGGCATTTTTGAAAGGCCGAAAGAGTATATGAAGGTCGTTATGATGAAATGGAGCAATCAATATTTTTAGTCAAGCAACATTGCAGATTTTGATGGAAGCATTGAACATCCATATTCCAAAAACCCTGTCTACTGATGCTCTTTCCAAGAAAGAAACAGATAAATAATCCTAACTGCTCTAGAATCCTAAAAAAAAAATGTTTTTAATTTTGATTTTCAACCAGAAGTCATAGTTCATGGTTGTTGATTCTAATAGTTGTCAGATACTTATAAATAGCATTATCATAATATGGGAATGGTTATATAGGATTTATGCTCCTTTGGGATTGTTTTTGGAAAATAGTCAAAGCTCTAGGCTCTAGTAAGAACGCAATTTTGTCTGAACATTTCTCTATACTGCAATTTAGTAGTATTAATAACCTGATCTTTACCTATCAATGTATGTATACATACATGCACAAATAGGGGTCAACTTCAAGAGGGGACAACCCAAGATCCCGTGATTGTCTTATTGATGTCTCTTCAATGCGAAGATAATTAGGAAATGCCAAGGGCATCCTCCAACCATCCTTAGGAGGGGAGGGCGTCTACTATTCTGCAGGGGCCACACCCATGAAAACAAGGCATTTCCCACCTCTCCAGGAATAGAAATAGACAAGGATGTATCCCCTATTCAATACAACAAAAAGAGGTAGTTGTATAGAGTATGCCCAAATGATCTTGAGAAAATATGGGTGGTGCAGGACCTGACAAACATAATCAATGTCTCCCCCCTTATTCATAAATTATTTGAAAGAAAAGCAATTGGATGAAGATAAAATAAGAAATTCATGTAATGCTATCAAAGTTCAATTTGTGCTTAAGGGAACCTGTCGAGAGTGAGGTAAGGGTTTGTTTAATGATTTGGTTGGAACTTGTCCATGACTTTGACTATGATATGATATCTTCCATATCTGAAATTTTGCAATGAAGAATCTATGATCTATGCATCAAGTTGTAACTTGTTTATTGCTTTATGAGTGAGTTGACTGCTATTTATTTCCCTTAATATTTATGTACAATATCTTATTTTCTAATGGAAGATTTCTTTCTCATTTTCTCCCCATTTCCTATGGAATCTTTTTATTGTTGATTCCTCTACTCATTTTGTTTCCTATAGATATCCGCCCTAGTTTCTTGACTATAGAGAACCCATGTTTCTAGAAGCATATTTCCTGTCTTTTCCTGTTTTTTGTTCGTAGTTCTTGGGGAGGCAGCTGAGGAAGTATTCTGGGTTGCTCCAGGATAATCTCAAAAATGCATGAACGATGGACATAATAGTTAACTATTAATGACAATGGAATATGACTAAGCTCTGTCATATTCCAAAAACCCTGTCTATTGATGCTCTTTCCAAGAAAGCAACAGATAAATAATCCTAGCTGCTCTAGAATCCTAAAAAGAAAATGTTTTTAATTTTGATTTTCAACCAGAAGTCATAGTTCATGGTTGTTGATTCTAATAGTTGTCAGATACTTATAAATAGCATTCTCATAATATGGGCATGGTTATATAGCATTTATGCTCCTTTGGGATTGTTTTTGGAAAATAGTCAAAGCTCTAGGCTCTAGTAAGAACTCAATTTGTCTGAACATTTCTCTATACTGCAATTTAGTAGTATTAATAACCTGATCTTTACCTATCAATGTATGTATACATACATGCACAAATAGGGGTCAACTTCAAGAGGGGACAACCCAAGATCCCGTGATTGTCTTAGTGATGTCTCCTCAATGCTAAGATAATTAGGAAATGCCAAGGGCATCCTCCAACCATCCTTAGGAGGGGATGGCGTCTACTATTCTGTAGGGGCCACACCCATGAAAACAAGGCATTTCCCACCTCTCCAGGAATAGAAATAGACAAGGATGTATCCCCTATTCAATACAACAAAAAGAGGTAGCTGTATAGAGTATGCCCAAATGATCTTGAGAAAATATGGGTGGTGCAGGACCTGACAAACATAATCAATGTCTCCCCCTTATTCATAAATTATTTGAAAGAAAAGCAATTGGATGAAGATAAAATAAGCAATTCATGTAATGCTGTCAAAGTTCAGTTTGTGCTTAAGGGAACCTGTCAAGAGTGAGGTAAGGGTTTGTTTAATGATTTGGTTGGAACTTGTCCATGACTTTGACTATGATATGATATCTTCCATATCTGAAATTTTGCAATGAAGAATCTATGATCTATGCATCAAGTTGTAACTTGTTTATTGCTTTATGAGTGAGTTGACTGCTATTTATTTCCCTTAATATTTATGTACAATATCTTATTTTCTAATGGAAGATTTCTTTCTCATTTTCTCCCCATTTCCTATGGAATCTTTTTATTGTGGATTCCTCTACTCATTTTGTTTCCTATAGATATCCGCCCTAGTTTCTTGACTATAGAGAACCCATGTTTCTAGAAGCATATTTCCTGTCTTTTCCTGTTTTTTGTTCGTAGTTCTTGGGGAGGCAGCTGAGGAAGTATTCTGTGTTGCTCCAAGATAATCTCAAAAATGCATGAACGATGGACATAATAGTTAACTATTAATGACAATGGCGGTATGCAAAAGAGGACTCCATTCAAAACTTTACACCTCACTCTATGAATCCAATCCAAAGACTAGCTAAAGGACATATTCTTAAAGAATTCATTTTTTTCACATGAATGTAGTAGCATTTATCAGATTTTCATTACAATTCAAGATTTTTCTTAAAAAAAATGCATTTCAGTCTTTCCACTGCATCGTTTGTAAAGTATCTCTAGCATTTTACTGCTCGTTTGTCAGGCATTGCAGCTAGTCTCTTTCCAGCAGTGTTTATAGGAGGATTTGATTTTACAATGTTGCTGTTTCAATGAGTTATGAATGCTGCAAACTGAATTCTAAAAACAATTATTAAGCCTTCTAAAATTTATCAAGCTGCCGAACTGGGTTCATCACATATAGGACTTGAGTCTTAGACAATAGTTGCCTAGTTCTGTTGTACAAAAAAATTAAATTTTCTGTAAATATGCATACAAGAAAATGTAGAAATGGAAAGCTTCAGAAACACTCCCATATAGTATTAGGTAAAACAATCTCTCTTCCTGAAAGAACTGATGTAGAAGTTAGAAGTTTAGAACCAATAGCATATCACAAGATATAACATATTTTTGGACATATCTAATTCCATGGTAAGAGTAATTTATTCACAATAACATCTGGTCCTCACTGCCATCAACATGGCTATATTCTGACTTCTTATAGAGGTTTCGAGATTCTTACCCACAAGGCTTTCTGTCCACAATGTGGTATAACCGTCATGGGGCATATAGTCTCCGTGGATCGTTGAACTTCCTTTCTTCTGACATAAATGTATCTTTCATGCATCTGACACAGTATGACCCTTTTGGTTAGTACGTGTATGGTGATCTCTATGTATTGTTAATATCTCTAAGAATTGTCTTGGGACTGTATGAGTACCAAGCTCAAAATGACAATAAATCTAGGTTGTGGTCCACATGGCACAAGCTTGTGAGTGACAATGATATGCTTGCAAAGATATTATTTGGGTACACTGCTCTTTATCTAGAATTACAATGAGATAGTTGTCCAATAGTTGGTCATGTTATAGTAGGAACGTCATCAATATAGGAAATCTAGTTTTTGACTGAAAATGAGAGCAGGGCATAAGGAAAATAATTGCCACAAGGTAAAACTATGATTGACAACTTGGCATATATTTGATCGGTTGCACATTGCCAGAGAAT